>CM034233.1:50735946-51083446 GCA_019916065.1 Vitellaria paradoxa | reverse complement strand
TGCACGTGAGTTCTACTAGAACTAGAATGTTCTAGAGAAGATGATGTAAAAAGGAAAAGAAAATTGTTTCGAAAATTATAATCCATCCTAAAAGTTATATGTACTTACATTTTGGCCACCAAAGCTCTAGAAAAATACTGTTAAACCCCAAAATTAATAAAAATATTAGATTAGGCTGGAGGTTTCTATTAATTGTAGATTAGCCCCTAATTTTAAAAAATTACAAATTTACCCCTAAAGTTATGGTAAATTATAGTTTGACCCTTGGAGAATTCTTATTTTTTAGTGGTGTCCTTCCCAAGGTTTTCAGTAGATCCATTAGCGAGGTCAAATTTAGGAGATTTCACTTCTAAATGTGTGAAGTGAAGATGGTGGGGTTTATAACAAGCATGTATGGATGCTATGGGCAACCATCGAGGTGCTTCAAATGGAGGGTACTTTATTTTGCAAATGATGACTTTTTCGAATATAGAGGGTGTTAGGGCTGTGGTAGAGAAGGTGAAAGACCCGAAGAAGCCGAATAGAAGATATTAGAAAAAAAAGATACTCGAGTGAGTTGGAGCAGTTATAACATATAAGTTCTAGAACAGCACTTAGTAGATTGCTAGTTAATATTAGATGATGATACTGGTTCCTACAGTTTGAATTTTTTCTCTCCTAGACATAGCATAGAGGATGGATTAGGTACGAGAGAAGGCCCAAATTTTGAAAGGTTTTAGTAGATGGGGTACCAGCTTAAAAGGATCCAAGTGAAAAACCAGAGATTGCAGATTTAGTGTTTTTACTACAATCAGTAAGGCTTAGTATAAAGCAGGAGAAAACCAAATCACTAGATGCAACGATACGGTTTGACCCCAATAGTGATGTTGTTTAGCTGCATTGAAGGCACATTGGTACTGTACAGGCTGGAGGAGAGCATTGATAGTTGGAGCTTGTTATTAGGCACGGGTCTGGTAGTACAGTTGGATGTAGTGGACAAATGATGTAATATTGCATAGACGCACATAACAATAGGCGTATAAGTGTACCCAGTGGACCCAAGTCATTGGTATAGGAACGTTAGAATAGAGTTTAATGGTGTGCAAAAATTTGCCCAAAGACGATGATGTGCAATTATTGCTAGATGTGTTCACATAAAAGCTCAAAGTAAAAATGAGTGTTGATCAGTAATAATGGTGATAATGAATGGCAGAAGCAAGCTTCTATTTGGTTCTCGAATTAGCGATGGTCTTCTCTCCAAAAAGGAGCACTCAAGAATATTAGAGAGATAAGTTACATTGCACATGTAATGGGGAGTGTAAGGCATCCTGATTTTGGGGTACAACAGTATCTCAGTTGGAGATATAGGTATAAGAGGCATCTCGGAAGGGGATGCTAGCATTTTGGTAAGTTGAGTGCACTCGTCTGAACTAGGGCGAGAAGATGAAGATGTTGTCCAAAACACGGAGCACAAGAAGTGCTAGAGTGTTAAATAACAAGATAACAACAAAAGGAGGTAGGCTTTATAGAGTACCCCAAGTGAGGAGGTGCAGTTGCTCGGAGATAGAGTAGAAGACGACAATGGAGAAAAACATTATAAAAGTTACATCCAACTATAATGAGCGTAACTGATGAAGGGCACTCAAACGAAAGAGTGTAGGCACATTAGACATGGGGTGTAGTATCCACGGTGGAAACACTATTAGGGGCGTAGTCAATGGTAATGGTAGTGTGAGATATCCTAGACAATGGCATGTAAATGTAGTTTAGGTATAAGATGCGGCAAAGGTCCAAGAAATTAGCTCTAGGAGGATTTCGTATTAGAGACAAATCAAGGAAGGGTAGAAGTTACAGCAAATGCAGCAAATCTACCCCATATTGGGTGGAGGGGGTGATTGTTAGGCATTCCACCCAAAGTGGGTGGCTACACACGAAAGCTACAAACCAAGTCTTCTTACGATGCACAACGTGCGCCAAATTTAGTGTTAGAATTGTGGATGTGGTGCATCAATTTTGTTGCAAAAGTTTGCTATTTTTTCATTAGATTTGTGTATAAAAGGAAAAAAGGTACAAAGAGATGTGTGTGGTGTAGGAATCATCACCCAGAAACATAAAGAAAGAGCCTAAGTTTGGAGGAGCTCAGACAAGAGCTTGTAATAGGGTTATGAGCTGAGACATAGAGGTGAAGAAAGAGAACAATGTGTGAGAGAGAGTTAAGTTGAAATGGTTGCAACTCCTTTTTTATAATTTATTTTAACTAATGAAACTCTAAATATAAGTAATTACTCAGACCACGAAAAATCAATTTATGTTGTGCTTCTTTTCTTTTATCTTATTTTTCTGTACTCCCTACACACTACCGCTCCTTACAACCCCTTTTGTAAACACCACCTAAGTACTAACCAACTATTCAATTATTAACTAGACCAATCTCAATTAAAGACTCTCTCTCTCTTTTTATTATTGTTATATTGTTATCATCGTACTTCGACCCATTTACTAGTACCTGTTCGAATAGGATCTGACAAACTTACCCGATTATTATCCGTACTCCCAAAACAATCCACGCGTTCCTGTCCTCTGGAAGGTTTTTTTTTTTGGTAAAATTAAGGGGGCTGTCTCTCTTTCTCTCACACTCTCTCTCTCTATACGTGTCCACTCCAGTAACATATGTACATGTATTAACAATCACTCTTTTTATCTCCAAAACCGCGTTTGCGAGAAGCACAATGGCCAATGTCGATTCTCTTTCTAACACCAACATCCATGTGAGGACAGTCACCCACACGCTCTCCTATCTGTTAGACTCTTTCCTTCTATCTCTTTCTCTCTCTAAAAAGTTTATCTTTTCATTCTCTCCCTCTCTAAATAAAAAAAGCCACATCACTCTCCGGTTCAATCCAACCACCGCCTGCCGTCCCCCTTCCCAACTGGCCGAGCTGAGCTGTTTCTCACTGTGCCTTGGCCCCCACTTCCCCCCTCTGTCTCTATCTCTCTCTAAAAATCCCTCTCCTTCCTCCCTCGCCGTCTTTGTTTTCTTCTTCAACTTTTCTTCTTCCTTGGCTCCTCCACCTTCCAAGCAATATCTATAGCACAATTCTTTATTCCAAAATTTTCTCTCTTCCTCACCCTCCTCTACTCAAACGAGTCAACCTCTCCTCTCTCTCTCTCTCTCTCTCTCTGTTTACTAGCCAAGTTTGTAATCAAAATGCCTGCTTGGTGGGGAAGAAAATCTTCCAAGAACAAAGAACAACAACAACAACAATTACAGAAGCAGCAACAACACCCACAACATGGGACGAAGCACGATTTGAATAAATCCGCCGTAAAGATTGATAAGGAGAGGCTTAAAGACAAGCCCAGGAGTTTTGATGATGTATTAGCGTCACGCAATTCCCCCCGAAACAGCAGGGATTTCACCGCCGGAGGTAGTGGCTCTTCTCAGTTCTCTGGTTTCGAGTCCGATAGGGGGCATGGGCATCCTCTGCCCCTGCCGTCTTTGGGGATTGATCATGGGGGATTAGGATTGGGATCTGTATCGGGTTCGGACTCAAGTGTCAGCTCATCTGGCTCTGCTGATGATCATCCTCATAATATTGACCATGCCCAATTTGCTATTTACAGGTTGGTGTGATTGATTCTCTGGTTTCGGATTTGATTTCTGATTCGTGGGGCTTTTGCGTTCAATTTTAGGAAATCAAGGTTTTAGGGTTTGTTCTTTTTTTTTTTTTTTTTCCTCCTTCTCGTGTGTTTGACTTGATATTGGGGATATGGTTGTTTCTTGTGAATCGATTTGGCTTCCTAATTGATTGATCAAACACCGATTTTTTTCCCTGAATTTAATAAATGATCCTGAGAAAGGACCTCTATTTACAATCTCTCTTTTGCTTTGTGAAAAATCTGTGTCAAACAGGGTTTTTTGTATGGATCTCTTTTTGTATGGGAAAAATAAAAGAAAATAAATAAAAGAAGGCTTATGGACTTGGCTTTAATACTTGCTGTCTTCCAAAATCATCAGATGATCTTTTCTTGCCTCTTCACTTGAAATTGCAGGTTAGGAGAATGTTTTCCTTTTCTTTTTTTTTTTTTTTTTTTTTTTTTTTTCTAGGTAAGAATGTATTCCTAAGAAAGTCTAATTGAGAAATGAACTTTACATAGTAAAATCTTTTAGATTGATGAAAAAAATAGTGACAAAAATAGGGGGTATACAATTTTGTGTTGCAGCTAATTTATCATTTTATTTTATTTTGGTTTCAGAATCCATGGGTGATCATTTTAAACCTTCAAGATAGGATGACACTATATTTTTGCCGAATTCATGGAATTGGTGGAGCTTACCTCACCATATCTTAATCCCAATTAATTGGGGTTTGCTATTTGGGATTTACTGCCTCAACCCTCACCTATCTTAGATTTCATTTATCCATTCGGAGTCTTGAATCTTCCACTATAGATAAATTTACTTTTGTGCATTACTTAGCCCCAATTGCATATGACAAACCATCTCAAATGCCATTCTCATTTTTCCTTAGTTAGTGCCACTTCTTTCCTTTTGTAATTGTTTTTCATAAAATTGGTTATTAAAAAAAAAAAAATTACAAACATTGTGAATGGAAAATTTTGAAGGATTTTCAAGTATATTCTCATCCTGTCAATTGAAAATTTAAAAGTTGTCAGCCATACTAGTTTCATTTAAGCTTATTTGCTTGTACTGCTGATAGCCTTAGTTGTAAATGTCCTACTTCTGCCAGGGGACATGGTGAGAACAAGCTGCTCAGCCAAATGTCGAGAAGCCCAGGTCCAGGGTCGAGAGGAACTACTACCACCACATCACCTCGTCATCCACTATGTTATGGTCCAAGTTTGGAGTCTCTAACTGGAAAGCAGGAAGATGGGAAGGGTTATCAGTTGCCTCTTCCACCGGGTTCACCAACAAGCCCTTCTGCGCTGCCCAGCACTAGAACTTGCATAGTGACTGAGAACACACATTTGTCAAAGTGGAAGAAGGGAAGGCTTCTAGGAAGAGGCACTTTTGGACAAGTTTATCTTGGCTTCAACAGGTACTGGCAGATTCTTACCCTTGATGTTTTATGAAATTAAACAAAATCAGCAGTGTTTAGGGAATTAATTGGGTTTGACATTATTAATCTTTATTTTTGCTCAACTTTTGTATATAAAACAAAAAAGTTGTTCTAACATTTTTCACTTTCATTCCATTATTTGTTCTGAGAGAAAAAAATAAATAAATTAAAATATAAAATAAAAGCAGGTAATACCTAAAAAAAAATTGCAAGCATGGATATTGACGCTGCACAAAATTAGTACTAACGTTAATGTATATATACACCAGACAGAAATTAGAATAGGTCTTCCACCCTCCTTTATAAGTTATTATCCAATGTCATTGCATGCATATAACTACACAAGTCTTAGTGTGTTAACTTCTCTTTGAGGAGTCTCCAAATATTTTTCTTTACTTCCTCCTGTTGGCAGCACCCCTTCTTGAAGAAAAAAGTAGATGGCATTTTGAACATACAGAAAACCTTGCTTCTTGTTAGTGCATCCCATAGAAAACCATCAGGAACGCGTTAAAATTTAAATCATGCCGTAAAGGAATCATTATGTGAAAATTAGTTTTAGTTTTCTTTTTTTTTTTTCTGTTGGTTTTTCCAATTTGTGTATTTAAATGTTGCGATTTTAACAGTGAGAGTGGGCAAATGTGTGCAATAAAGGAAGTCAGAGTCATTACAGATGATCGGTCATCAAAAGAATGTCTGAAGCAATTGAACCAGGTTTCTTTTGCTCCCTTTGTTAAATTATTGTGCACGGTGCTGACTTCCATTCTGTTTTTAGTCTTAAAAGTTTCCAGACCCCGCAGTGATAGGAGCCTTGTGCATTAGCTCAGGGTGCCTCATGTTTTTAACTATTTGGAATTCTTGATTCAGTTTGTCAGTTGGATTCGTATAACATGTCCTCTTGTCAGCAGGAGATTGCTTTGCTTAGTCAGCTTTCACATCCAAACATTGTTCAGTATTATGGAAGCGAACTGGTATGACCCAGTATCCTGCTTACCTGCACACATTGTAGAATTCAGCTAAAAACCTTGAACATCAATATTTTAATAGTTCTTCCACGTATCAGGGTGAAGAAACACTGTCAGTATATTTGGAATATGTCTCTGGTGGTTCTATCCATAAATTACTTCAAGAATATGGTCCCTTTAAGGAGCCTGTTATTCAAAGTTACACTAGGCAAATTCTATCTGGGCTTGCCTACTTGCATGGGCGAAATACTGTACATAGGTAAGTTTTTCCACACTTCCCTTGATTGCCAATTAATTTTCTAGTTATTTCCTGCTTCCTTTAAGAGAGAGGTGTTTTTTTCTTAATATTTTCTTGTCTTTATTTATTTATTTATTTATCTTTTCATTGGGCAGGGATATAAAAGGGGCAAATATACTGGTAGATCCTAGCGGTGAAATCAAGCTTGCAGACTTTGGGATGGCTAAACATGTACGTTTCATCATAACCCCCTGGATAGAAAGTTCATACCCCTCATGTTATATGGACAATTTATGGAATTCAATTTATTTAGTGACATCTGCAAATGTCATTTAGCAAGAAAATACAGGACTTCCACATTTTAGTAATGCTGTGTAGTAATTGAGAAAATGGAGCAAGTGGCTAAAAGTTGGAAATTTACCGAGTATTAGCCCAAATTTGCTATGGGCTCCAATTTCTCCTCCCCTTCCCGTCTTTCTTTACAACCATACAGAACATAAGGGCATATCTACAACAAAGAAATAATGATAAACAGACTGAGTATAATTTTGCATACTGGACGGGCCAGTTGTACAGTAACTGGCACACTGGACCATTCAGCTGGTTTGGAGTTTACTTTGAACTGACTCTTTTATGCTATGTTTCTTTTCTCTCTTTGTCTTTTTCTTTTTCTTTTTAGGGTTTGTTTTATGTTTTGTTATTTTTGATTTTGGGGGAGAGGAGGGTGTTATATAATGATTATGAGGCTGGAAGCAAACTGGATAATGGGGTGGATATAAAGATTATGAGCTTGGAATTCATATTCCTTACTCCTGTAGGAGTCAGGCATATCTAGACAGGTCACAGTAGATGTGTTCTTGGAGTTGCTGAAATGCTTCAACATTAGGTTTGTTTTGTAAACTGTTCCTACTGGAGGAAAAACATAATTATGTTTGAAAATTTTGGAAATTTTCTCAGATAAGCCAGTCTGTAAAATGAGCCTATCATCAGAATGCTTCAAAAGCATGACCAGTTCTACCAACTTTATAATTTGGTTTAGGTGAAATCCAACAGTATTGAATTGGTGTCCTTTCCTAGTTAATTGTCAAAACATTAGTTAATTTTTTTTTTCTTAAACCAGATAACTGCTTGTTCTTCAATGCTTTCTTTCAAAGGAAGTCCTTACTGGATGGCACCCGAGGTACTCACATCATTTACAAATGATTTTGTTGGTCCACATTCCGTTATCCATTTAAGCACCACAACTTTTAGGCTTTGTGTACTGATGCTTATATGCAATTTCAGGTCGTGATGAATATAAATGGCTACAGCCTTCCAGTGGATATTTGGAGTTTAGGGTGCACAATTCTTGAAATGGCAGCAGCAAAACCACCTTGGAGCCAATATGAAGGGGTGCGATATTGTGCTGCTTCTATAGAATTCATCTTGTTGAAGCCTGGATTTAAATGCTTGTGGAGCTATAATTATTTTATTTTATTTTATTTATTTATTTTTTTTGGGCTGGAATCCACAGGTGGCTGCAATATTTAAAATTGGAAATAGCAAAGATGTTCCTGAGATTCCTGACCACCTTTCAAAGGATGCCAGAAGTTTCTTAAACCTATGCTTGCAGCGGGACCCATCTGCACGCCCTACTGCCTTACGCCTGCTAGACCACCCTTTTGTCCGAGACCAAAATACCACAAGATCTGCCAACATCAACTTAACCAAGGAAGCCTTTCCTTATCCTCTTGATGGGTGCCGCACACCGGTAAAGCATTTAAGGACTTAAATTTTTGGCTGAACACCTCAATTGAACTTTGCATACTCGTGTTTCCTGTTCACTATTATTTGTGCCCTCTGTTGCAATTGTTGGAAAAGATTTTGAGTGACATTTTTTTTTTTTTTTAATATATTAGATCAAGTGTCATTAATTTGAGTATTCTAGATTACCAATTTGGATGTTGTGCAGGACAAAAACAATTCTCTCAGTCAAACCCTGATATGTGTGTGTGTGTGTGTGTGTGTGTGTGTGTGTGTTGTGTAAAGCCACGACCAAGGCAGGCCTTTTCAAATCTTCCTTCCCAGCCGTTCCAAAACTTGAAATGAACAATGAATGGAATCCAATCTGCATTAGTATTATTTTATAATGTATATGGGATCTTGTAAGTTCATGATCAAGAACTGATGATATTTATAAGCGTATGCACCATATTGCGAAATAGATATTTGGTGATCCATATAAAAGAACATTTGTCATGTTATGTTAAACATTATAGCTTGAGCATTTAGGAGTAATCTTCTTTGAGTTATTGGTAAAAATTATTGTAGTAATAAAAACATATTGTCTGGCAGATTTGTGAGCATGTTTGTTCCCCATAATATTATCCCCTGATTGTTGTCGGTATGCAAATTGTATCTCCATGTAAGGTTTTGCTTAAGATGTGTTATCTCCATATGTTTTAGCCAAATCCTTACAATCTTGATTTCTTAACTAATTAAATAATATTCAAAAAGGTTGAAGTAAGAATCTCTAGTCCTAGATGCTTATTCTCCATTTAGTTCCTACTCATCTTATTTCAAATGTCCTTAATTTGTTTATTGATGCGAAGTTAACCTTTTCTTCGTTTTCTTTCTTTTTTTTTTTTTTTTCGTAAACTTTTGAAGCCAGCGAGTTTAGAACTACGTTCGCACAGGACAACTGCAAGTTTTTTTGATGGAGACCATGTGATAAAACCAGTGGCCACAGCATCAAGAACATTGACTAGTGCAAGGTAAATTGCTGAACCCTCGATTGCTCAAGACTCCTGCACCCTGCTTATCTGCTCATTTCTCTCAAATGAAATCTGAAACTGAAGTTCAACATTATTGTTTTGCACGTGTGTAGGGATAATGCAAGAATGATCACATCCTTGCCGGTGTCTCCATGTTCAAGCCCATTGCGACAATCTGGACCAGCATACCGAAGTTGTTTTCTGTCTCCACCGCACCCATCATATGCTTTGGTAGGACAAAGCGGTTATAATTTGAACGACTACTCGTTGCATCCCATGAGACCCAACACAAAGTACACGCTTGATCCTTGTTGTGAAATCCCCCAGTTTAAATCCCAAACACCCAGTGGATCCCCAAGACGAGGACTTATTTGATGGATTTTTCTTACTTCAAATCTTTCAAACTGTGCCAAATAAAAAAAGAAAAAGGAAGGAAAGGGTGCTTTCAAGGAGTAGAAAGGTTCATGAAATGTGAGGAATTTGACATTTCTTTTGGTCATCTAAAGAGTGGTTGGGGACAATTACTGGTTTGCTTAAATCCATTCCTCTGAAAGGTAACAACGAAGGGATGGGGGCAAGAAATGGGGAGTGGGATATGTATATGGGGCAGAGTAAAGTGGATTGGAAGAATGTACAGCTAGCAAGGAGATAACAAAAAAATTAATTTGGTTGATGTTTTGCCAATTTCTCTCTCTCCCTCCCCCTCCCTCTCTCCCTCCCCCTCCCTCTCTCTCTCTAGAGTCTATCTCTGCTTCCTGACTGATTTAAATGGGAACGTGGTTCGGTTTAAGATGATTAAAAATTTATATATGTTGTATGTGAGGATGATGGATGTTTGTCAATTTTTTTGTGAGATCGGATGGAGAAGTATATTAATAAAATACTTTTGTGGTGGGTGGGTGGGTGGGTGGGTGGATTGTTTTGTCTGTATTTACCTAGCGAAGTCTCATTAGATATGGCCCACCATTTTTATAATTTGAGCGTTTGTTTGGGAAATTAAGATGATAGTTTAGGTGTCATTAGGTGTATTTATTTTGAATTCATTTTTTATTTTTTGTTTATTAAAACAAAAAAAATAGTTTAAAATGTATTTAGTCTTTTGTATTTTTAAAATCTATTTTAGAAGATAAAAAATGAATTTATACATAACATTCAAAATGACAAAAATTTGTTTTGAGTTTTTTTTGGCTTAAAATAAAAAAAATCTTGAAGCACAAAAAACAAAAAAATGTCAAACTAAATGTTTTTTCTTTATTTGTGTTTCTTGCAATTTTTAAAATATAAAACACATTAAATAGAAAATAAAAATAAAAAAAAATTAAATTTTACGTTAGTTTTTGGACTTTTTTTTTCTAAATGATTAAATTTATTCTTTTATATTTTAAAATTTTTAAACTTTTTTTTAAATGACTAAACTTATTTTTTAACATTTTAAATTTTTTTAAATATCAAGTGTAAAAATATTAAATTAACAAAAAGTTAAAATATTAAATGCACACGCAAACACAAAAAAAAAAAAAATAATAACTTTTATTAGTTAGCTATAAAAAAAAAATAATAACTTTACTTTTTACCAAACTCAACTTGATAGTTGGATTGGTGTAATTATGATTATCTATGCTAATATATTAATGTGTGAGGGATTTACAAAGAACTGGCGCGTGAGTTTTTAAGGGAGCAATGTGCGTGTGTTTTTATCACATGACACTTTCTTTTTATAAATTTATAATAGCGAAAGATGAGGAATTCATGATAAGGTGTTACCAGAATTTGTTGAGTTATTAGATCATGTGGTCATGTAAGCATGGGTAGCGACACAAGTGCCAATGAATGCAAAGTAAACTTAATTAACTAGGTATGAATTAGGGAGGATATCCTTAATTAATAATATTAATAAGTACTAATTAATAGAACCATTAATATAACCATTAAGGATGCACAATTTATTGCCCCAAAAAGGGTAGTCGAGTTGGTTCGGATGGCGGGTTGAAGGGTCTGGGACCAATAGGTCCCGTGTTCAATTACTCTTAGGAGCAGTCTTTCTTCTAATTGTGGATGGCCATCTAACAGCTTTCTCGGTTGAGCCGATCAGCCAGGGCTTGTCTAGGCTGGTTTACCTCCTCCTGGTTCTTTACCGGTTAGGACCACGGGGTGGGTTTCACCCAGTACGCACCCATGGGTAACGGCTGCAGATTTCTCCCCGACCCCAGAAGGATGCACAATTTATTTATTAATTATATTAATAAATAAACTATTATTATTAATAATATAATTATATGTTAATATTATTATCATATAATGTTCGTTATACTATTATTATATTATTAATAATAATATGTTAATATTATTATTATGTTAATAGTAATATTATTATATTATTATTATTATTCGCTATATGTTAATATTATTATTATATTATTAATATTATTATTATATAATGTTCGTTATATAATTAATAATATTAACTCTATAATATTAATAATATATAGTTAAGATATAATAATATATATAGTTAATATATAATAATATACAGTTTATTTATATGTAACTATATGGTTAATAATATTAATACTTGTCTCACTTTTTTATTTTTTATTTTTATGTTATTATTTTTAATATTTTGTGAGTATATTTATAATGGTTCATTTTACTGTTGTTATGAGTTGAACTATTTCTTAAAGGAATTATATATGTTTTTCATTGACCAATCAAAAGATTTTTTTTATCTTTTTATTTTTATAGTGTTTGAACATTAAATGTTATTTTTCATTAAATGGTGAGTTGTTTACTTGGCTTAATATAGTTTAATAATTATAATTTTAAACAAATAACTTTAATTTTTTTTCACATATTGAAAACTTTTATAAACTTTCATTATTGACAAGTTTGTGCATATATATATATATATATATATTTGGCTAAGTCATCTTCTTTTTTATCAACATATATTATTAGTGGGTGTTTGTAACTGTACTTAATTGACAAGTTGAAATTTATTGATGAGGTGTGTTGCGAATACTAGCTTTGTATATATATATATATATATATATATATATACTTGTTAGGACAAAGTGAATTTGGGACGCGTGGCACCGTGCCGACCACTTTTGCATGGGACACGTGGCATTCCACCGATCGGAGAAGTTGAGGTGGTCGGCGTTGGTCTTGTAATAACCTGAATTTTTTTATCCCTCTTAATTAATTTGCTTAAGTGTGGTAGTGATATTTGTTATAGTAAAAATCTAGAAAATTAAGCATTTGAAAATTTTTGGAATAATAAAATTAGTTGGAAAGATTTTCGAATTGAATTTCACTCTATGTGGGAGTTTAATGTAGAATTTCTAAAATTTTTGTCCAAACGCTTCCTAGCCCAATTACCTATTTGGTTCAAACCAAGCCCATTAACTCATGGGTCAACCCTTTTCTTTGACTCACCTCAACTCATTTCAACTCACTTTATCACTCAATGAGTTGACTCATGAATAGTTGCTCTAAATTATTTCCCGACAACTTCATTTTCCATCTTCCATACACTCTTACAATCTTTCAAAATCATTTGACTAATTAGACAAAGAGAAGACCCTACATTGATGACCTTAAAGCATCTTTTTCAAATTATTTAGCAAACAAGATTTAAAGCATTTTGTTTGAAAGCTAGCATGATTTAAAGCATTTTATTAATTTGTCAAAAAGCTAGCATGATTGTTTAATTTGTCAAAAAGTTAGCATGATCCCCGGATCATGCCACCCATCCTCATCCATCCTCCAACACATATCTTTAATTATGCGGTTAGATAGTCAAAAAGGCTAAGCTAGATTATTTGAATTATACTACCTAATGCATAACACTACTTTAGGGGTTTTCAAGTTTAGGTAGTGGAACTTGTTTTTTCCTACCGACACTTCCTCTACACTCCTTATAAATTGTGTGTCTTCAAAGAGAATAAAAGAAGAGAGAAATAATAATAAATCATTAATTAGTGAGGTTGGAGATTTGGTGTTGCATGGAGGAAGAAGAAAGGCTTGGAATTTTCCAATTTGGGTGGTATTCAAAGCTAACTCATTTTTCCTTCTCAGACTTGGTCATTAATATCTTCATTGAGGTAGGATGACGAATCTCTTAAAATATATTTGAAGCATTTGCTGGGTTCGAAGTATGAAACTTGATTGTGATAAAAATATATACCCGTATATTGGGGGTAGGGAAGCCGAAACTTTGACTGATGTTGCTTAGCATGCTGTCAGCTCTCATTTTGTAACTTCTAATGTGCTTTTGACCCCTAAAACAGTGGAATTAGGCTTCGGCTAAAACATAAAAGTTGTAGGCCTTTAGGTTTTCTTTCCAACCCAAAAAGAGTTGCATCAATCCGATTTGGGAGTCAAAAGTTATGCCCAAAATACTGAGCACGTGTAAAATTATATTTTCTGAACAAACTGAATTCAAGACTATTTTTGTACCTTTAGACCTTAGAATTTTAAAAAGTGTAAAACATAAAAGTTGTAGCTCTTGAAGTCTAGTTTCTACAGATATAAAGTTTATAGATATTGGAGTCCTGCTCTATTTTATATGAATTTTCTTTCAAGTTGCTATTTCTACTTAGCTTTAATTGATGCTTGTTTGGATTTCTTTAGAATATTATGTTTAAAGATTTATTTAAATTTTCAATTACCTTCTGTTAGTTATTGTCATCTTAATAATTTCTATTGATATGAAATTATTTTAAACTAGATATTATGTATTATTTGCCACTATAATATTGATGATAATTGACTTAGATAATCAGTTTCATCATGGATAGTTGGATGACTTATTCAAACTAAAATGCTAAGTATTTGATAAAATGCCCGAAAGAAATAATGGACTTGTTCTCTTCTCATTTGGTCTTCCTTAAATGAAGTTGATTTATTATTAGGCATTGTTTTGTCAACCTAGCATGTTATATAACTATATTTTTATGATTAAGTGAATTTAATGAAACTTATTTAATACCTTCCTAAGCATTGGAATAATTCTGTGGACATTTGTGAATATCTTGAAACCGAAAACCTATGATAAGGGTTTGGTTATAAATAAGATAATGATTGAAAATTGATTCAAATTATTTTGAATAAAATAAAACTTATCAATTTTGCTAAAAATTAAATATCGGTCAAAGAGTTATTTATTATCTTTATATTCCATAAAATAATAAAATAAAAGGCAAAAGAGGCAAAAAAAATCGATATTTGCAACCAATGAGGTTCGAACTTGCGACTTTAAATCGCAATTAGGGTCGCCCACCCACTAAGCTACCAACCTCGGCTTAATTAATATACCATTAGAAATAATTTTATTCTTATCAAATGTGGTACGGTAAACATGTCAAAACAATTAACTAAAATACTAATTCGTATTTAAATTTTTTTTTTTACTTGCTACTTGTTAATTTACATGTAGTACCTACCTTTGTGATAATGATATTGGTGACTATGTTAAATATTTGATTTATTGAAAATTATTATTAAATTATGGATTTAGATAAAGTGCTTAAAAATATACTGCATGTGACTGAATAATCTCACTTTTGATTCATCGCCCGGGAACATTGCCGGTTGTTATTAAAAATGTCTTATTTCCATACAAGGTACCCTTAGAATGTAAAAGGGTGAGTAGAAATTAAGACACTCGGTGCTAAATTTATTTTTGGCAATGGGGTGATGGGTGGGTAAAAATGGCCTTATAGATGAAGATGGGAACATGCATTTTATTTGGGAGATGCTCCCTTCTGACCTGGCCAGTCAGGTAGCCGGTCGCGACGGCTAGGTTTTGGGTGGGTGACACCGTCGAAATGCATTGGATGCTAAGCCCGTAAAGTCACTGGTTCCCAAGGCTGGGGATAGAGGAGGATAGAAATATGATTGCCTTAGGAGGATTTAAATTAAACCCCTTTATCAGATTTTACTATGACTGGCAATCTGTTTTACTTATATATGAATGATGTGTTAGAATTATTTAATTATATTTAATTCCTTTAGATGAATATTTTATAAAAAGATATATATATATATCTGAAACTTGTATCACTATGGGGTTTGATCCCGAGACCTTGAAGATCTGAATCTGAGATCCCCACCACTGCGACACCGATTTCATTGTGGTACAAATAACAACATTAAACTAGTTGACGTGCAAGTAAAATAGTAGTGTCGATTTCTCGAACCGTTGTAAGTATAACTTACATTATTCAGTTTGGATCTATTGAATTAATTGTTGCATGAACAGTATGCCACCTAATCACATTCACTGTATTGGATTATCTAATACAGTGTAGTATTATTATCACTGCATATAGACACATTGGAGATTCTGATTACTGGGCTTTAGTAGCTCACCCTTTTGTGGGAATATTTTTTCAGGATATTAAGCACAGGGATACTGAAGATGAGCTGGAAAGAGATTAATTTCTCTTAAATATTCCATCAGAAGAGTTATCTCTTGTTTTTTCTTTCCTGCACAGTGCTGGAAGACTTTATTTGTGATTGTTGGATGATTGTAATTTTTGACCTACTTGTTTTTATTTGGTATGTAATGTTAATCGCGTGGTTGGGACGCTTAGATAGCTCTGTAATACTATTCCCTATTTTTATTTTGTGCCCTATAGTTGAATCCCATCAAATGATTCAGTCTAATGACTTATAAATATTGTTTGGGATAAATAAGAGATTTTGGATACTTTAAATTTTTATTGCGGGTCAACCCCAGTTTGGAGGAAAATTTTGGGAAGTGACAGCGTGTTATTATTATCTTATTTTTATACCCATTTTAAATCCCAAGTCACCCCCGAGCATTCAGGTTATGAAAATCCGGGGCGTGACAGCTTGGCATCAGAGCCATAGGTTTAAGATTTACCTAAGGGTAGTGGGGATTGGGTATTTTTATACTTATTGCGTGTATTTGTGTGTAAGTACCTAACTAACCCGTCAATCTTATATAGAATGGAAAACACCGGAAGAGGCCGTGGACGACCCCGAAGCAATAGTAGAAATGGGGTGCAATCGCAACCAATAAATACACAATCTACGACCACCACCAATGTTAACAGCGAGATGGCCCAAGCTATTTAGGACATGGCGACGATTATGGCCCAATTCATACAAATGAATCCACGAGCATCGGCGGCGATGCCGGCAGCAGCTGTAGTGGGAGTAGCACCAGCGATACCGCCAGTAAGGAGGCATGATGATGACCTGAGAAACTTCTTACGGAATGACCCACCATCATTTCATGGCGAACCAGAACCAGTAGCAGCTGAGAACTGGTTCAAAGAAGTCTCTCATATTTTAGAGACTATGGGAATAACTTGTCATGCTACTAAGATAACCCTAGCAACGTTCCGGCTATGGGGTGATGCATATGAATGGTAGACTTTCGTTAAGGGAAGTCACGACCCTGCAACCATGACCTGGGAAAGATTTGAAGAATTGTTCATAGATCATTTCTTTCCACAAACTTTCAAGGATGCTAAGACACGGGAGTTTTTATCCTTGAAGCAGCGTGGCATGACCGTTATGCAGTACGAAGCAATGTTTCGCTAGTCTGTTCAAGTATGCCCAAAATTTGAATTTAACTGACAAGGCAAAGGCCGATTAGTTTACATGGGGCTTGCGGACTGACATTCGAGGGAGAATCATTGGTATGATGCACACTTCTTATGCTGCAGCTGTGAGGGCAGCCATTGCTGTGGAAATGGAAATGCAAGACACAGCCAAGCTCAAGGGATCAACGTTCAAGGGTTCAATCATGAGGCAAAACAAAAATGCTGGACAAAAACAAGGTAGATTCTTTGAAAACAACAAACAGTATGGTGGTTAACCGCAAAAGAGAAATGGAGGAGGGAGTCAACCTCGACATCAGCAAAATGATCCAAATGCCTGTTACCAGTATGGGCAACTTGGGCATTTTAAAAGGGATTGTCCTCAGAGGGCAATGACATACCCCAAGCAAAATCAACAGAATTTACAGAATCCAGGACCAGCACGAATCACGTACCCACATCCACAACAACGTTTTCAACAAAGACCACCTTTTCAGAATCCTAACATGAACCAGCAAGGAGGACAACAGAAGAACAATGGCAGAGGACGAGGTCGTGGTGGAGGAGGACCGGGGCCAAGAAGGGATAATAATGTTCCGCAGGGACGCGTATTTGCACTTAACCATTTGGAAGCACCAGAACCCATTACAGCGGTACCAGAAAACACAGTTATTCAGGTTACCTCATTACTCTTTAGTACTTGGGTGGTAATCCTAGTTGATACTGGCGCTTCGCATTCCTTTATATCATCCAAATGTGCACGTTCATTGAAATTAATACCAGAGGAATTGAGTGGAACCTTAACCATTGATTCCCCTCTAGGTAATAACACTGTGGCAAATAAGCTCACTAGATCTTGTGTAATCCAATTCGGGGAGATCATAATAGAATGTGATCTTATCTGGTTGGATATGAACACCTACGATGTCATTCTAGGAATGGACTGGTTGTCTTTACACCAAGCACTTATTGATTGCCACCTGAAGCGTGTGTCGGCGATTCTTCCATCGGGAGCTCGATTCTGTATCCAAGGAAATTCCCGAGAAGATCCAATTATATCCCCAGTACATTCTCGAGGTTACAGGTAATTAAATAGCTTGCTAGCCAATCTGACTTTGAATGAGGAGCTTCCACAGACTGCTCTCCCTCGAGTAGTTTGTGAGTTCCCAGATGTTTTTCCCAAGGAACTTCCAGGTTTGCCACCTCGGGGGGAAATAGATTTTCGTATAGATCTACAGCCAGGGGTTGCACCAATTTCAGTAGCCCCTTACCAAATGGCACCAACAGAACTTTAAGAATTAAAAGTACAACTTGAAGAATTGTTCCAGCTAGGATTCATTTGACCCAGTGTTTCCCCATGGGGAGCGTTAGCTGTTTTTGCAAAGAAGAAAGATGGAAGTTTACGGCTGTGTATTGATTACAGAAAGTTGAACAGAGTCACTATCAAGAACAAATATCACTTGCCACGTATAGATGACTTATTTGATCAATTGAGGGGTTCACTATTCTTCTCTAAGATCTATCTTCGATCAGGATACCATCAATTATGTATCCAAGAGGAAGACATTCCAAAGACAGCTTTCCGTACGAGATATGGGCACTACGAGTTCGTGGTTATGCCTTTTGGACTCACCAATGCGCCAGCAGCATTCATGGATCTTATGAATCATGTTTTTCGTCCATACCTGGATAAGTTTGTTGTAGTCTTCATTGACGACATACTTATTTATTCAAATGATGAACGGGAGCATGAACAGCACCTTCGTATTGTCCTACAAATTTTATTAGATCACCAACTATATGGCAAGGCTAGCAAATGTGAGTTTTGGCTAACAAAAATACCATTCTTGGGACATATAGTCTCAACAGATGGTGTTGTAGTAGACCCAACGAAAGTAGAAGCCGTAATGAGTTGGAAGCAACCGAAGACAGTCTTCGAGATAAGAAGTTTCCTCGGTTTGGCAGGGTACTACCGACGGTTGATTAACGATTTTTCCCGGATTACTGCACCCATGACGCGATTAATCCGCAAGGATGTCAAGTTTGTTTGGGATGAGAAATGTGAAAGAGTTTTTCAAGAGTTGAAGGCTCGATTAACTCAAGCTCCAGTTCTAATCATACCAGAACGAGGGGCAGGGTATACAGTATACTGTGATATCTCAAGAGAAGGATTGAGTTGTGTGCTAATGCAATTAGACCATGTAGTCGCTTATGGTTCTCAACAACTGAGAAACCATGAGAAGAACTATCCAACCCACGATCTAGAATTGGCCACAATTGTTTTTGCATTGAAACATTGGAGGCATTATTTGTACGGTGAAAAGTTTGAAGTCTTTTCAGATCACAAGAGTCTAAAATATCTGTTCACCCAACGAGACCCGAACCTGCGACAACGACACTGGATGGAATATTTGGAGGATTTCGATTTCACCCTTCAGTATTATCCAGGAAAGATGAATGTTGTAGCAGATGCACTCAGTAGGAAATCACATTTGACATTGGCGAATTTAGTAATGCGGGAATGGAAGATGCTAGAATCTGTGAATGAATTTGAGATCAGAATTGATCAGGGAAATGCTACAGTGACAAACTGTTCTCTGATGGCAATTCCCACGATACTTACTAAGGTGATCGATGCGCAACAACATGATGAACAATGCAAGAAGATGGTAGCTCAAATCTTGTCTGGAGAGATTATAGAAGGATGGACACCTCGCTCTGATCAAGGACTACAGCATTGTGGAAGGTTGTATGTCCCGAATTCTGATGGTCTTCGAAAGGGGATATTGCATGAGTTCCATAATTCAAGATTTGCCATTCACCCTGGAAGTACGAAGATGTACCGTGATTTAGCACGACAATATTGGTGGAAAGGAATGAAGAAGAATGTTGCTCGATTCGTAGCTAAATGTCTTGCTTGCCAGCAGATCAAAGCAAAACACCAGAAACCAGCTGGATTACTCCAACCTTTACCTGTGTCCGAATGGAAGTGGGAGCACATTGTGATGGATTTCGTCGTGGGCTTACCTAAGACGTTGAAGAAAAACAACTCTATATGGGTTGTTATTGATCAATTAACAAAGTTAGCACATTTTTTACCAGTGAACACTATCGACACACTCCAAAAGTGCAGTCAGCTATATATCCGCGAGATCATCCGGCTTCATGGAACACCAGTCTCCATAGTATCTGACCGAGATCCATTATTCACAGCTCAATTTTGGAAGAGTCTACAGGAGGCTTTAGGCACTAAATTGACCTTTAGCATGGCATTTCACTCTCAAACGGATGGACAGTCAGAACGGTTAATTCAGACATTGGAAGATATGCTTCGTGCTTGCATATTAGACTTTAAAAGAAACTGGGAAGAACACTTGCCATTGATAGAGTTTTTGTCTAACAATAGCTATCAAGCAAGTATTGGAATGGCACCTTATGAGGCATTATATGGGAGGCCATGTTGCTCTCCTTTGTGTTGGACCGAAGTAGGAGAATCAATGATGATAGGACCTGACCTGATCAAGCAAACATCAGAAAAAATTGCTATCATTCGTCAACGTCTACTTACTGCCCAGAGTCGTCAGAAAAGCTACGCTAACCGACGAAGACGACCTTTGGAGTTCGAGGTTGGAGATCATGTCTTTCTTCGAGTTTCCCCACGTCAAGGAGTCGTACGATTCAGGAAAAAGGGGAAGTTAGCTACTCGATATATTGGACCATTCAAAATCCATGCAAAGGTTGGTCAGGTTGCATATCAGCTAACTCTACCACCTCAACTATCACGTGTTCACAATGTATTTCATGTATCCATGCTTCGAAAGTATGAACCTGATCCGAGTCACATGATTGATTGGACTGAACTTGATATTTAGCAAGATGTTACATTTGAACAACAGCCGGTTAAGATCGAGGATCGGCGTGAACAAGTCCTACGAGGCAAAACCATTCCATTGGTTCGAGTGTTGTGGAGGCACCGTGGTGTGGAGGAATCCACCTGGGAACGTGAGTCTGTTATGCGTGAACGATACCCTCATTTGTTTAACACTTGAGTCATGCTTTGTGTAAATTTCGGGACGAAATTTATTTAAGGGGGATGGATTGTAATAACCTGAATTTTTTATCCCTCTTAATTAATTTTCTTAAGTGTGGTGGTGATATTTGTTATAGTAAAAATCTAGAAAATTGAGGATTTGAAAATTTTTGGAATAATAAAATTAGTTGGAAAGATTTTCGGATTGAATTTCACTCTATGTGGGAGTTTAATGTAGAATTTCTAAAATTTTTGTCCAAACACTTCCTAGCCCAATTACCTATTTGGTTCAAACCAATCCCATTAACCCATGGGTCAACCCTTTTCTTTGACTCACCTCAACTCACTTCAACTCACTTTATCACTCAATGAGTTGACTCATGAATAGTTGCTCTAAATTATTTCCCGACAACTTCATTTTCCATCTTCCATACACTCTCACAATCTTTCAAAATTATTTGACTAATTAGACAAAGAGAAGACCCTACATTGATGACCTTAAAGCATCTTTTTCAAATTATTTAGCAAACAAGATTTAAAGCATTTTGTTTGAAAGCTAGCATGATTTAAAGTATTTTGTTAATTTGTCAAAAAGCTAGCATGATTGTTTAATTTGTCAAAAAATTAGCATGATTCCCAGATCATGCCACCCATCCTCATCCATCCTCCAACACCTATCTTTAATTATGTGGTTAGATAGTCAAAAAGGCTAAGCTAGATTATCTGGATTATACTACCTAATGCATAACGCTACTTTAGTGGTTTTCAAGTTTAGGTAGTGGAACTTGTTTTTCTCTACCGACACTTCCTCTACACTCCTTATAAATTGTGTGTCTTCAAAGAGAATAAAAGAAGAGAGAAATAATAATAAATTATTAATTAGTGAGGTTGGAGATTTGGTGTTGCTTGGAGGAAGAAGAAAGGCTTGAAATTTTTCAATTTGGGTGGTGTTCAAAGCTAACTCATTTTTCCTTCTCAGACTTGGTCATTAATATTTTCATTGAGGTAGGATGACGAATCTCCTAAAATATATTTGAAGCATTTGCTGGGTTCGAAGTATGAAACTTGATTGTGATAAAAATATATACCCGTATATTGGGGGTAGGAAAGCCGAAACTTTGACTGATGTAGCTTAGCATGCTGTCAGCTCTCATTTTGTAACTTCTGATGTACTTTTGACCCCTAAAACGGTGGAATTAGGCTTCGGCTAAAACATAAAAGTTGTAGGCCTTTAGGTTTTCTTTCCAACCCAAAAAGAGTTGCATCAATCTGATTTGGGAGTCAAATGTTATGCCCAAAATACTGAGCACGTGTAAAATTGTATTTTCTGAACAAACTGAATTCAAGACTATTTTTATACCTTTAGACCTTAGAATTTTAAAAAGTGTAAAACATAAAAGTTGTAGGTCTTGAAGTCTAGTTTCTACAGATATAAAGTTTTTAGATATTGGAGTCCTGCTCTATTTTATATGAATTTTCTTTCAAGCTACTATTTCTACTTAGCTTTAATTGATGATTGTTTGGATTTCTTTAGAATATTATGTTTAAAGATTTATTTAAATTTCCAATTACCTTCTGTTAGTTATTGTCATCTTAATAATTTCTATTGATATGAAATTATTTTAAACTAGATATTATGTATTATTTGACACTATAATATTGATGATAATTGACTTAGATAATCAGTTTCATCATGGATAGTTGGATGACTTATTCAAACTAAAATGCTAAGTATTTGATAAAATGCCCGAAAGAAATAATGGACTTGTTCTCTTCTCATTTGGTCTTCTTTAAATGAAGTTGATTTATTATTAGGCATTGTTTTGTCAACCTAGTATGTTATATAGCTATATTTTTATGATTAAGTGAATTTAATGAAACTTATTTAATACCTTCCTAAGCATTGGAATAATTCTGTGGACATTTGTGAATATCTTGCAGCCGAAAACCTATGATAAGGGTTTGGTTATAAATAAGATAATGATTGAAAATTGATTCAAATTATTTTAAATAAAATAAAACTTATCAATTTTGCTAAAAATTAAATATAAGTCAAAGAGTTATTTATTATCTTTATATTCCATAAAATAATAAAATAAAAGGTAAAAGAGGCACAAAAAAAAAATCGAGATTTGCAACCATTGAGGTTTGAACTTGTGACTTTAAATCGCAATTAGGGTCGCCCACCCACTAAGCTACCAACCTCGGCTTAATTAATATACCATTAGAAATAATTTTATTCTTATCAAATGTGGTACGGTAAACTTGTCAAAACAATTAAATAAAATACTAATTCGTATTTAATTTTTTTTTTTACTTGCTACTTGTTAATTTACATGTAGTACCTACCTTTGTGATAATGATATTGGTGACTATGTTAAATATTTGATTTATTGAAAATCATTATTAAATTATGGATTTAGATAAAGTGCTTAAAAATATACTGTATGTGACTGAATAATCTCACTTTTGATTCATCGCCCGGGAACATTGCCGGTTGTTATTAAAAATGTCTTATTTCCATACAAGGTACCCTTGGAATGTAAAAGGGTGAGTATAAATTAAGACACTCGGTGCTAAATTTATTTTTGGCAATGGGGTGATGGGTGGGTAGAAATGGCCTTATAGATGAAGATGGGAACATGCATTTTATTTGGGAGATGCTTTCTTCTGACCTGGCCAGTCAGGTAGCCGGTCGCGACGGCTAGGTTTTGGGTGGGTAACACCGTCGGAATGCATTGGATGCTAAGCCCGTAAAGTCACTGGTTCCCAAGGCTGGGGATAGAGGAGGATAGAAATATGATTGCCTTAGGAGGATTTAAATTAAACCCCTTTATCAGATTTTACTATGACTGGCAATCTGTTTTGCTTATGTATGAATGATGTGTTAGAATTATTTAATTATATTTAATTCCTTTAGATGAATGTTTTATAAAAAGATATATATATATATATATATATCTGAAACTTGTATCACTATGGGGTTTGATCCCAGACCTTGAAGATCTGAATCTGAGATCCCCACCACTGCGACACCGATTTCATTGTGGTACAAATAACAACATTAAACTAGTTGACGTGCAAGTAAAATAGTAGTGTCGATTTCTCGAACCGTTGTAAGTATAACTTACATTATTCAGTTTGGATCTATTGAATTAATTGTTGCATGAACAGTATGCCACCTAATCACATTCACTGTATTGGGTTATCTAATACAGTGTAGTATTATTATCACTGCATATAGACACCTTGGAGATTCTAATTACTGGGCTTTAGTAGCTCACCCTTTTGTGGGAATATTTTTTCAGGATATTAAGCACAGGGATACTGAAGATGAGCTAGAAAGAGATTAATTTCTCTTAAATATTCCATCAGAAGAGTTATCTCTTGTTTTTTCTTTCCTGCACAGTACTGGAAGACTTTATTTGTGATTGTTGGATGATTGTAATTTTTGACCTACTTGTTTTTATTTGGTATGTAATGTTAATGGCGTGGTTTTGACGCTTAGATGGCTCTGTAATACTATTCTCTATTTTTATTTTGTACCCTGTAGTTGAATATCATCAAATGATTCAGTCTAATGACTTATAAATATTGTTTAGGATAAACAAGAGATTTTGGATACCTTAAATTTTTATTGCGGATCAACCCCAGTTTGGAGGAAAATTTTGGGAAGTGACAGCGTGTTATTATCATCTTATTTTTATACCCATTTTAAATCCAAGTCACCCCCGGGCATTCGGGTTATGAAAATCCGAGGCGTGACACGTCTGGTACCAGCACATTCATTAAGTATAGGTCCCTCGACGTCGTAAATGCACCCTTAACCATAAATGTTCAATAATATTAAATGAACTAGATTTATTGACTAAAAGTTAACTAAGTTAGTTTGTTTCATTACAAGTGGCAGATAAATGTAATAAGTGGACAGTCATAGAGCTGTATTTTGGCTATAAGGCCGCCGTTTTGTCGCCCACGCGTATTTAATAAGGGTAAAGGTATTAAATGAGAAGTGAAAGGCATTTAAAGAAGAGTGATGAAAAAAGATCAGAAGATATTATTACAATTGAATTTCCAGGTATTATTTTATTTACTCTTACTATGCTATAAATACAACACTTGGTTCCATAATTCAGGTACGCTTTCCATTGCCAACTGAATTTTATTAGTACTTCTTCCTTAATCCCACAAAAAGGCATCTGCTGACTTAGGTATCGAAGAGTTTTCTGGTTGGGGACTCCCACTCTGACCGTAACCTTTTTTTCTCTCGTGATTGGCAGGTCGATGGGTGAATTTCCAGTTAGCGTGGTCAACAGTTTCGGTGGTAAATTTTTGCTGCCGAAAAATACTAATGTTGACCCATGCCATGCACCGAATTGTATAATATTTTTTATGGACAAAACATAATTTTTAAATACATTACAAAATATTTCTATAAAATTGCATAATTTTATAAACAATTATTGAGTTATTTTTTTATATTTATACTTTTTATTTATGTCAATGTTAGTGAATCGATAGAGTTGATTAAAGTTAAGTTTACATAAAAAACTAAGAATTTATATGTTAATAAATTTCGATCTGATCCAATTTGATCCAATCCTCAAAAATAAAATTCAAATCATAAACTTGCCTAATCGACTTAGTATCTTTTTTGTTTTAAACTATTTATTAATTTTAATATATATTTTTATTTTTTTAATTCTTGACTACTTTTGCATTAAGCTAAAAATACTATTAATTTTAATTATATTAATCAGTTAAAAATTATCGAAATGACCAATTTAAATTTAAAATTAGGAATTTTGTAAAAGTAAAAAAAGGTAGAATGATGAATATAGAGATTGTCACATAGGATTTGATAATAAATTTTTAATTAATTTTATAAAAATAACTTAGATAAAAATATTATTATTAATTATATGTGCTTATAAAATAAAACAAATATAATAAATATGACTAATTAAAATTTAAAATTTTAAAAAATAACTACTCTTGAACTTAATTAATATTTTATATTTTTTTTTTGTACTTTCAAATTTTAAAAATACTAAGAGTTGTTATAAGAGAAATAATTTAACTATTATTTAAGCTTTTTTATTTGTATATTTTTAATTCAACTCCATTTTTTATCTATATTTTTTAATTTAATTACTAATGTAATTAAAATATATAATTTTAACAACTATAATAAATTTTTAAGCAAGTAGATCCTTTTTGAAACTTATGAGCAAGTGAATTTCTTTTCAAAACCTAAGAAAATAAGTTCCTTTTCAAAACTGATGAGTTTTTTATAGTAATTAAAAACATATGCCACAATTGTAGTGTTTTTATAGGCAAAAGAAAAAATAAAGTTGAAGTGTTTTTTTGATGATGTGGGACAATGAAACAATGTTTTATGAATGATAAAATAGAAGAGAAGAATAGGGAAAGAAGAAAATTCAAAAATAATTCAAAAATCTATTAAAAAAAGAAAGAAAAATGAAATTGAGATCAAAGAGGCATGTCATATAGGATTAAAGTTAAACGAGAAGAAAAGAAGGAAAATAGATTTTTTTAGTATTATAGATAGATACGATGGAGGTGAATTGGATTGGGTGAAAGTGGTTATCAAAAACTGATATTGATTTAGAAAGAAGTGGAATGACTGGGGCCAAAGTAGTTGGTGAAGTCGTAATTCCTTTCTCTCTTCGTCGCAAAGTTTTACTTTATGCAGCAAACGGCACAAAGTTATATTTGCTCGCCCTCGCAGCATCAATATTTTTTGATTCTGGTCCAACTTGCCTCGACAAATACAGTCCTACTCAACCCTTGAGTAAGATTTCCCAAATACCGGAAGATATGGAGGATCTACTTTTGCCTTAGTTTCCACACAAGTTCTCTTTTTTTTTTTATTTTTTATTTTTACAAATTATTTAAAAGACTTTACACTTTATAAATAACCTCTTTCACTCTACCTTACTTTATAAATAACCTTTTTCACTCTACCTTACTTTTTTTTAATTAAATAAAATTACAAAACTATTTTTTTACTAGGTATTTTTATGTCAAATTTGAAATGACATAAATGTCCTTCTTAAAAAATATATATTTACAAATTTGAACAAACACCTTATGCCTACAATAGAATAGAAAAATTATTTATAAATACTAAAATAATTTATATTTATATTTTTACAATCATACAAAAATAATTTTTATTTTATTTTATTTCATAATTTAATCAAATAAAAAATTAAAAATTTTCATTCTTTTTATTTATAAACTTTTGTCATTTTAACTCTTGTCATTATCCTCAAATCATTTAGTAAGATTTTATACAATTCTTTTATGTTTTCATAATTTAGCAATATATTTTAAAAATAATGTAATGAAATAAAATATAAGCGTGATAGATATTAAAATAAATAATTTATGAAAGATTTGTAAAAAAAAAAATAAATAAAATCAATATGACAAAAAAATAAAAAAAGTTTGTAAATAAATTGAAATGAAATAAATCATTTTCACATTTAAGTAAGTTATAAAATAAATTAAAATTTATTTTTATAAGATTTCTAAAAATATGAATGAAAATAAAATTTATATTAGCCTTTTAAAATATTTTTTTTTCTTAGATAACTTGCAAACATATAAACAAGACCACATGTAAATTTAAACTTTTAATCGTCCTTTACTCCTACTAACTTTTCTTACTAATCCTAAATTCAAAATAGAATTACTGATATTTTTTTTCTTGCCATTCATTTACAGAAAAAAATAAAATTGCCAAAAAAAAAAATATCCAACTAGGGAAATCTGTCACACCCTAGATTTCGCGACTCGAAGGGTGAGTGAAATGAAATCACACACAATATGCTGATTAGAACCATAACCATCCTGGAGAAGACATACACAACAAATAATAATAATAAAATAATAATAAACTAGCCTTGATCAAACTAAGTAATAGTGCTCCAACACCATTCCAATATAATGTTTTTGTCTTATAGCCATTTTAGTCTTATAGCCTTACAACCAAATCGCATAAATCCAAATTAATAATATTACAATTCCAGATATTAATTAAAAATAACCCAAATAGAATAATAGTTTGATCTAGTATAGCAAGCCTACTTAACTTTCAGATTCTACACCTACAACACAATGTGTAAGGACATGAGCACCAATCTACTTATCCCCACAATGCATAATCAAAACATATATAATATGCAGCAATAAATAAATAACATATAATCATTATAAAAAAAATCAATATCCAATAATAATATGTCATTTTAATAACCAACATTGCTAGCTAATAATTGTAACTCAATATCAAAATCTAAAGAATCAACATAATCAATTATCTATTTATTATCTTTCCTTTATCTGTTTATTATTTTCACATCATTACATCACAATCATGAGATGGATACTACCAACATTGTTTTTATGGGCAACACCCAATGGAAACGATGAACCAAAATGTCATCGTTTATGATCCTGGGACTATGACCCACGATAAGTCAAATCATCATCAACGTCGTTATTTATAAATTAGAATCCAATGGCCACAATGAACCAGAATAAATGTCATGATGTAAGCAACTAACCTACTAACATGATAACCAACTCTTGCGCAGGTTGGGGCCTTTCAAGCCAAGGATAGTCTTTGTATCTTTCCTATTTTTTAGTATCTGCCAATCCCGCAATTACAATGTCACATTCCGTTGTCTCTTTCTACTTTCTTTAGCATATTTCATTCATAACCATAATCTTATCATCATATGGTTTATTAACAATGAACAGCATCATAGCAACTCATCATAAACAAAAGCATGCTCAAATTATCATTTCTTCCAACAAAAACTCATACTTATTTAAAAAATCATAACATAACCATCTTTCCTTTAATAACATTGTTCAAACCATGCTTCCCAAATCATATAAGTTTCTCACTACTAGAATTATAACATCCTTGATTTATAAGAATCCTTTTTAAATATTTACATTCAAGTATTTAGGTGAAAAATGCATTTAATAATCAGAAAGGAGCAAAAACCCAAGTTTTGGGCAAAGGGGGTGCGTACAGGGGCCCAAACTGGTGTGCTCGGCCACTGAAATCTATGTGCTTAGGCAATGGTCAGAAACCATGGGTGGTTGCTCTATTCTTGATATCACTGGTTTATCGCTTTAAATCTTAAACAAAGTAAGATTAAATTCCTGAAATTTCTCATTTCAAATGACACTAAGGCTTATATGAACTCAATAAAATTATTAATATATGATTTCAAAAGGTATGGATCAAGATATGAGGTTACATCTGTTATCTTCCTCACAGGCATATACATAGATATATACATGTATATAACTTGCGTATATTCTTTCACAGAACATCCTAACATGTTTTACACATCATATACGTAAATAGAATGCATTGAATCCTGACCTCAAGTGATTGAACAAAAGAAAAACAGCTAATAGTGTGCTGCCAAAAAATGTTAGTAAAACTCAAAAACTCCACACACTTAAACAATCTATCCTAACACCAAAATAATCACACCATTGTGTTTAGTACTAATCCAATTGAAGAATTATAAAGCTAATTGAATTTTAGTTGGAGTTTGCCATACTTATCGAACCTCATTTCTCCTTCGCTACTCTTAGTTCTCTCCTTTCGACCAAACACTACACACACAGAGGCACACACATATAAGTGTATAAGCCTTGGAGACAAATGAAACAGGGTAGGGTAGATAAACACCTCCCCCTTCACAGGCATAGCCTGGTCATGAAATGACTAGGTGCAGGGTGCGGCATAATGAAGTTAAATTAAATGGTCAGATTAACTTGTTATTAAACAAATGGCTAGGATTTAAATTTAAGAACCTAAACTTAAAAAGCAACTTCATGGTAAGGTACTCTATTTTTTTCTAAAACTAGCACAGTGAAACTCATTTTCTTTATAAAGAAAATATCAATATACAGCCAAGAAAAAAGATTTATATTTCCTTTTTGGTTAGGACAATACTTTATCAATGCGCTTGGATAAGTCCATCATATATGATTGCAAGGCCATTAATGCAATATTTGCAAAATATAAAATAACATATATTTTATAAACCTGAGCAATTCCTAAAATGGCATAAACAAAATAGTATGAGATGTTTGAAGCTACTTTTTTTTTTCTTTTCATTATTTGCAATGTAATCTAAGCTGAATTTATTTATTCTCATCTTTAACTCTTATAGATTACTAATTAGAACTTTTGAATATGCATATAAACTATTTACATTCTTTTTTATTAGAGGATAAAATATATATTGATAATCCCTTTATTAAGGGAACACATTTTTGAATAAGGGAAAATAGAGTCTAAATTTTTTACTTACTTCATAAATTATATTCATTACTTATCTATAAAAATAGATGGGATATATCTCTACATCTAAAATCTAAATAAATAAAGATAACTTAGAAAGCATGTAGTCTGATTAACAAGTTCAAATTTCTTTATCTTGCAAATGCATGCAATTATATAATTAAATACAAGATAAAATAACTTTTTAGATTCACTTTAACAATTTTCAGAATTTGTCAAATCTAAAAAATTAGTGAGTCCACAATAAATCTGCATGTTGCAGTTCTAACATTATTAAAGACTTGGACATACATGGTATACTTACAAACATGCTCACACAATCTTCCTCCTGCTATGTTTAGGATTTCAAAGGAAAATGAAAGAGAAATAATATTAATCATGCGTATTCAATTTTTTATGGTTAACCATTTTACTATAACTTTATTTTCTTCTTATTTTCCTTGCTTGACTTAAAAAAAAAAAAAAAAAGAAGAAGAAGAAGAATTTTCACTAGCTTCATTTCCTTTAACTATCTTGTTATCCAAGATCTAAGCATAGAGTTAAATTTTTAAACACATTCTTCAGTGTGGAGTAGGTTTAGCATTGTTGCATATCCAAAGTCTACCATAAAACACAAAAATACACAGGAGATGGCAAGTAAGCCGTGCTTTAAAAGACTAGGAAAGGAAGGAGTAAGATTAAATATGAAGACCACCAATACAGGATCCAGGGGACTACAGTGCAAAATGCACTTTAGAGACTGAAGTGTGGATATGAACAGTCATGATTTAATTAACATTTATTAATTTAGACTAACAATATTTATTAATTCAGTTAATAATATTTATTAATTTAATTAAATTTATTTATTCAAATCATAATTGTTGATATTCAAACTTTAGCCCCTATAGTGCATTTCGCACTGTAGTCCCCTGCTTCCTTGTTTAAACTAAACAATAATTTTCAAATCTTAATGGATTAAGATTCATTGGCAGTTTTGCTTCCAAGTTATGAATACTTCAAATTTGTCCTTTTTTTTCTCTCCATGCTAAATATAGCATGTTAATAGTTTTCGAACCAAAGAGTTGCTCTTCACCACAACTAATTAATTTATTCCCTTATTTGATTAGTATATTATTTATGCTAAAATTTTGTGAAGCCTAGCATCAAGTAAAGTGAGCAATCAATTACACAAGCAGAAAATAAAGGATATGCAAGGATTTATGTAAAATACCCAAGGGTGAAAAATCACAAGCCCTAAACGAAGGACGGAGCAAACTTCTTCCACTAGAATAACTTGATTACAAGCTTTCAAACATAAAGTTACCAATCGTGTCCATAATGAACCAAGCCAAATAGAAGACCAATATTCTTAAAGAATAAACCAAGAACAAGAAGTCGTTATTGTGGTGACTAAGTGTTTGGGAGAATCTTTATAAGGCATAATGGGATTGAAGAATTAATTCTCTCATTGTGTATAGAGAACCCTAAGAGAAAATCTCTATTTATTAGGCTCTCAAACAATCCAATCTTTATAGAATTCTAGAGTTAATTCGTCCTCATATTCATTCCCCTCAAAGATTACTCCTTTTCTTCCACAATTTATAAACAAAGAATGGTCTGCAGATAACACCAAAAATAACAACACAAGACACTTAACAAGGATCTTTGAACTAGAAGTTTACCTCCACATCTTAAAAGCAGAACTTAGAAGGTTATATACTTACATTTGGAAGTTGTGGAGCAAGGAAGGTCCTTCTTCAAGCACCAATCAATTCTACAAAAATCTTAGGTCTACCTTTGTTCAAAAACCTATTGGCTTGTTGACCATTATTTACAAGATTATAGCCAAGGTTGTAGCTTTATGGTCAAACAAGTTGAACATGTCACTGAAGAAAAATTTTGGTCACAAAAAATGGAAGAATGTTCTTCCAAAAATTAGTGAAGGAAAATGAATGCAACGAAAAGAATGCTAACTATATCAATTAACACATGAGATTTCTGCTCACAAAATACCAAATGCCATAATTTCCATGTAAGAAACCAAATATAAACATTTCCAAAACTATCGTGTGTCTTTATTATAGCAATGTTATTCCTTTGAATAATAGCTTCACTTCAACTAAAAAAGTTGCTCAAGGGAAGTTAAGATGCTTCGCAAGAGTACCTTCTCACAAAAATCAAGGTGAGGCATCTAGAGAGAATTAGAGAAATGTGGCATAGCTAAAATGCATAATAAACAAGGCCACTTTTTTCTTCTTATGATCTTGTGATACCATAGTTCTACGATCCTAAAACATCTAACACTACTTTCTTCTCGAATAAATAACACAAAGAAAACTCACAATTATATGCCACATAGTACTCAATGAAAGTGCAAGATAACCACAAACTACCTTCATGTATGATGATATATTCTAGAGACTTCTAATGCAAATCATACGCATTTGCAGTAATAAAAGACCATATCAAAAGTAAGAAGTGTACTTACACTTCTTTCAACTTCATACAAAAGAAAAATACTAATAACAATAATTTTTTTGATGAGTAGTAATAATAAGAATAATTATTTTTTATAATTAAAATAGTCAAGAGTCCCAAAAAAACACTAATAAAGGTAATCAATTTTGCATAAGTCAAACTAAAAACAAAGGGAAAATGTACAAATAATAACCTGAACCATCAACTAACAAGTTCCCTTGAGGCTTTCGATAATGCTTTATGTAGGGGATGCCATTCCATCTTTTATCCTAATAGGCAATTAGAAATCATATATCCCTCGTAACAGATCCATATTGAGAAAGATTTGGACATCCACTGTAAAATCAGAAAACTGTCATCCAAGATCTCACGAGTCATGATATTTAAAAATAATCTATAAACATTATATCTAGCTAAAACTAACAAAAATGCATACTATAAAATGTAAATGGTGCCTATGAATTATGGATTTTGTCCTCTTCCAAAAAGAAGTTCTCTCTAAAATCAATACAACTATATCAAACTAAATTCCCTCTGAATAAATCTACAATATGCATCATACAGAGTGGAGAAAATTCAATAAATCCCAATCACAACAAGCATAAATATAGAATAAAACATATTGTTTCAAATCAAGACAATATTAGTGCCCAAAAAAAAAAAGATTAGAAAGAGTATAAACATCCGTGAATAACTCCATAAGATCAACTTGATTGTGATAAACTAACATATTAAACATGATAAACTAGAAAAAAAATTGAACACAAAAAGTCCATTACCTCTTCTGAGTTTGCTTTCCTCATATTAGCCTTTGTTTGCAAATCAGCATTTCTCAAACTCAACCACAAATTGAACAAGTTGGCCCACAAAAAAAAAGGAAGAATTGATATGTGTGTGTATATAAGTTCAAATCTTTCTGATACCTCGTTGTTAAAATAAAAAAAAAATAAAAAAAAAAAGTTTGCTCTATTTGGTCTTCAAAAAATGCAAGAAAATAAATTGAAAAAAATAAATTCATATTCTTTTTTTTTTAATTTTAATTCAAGTATTAGGACCCAACAACCCACGCTAATGGCTGGGTAAGACCGATAAGCCTCCGTTCAGTAGAATGAAAAATGCATTCTAATCTACACCCAATTGATCAAAAGTAAAATTTTGATCTTTCATAAATGAAAGTAACAACAAGCTAATCTCTAAACATTTTCTCAACGATCCATAACCTATATGAACAAATAGGAAGAGAAAAGAGCAGGCACTTTTGGATTGAGTGTTTCCACGATTCGAGTAAGACTGAACTGTATTGACGTGAGCAAAGCCAGGCCATCCTGTGCAATGCCATTCAATCTGGATAGTAAATTCTTCTACTTTGAAGCAAACGTTCTCATTGATTTTTTGTACTTTTCGATTGACTTGGTGGTCTTTCTAGTTTTTTTGTTTGTGGGCGTCGTCCCACTCTTTCTTCTCCCTTCAATGGCCTCCACAACCTTAGTCTATTTAAACAAATCAACTATTGACTATTACAGGACATATTTTTGTTATATTACAGGGAACTCGTCTTCTAGTCCCACTATTTGGGAGCTAAGAAAACCTAAGAAAATAAAAACAGCCTTAACATGTTTTTTGGTTAATCACATAAGAACTCCCTTCAAGTGGTATCAATTTAATAAGGATCTTTAGACTAGAATTTTACCTCCACATCATAAAAGTATAACTTGTAAGGCTTTATACTTACATTTGAAAGTTATGGAGTAAGGAAGGTCCTTTTCCAAGCACCAATCAATTCTACGAAATAAGATTATGTTCAATCATCCATGAGATTTTAGCTATTGGTGTTCAGGTGAAATAAGTATACGAATAACTACAAAAGAAACATACAAATTCCTCTGTGCATATGAATGGTTAGAAAGTATATTTATGCCAACCTATATACTAATGGTTAACTTCTCGATGGTTTGAAATTGAAACTGAACTAACAGTCTAATAATGCAGAAAAGCTTACACGCTCAATGACTTGAAACCAGTTAAAGATAACTATGTAAAAGAGATTGCAATAGGAATTTGAATGATATGATAAAATTTTTTTGGTGATCAAGCTCAATCTCTTGTAGCCAAAGAAAAATAAAGGTTGAAAAATTGCAAACATTCCACTTAATGAGTTATCATTCAGAAACCAGTGCCTGCAAACAATATTACATTTTATATTGAATAAAAATCAATCATGATACAAACAACCGGATTAAGATATAAGTACCAAAGAAGTTTCACAGTATGTAAAAGTACTGATGTCCAACAACTTGAAATTAGTTACAAGTAATTGAAATCCAAACTCTGAAGTGTTCCTAGAATTTGACTAGTCAACATGCTCTTAAAGATTGCAAAAAGGTAACCATTCTCATTTTTAAGTGAAAATATAAAAGATATTTTTATTGTAAACTTAACTCAACAACATGCTATTAAAGTATATTGATAGTATCAACATAATAACAAAAAAAAAAAAAAGCACAATAGTAATTAAGTACATTAAAACACCCACAATTATTATTGAAATATGTTAATTTTATCAACATTGACCTAAAACTAAATCTACAAAAAAATAAAATAAAATAAAATAATATCAATTACCCTAGCACTGTTGTTTCAAGATGTGAGATCAAACCACTCAAAGAGCCAAAAATAGAGATCGCAAATTAAATAGAGTGATATGAACAAAACTTGCAGACTACTCCAAAAAAAAAAAAAGTAAACCGTAAACAAATCAGCTAAATCTAGGTCAATGCGCTGACAAATGTTCCCTACAATTTCCTCCACCTTGTGCTTCATCAGAAAAAGATCGCTAAGGCTGTGGGGATCTATCCTTTCTATAGCTTCCAACCACGACTTCACTTTTGTCTTACCGTCGTCACTGTTAATTTTCTATAACTGTTGGTAACACTCGATGACGGCGTTGAAGGAAGGATCACTGTGGAGGTAAGGTCAGTCGGCAAGAAAGTGATAACAGCAATGTTGATGCTGGTAGTGAAGCGAAGGGTGCTGGCTTTCTTGAAGAGACCCTTACGTCTCTTTGAGAATGTACCCCTTCTATACTGTTCTTTCTCCTCCAACTTTATCTCAATCTCTCAATCTTCTTCTTACCAGTACCCATCTACTCCTCCCTCTTAGTTCTCTTATTGAAATTCCTATTAGAATCAGTATCTTATGTATAAACAGGATTTCAACGTTTGCTTCAAGTTCTGTATCAATGCCACTTTATTTAAGGCAACATTCGCCCTTATATAGTGCAACAAAAGATATGTGAATTACTTTTCACATTAAAATGAAGCCCTTGATTACACTTTGCACTTGTGAAATCAAGAAAAAAATAGTATTCATATTTTTATAGAATTGTAAGTGAAAGGAGTTTGTTTTTCTGTAGCAAAACAAAAACCGGTGTTGATCTACTTATTTGTTTCAAATTAAATAGATACAATAGAAAGTTGTATCCTTTTGATAGAATGGATGCCATGTGCCATTGTATTCTATTGGAATAGATATATCTATTGGATAAGTAGCAGACGGTTGTATCTGTTGGACATAATTAGTCATAATTGATAGTTGTGTCCTTCGGATAAACTGATGGAAAGATGTGCCTTTTGTATAAATATGAAATAGTTATAATAATTAAATAATTAATTATTATTATCACTTGTAATATCCATCACTATGTGAGTTATCTAAATACACTCAAGTCTTATCCGAATACTGTGTAAATTATTCAAAATTGCACATAATATTTATTACATATATATATTAAGATCATTACATGTCTCATCAAAGTACTTATCATTTACAAGCTCTTATTTAGATACATTTCTTTACATCCAAATACAACAATTCATATCTGGATATAACAATTCATATCCTATAAATTATTGAAAAATATCCAACAATCCCCTGCTATTTTCAAATAATTTAGAATAATACAATAGATTACAACAATTTTGAAAATCATAGGCATAAATAAAGGTATCTTACAATTGAATCATTACTTAGTGAAAGTTTATTATAATAATTTAGAATATTATGGTAAGCAAGTTTGAACCAAATATTCTAGTCATAAATTGTTCAACATTTCACACATATGACTTTAAATACAAACAACTATTTAATAAATTTTGACACTTTAAAGGTCTTGTGCCCAAATCCTTTTTCATAAATGTTGCAAGCCAAGCTGTTAACTTTTTGGAATGGCCAAATTCCACATCTATATAGGCAGAATTGAATACCCCTACTTTAAGCCATTCTTATCATATCTATTAAGTGAATTTTAAAAAACACAGCCTCTTTCTTTTAAACTATGGGTACCAATCACCAAGTTATTTTGGGATGAAAATAAACAAATAAATATAGTTATTCAATCATTGTTATGATGTGCTTTGACTCACTGAACTAAAGACAAGATGTTGTATTGTGTCTAGAGTTGAGGTGCCATAATTGATGATTTAATTTAATAAGCTTTAGACCCATCCCTCTTGATATTTTGTTCACCAAGTCTCTTGTCTATCTTTTTGTTAAAGAATCAACCATATTTTGATTTGATCTTACAAAGTCAATAGTAATCACTCAATTTGTAATCAAGTCTCTCACGTAATTGTGCCTTAACCTAATATATCTAGACTTTCCATTATACACTTGACTATAAGCTTTTGCTAATGTTCCTGCTCTAACCTTGTTTATAGAAATAAATGCTATGGATTTTGGCCATGAAGGTATTTCCTATAACAAATCTCTTAGCCATTCTACTCTTTTACTTACTGAGGCTAAAATAATAAATTCCACAGCCATGATGGAATCCGTTATGTAAGTTTGTTTCTTGGAATCAAGAAATTGCACCTTTGCCAAGCATAAATATCCATCCAATAGTTGATGCATGATCATCCTTTTAAGTAATCTAACTAGCATTAGTATATCCTTCTAAAACTGAAGGATAACCAACATAACTTATGCTATATTCCCTAATTTTCTTTAAATACTTCAAAATTTTTCTTACACCATACTAATGCATGACACTTAGATTACTTGTGTACCTACTCATTCTGCCAACAACATAAACTATGTCTAGCCTAGTACAAGTCAATCCATACATCAGGCATCTTATCACTTTTGCATATTCTATCTATGATAGAGGATTTCCAACATTCTTAACTAGATTCATGTTTGAATCAAAAGGTGTTGAGGTAAGACTACAATCAGAATAATCGAATTTATTGAGAATCTTTTCTATATAATGTGATTGAGTGAGTGTCATACTTTCGTGATCCCTCAAAATCCTAATGCCAAGAATGACATATGCCTCATCTATGTCTTTCATATCAAAACTATTTGATAATAAATCTTTAGTAACTTCAACTTTTTCAAAGTCAATTCCAAATATCAACATATCATCAATATATAACTAGATGATAACACTTTTTTCCTTCATTGAACTTACTATAGACCTTATCAGATTGATTGATCTTAAAGCCATTAGCAAGTATAACCTTATCAAATTTTTGATGCTTTTACTTAGGTGCTTGTTTTAATCCATACAAGGACTTAACAAGTTTACACACCTTATGTTCTTGACCAAGTACAATGAAACCTTCAAGTTGTTCCATATACACTTCTTCACTATTTAAGAAAGCTATTTTAACATTCATTTGATGAATGACCATTTTATGAATTGAAGTAAGTGCAACAAGTACCCTTATTGTGGCAATTCTTACCACTAATGAATATGTATCAAAGTAATCAATACCTTACTTTTTAGTAAAGCCTTTAGCCACCAACTTGATTTTAAACTTTTCAATGGTTCCATCCACTTTCATTTTCTTTTTGAAAATCCATTTACAACCAATTGGTTTGGAACCAGGTGGGAGGTCAACCAATTTACAAGTTTTATTTCCCATAATTGAATCCATTTCATCACTTATAGTTTCCTTTCAAAGCAAAGCATCTTCTGATTTTATTACTTCTTGAAATATTTTGGGATTCGCTTCCATATTGAAGCAATAAAGAAACTAATTAATTATTAATTCTCTTGTTCCTTTAACTAACAATATGACAAAATCAGAACCATAAGTGTTTGATTTCCTAACTCTTTTGTTCCTTCGAAGTTCAATGACTTCATTCTAATTATCATTTTTAAGAAGCTTTTTCCTTTATTAGGAACTTGTTCTTCTTTTGAAATTTTGTCATCTATTTTAGGAACAAATTTAAATCTATTTTCCTTAAAAATAGCATCTCTTGACTCGATTATAACATTGACTAAAATTGAGTTATTAGGTTCTATAATCATGAATCTATAAGCTTTGTTATTATATGCATATCCTAAGAAAATGCACTCAATACCCCTTTTACCCGATTTCTTTCGTTTTGGTTCAGGTACTTTGACAATTACCCTACACTCCCAAACTCTCAGATAGTTTAGATTAGGCCTTCTTTTATCCCATAATTCATAAGGGGTAGTTCTACTCCTTTTATTAGGATCTCTGTTTAAAATATGGCATGCTGTAAGCAATGCCTCACCCTGAAATCCCTGGCTGAAACTAGAATTTAATAACATGGCATTAACCATTTCAGTTAACACACAATTTTTTTTTTTTATTTAGCCACACCATTTTGTTATGGTATGTAAGGAGCCGTCATTTCATGAATCATTCCAATAGATTCAAAGTATGTAGAATCATAATATTCTCCTTCCCTATCTGATGTTAGACATTTAATGAAAGATTCACAATGCAATTCTACTTGAGCTTTATAAATTTAATTTTTTTTTCATAACTTCATCTTTATAATGCAACAAGTAGACATAAACAAAATCTTATGCAATCATTCATAAAAGTATTTCTTTCCACCTAATGTTGCTGTAGAATGCAGATCATACACATCACTATAAACAAGATTGAGCATATTAGATGTTCTATCAACTTTAGGATAATGAATTTTGATTATTTTTGTTAATATACATGTTGTACATTTTCCTTATGATTTTTCAATATATGGTGTTAAGTTCATTTTAATCATATCATACATCCTTTTAAAATTTACATGTCCTTATCTATGATACCAAAGGAAAGAGGGCTTAACCATGTGAACAGAAATAGCAATATTATTAAATCAATATTCAATTTGAACATGCCATCACAAAGATAACCCTTTCCCACAAATATACCACCCTTAGACAATACAACTTTTATTAGCCTCAAAGATAAGTTTGAATCCAAACTTGTTTCATAAACTACTGAAACCAAATTGTTCCTAACCTCTGGTACATAAAATACATTTGTAAGAGTTAAAATGGTGTCAAGAGTAAATTTTAGTTTCACATCTTTAATTCCAAGAATAGGAGCAGTAGTTGAATTTCCTATGAATAAAATAGTACTATCATCAACAGGTCTCATGGTATTGAAAAATTCTTGTTTTTGCAAACATGTTGAGTAGCACTAGAATCAACCCGCCAAGCATTGTCATCCTCAAGCAAATTGATTACAAAAATCATTGCAAGCATATTTTTATTTGCTCCAATTGAGGATCCTTGCTTCTTTGTCCTCCTTTTCAAAAAAAGCCATTTAGATTTGTAATGTCATTCCTTATGACAGGAAAATTATTAGTCTATTTTCTTTTGCCTTTTGTTTTTGATTTTTCATGCGACTGATTCCTCCTCTTATTTGAAGTTTTGCTAAACCATCCACCTTCAACCATATGCACATTTGAAACATGAGATTCTTTATTCTCATCTTGCATGCAAAATTCTTCTTTAACACAAAGATGGTTAGCAAGACTATCAAGAGCAATATGTTCTTTTTTATGTTTAAGGCTTCTCTTGAAGTCGCTCCAAGAAGGGAGCAGTTTATCAATAATAGAACTGCTAACAATAGTTTCATCTATGTGCATTTTATGTTGTGAAAAATTATTTAACATCTTTTCTATTTCAACAAATTGTTCCATAATAGACCTACCATCAACTATTTTAAAGTTATTAAATTGTGAGATGAGAAATTTATTACTAGTTGTATCCTCTTTCATATATTTTGTCTCTAGCTTGTCCCAAATTCTTTTGCAATAGGAATGCTATAGTAGACATCAAACAAAGAATCACTCATTGCATTCAAAATATGTCCCCTATATATTTCATCATCAGTCTGCCATTTTTGTCTTTTCCTTGAATCTGCCAATGTTTCATTTTCACTTTCAACAACCTTTGGAGAATTTAATAAATAAACTACTTATAATGTCACCAATAAGAAGTGCACTCGTTTCTGCCAATGTATGAAAATTTCCTTCATCAAAACGTTCAGGTTTCACAAAATTGGAAGCAAATCCTTTAGAGTTTTTTCCATAGTTGCTTGACAAATTTTGCCTTAAGATTGTTAGAATTAGTATCTTATAAATAAATAGGATTTTAAGATTTGCTTCAAGTCGCATATTGATACCACTTTCCTTAAGTCAAAAATGCACTCTTATATAGTGCAACAAAGGATATGTGAATTCTCCTTCAGGATAAAATGAAACCCTTGATTACACTTTACACTTGTGAAATTAAGACAATAATAGTGTTCGTATTGTTATAGATTGTACGTGAAAGGAGTTTGTTTTTTTGCAGTGAAACAAAAACCAGTGTTGATCTATTTGTTTGTTTCAAATTGAATAGATACGATGGAAAGTTGTATCAGTTAGATAGAATGGATACGATGTACCGTTGTGATCTATTGGAACAAATGTATCTATTGGATAAGTAGCAAATAGTTGTATCTGTTGGAGATAATTAGTCGTGATGGATAATTTTATCATTTGGATAAATTGATGTAAGATGTGTCTTTTGGATAAATATGAAATAGTTATAATAATCATAATAAATAATATTTAAATAAATAATTATTATGATCACCTGTAATATCTATCACTGTGTGAGTTATCCAAATACACTCAAGTTTTATCCGAACACTAAGGAGTTTATTTTTAAATAATGAATTTATGTTGAGGAGTTTATTTTTAAATAGATTCTAATGTGTTTATTAATGAATAAAACAATACATATATCCTATTATTCATTAGCCCGTAAGCACTACACAAATAAAATAATATATTATAATGTATATTAAAGTAATACGAAAAAAAATTTCCAAAAATTGCATCCAAAAATATTAATTTAAATAAGGCACATTTATATTATAGATTATCGAAAATATATAACATTCAAAATAGTTATTCAAATAAGTCAAATTTAAATTATATATTATTCAAAATACATAACCTTCAAGTTGCATTAATGTGAAATTAGGAATATGCGGTCCTATTTGGTAACATTTAGCCCTGTTTGGTAACTTTTATATTTACTATTTTTCTATTTATATTTATAAATTTTTGAAAACTTACAATAAAAACTTATTTGTTAAACTTATTTTTATTTTTTTATTTCCAAAAAAATAAAAACTTAAACAGAAAAACGTAAATAAAAATAAATGTTTTCACTCATTTTTTTTCTGTTATAAACATTTTATCAATTTTAATACTTTGTCTAATTTTGTTATATTATATTAAAATTAATTATTTTATTTGAATAGTTTATTAAATTAAAATTATTTTTATCAAACAATTAATTAATTAATTAATTAATTTAATTATTTTTTTCATATTTTATTAAATTTTTAATAAATAATGTCATTTAATAGTAATTTAAAGTTTTAATTTATTTTAATTTAATTAATATGAAATATATTTTTATAAATCATTTTTATAAATAATATAATTAAATTAAATAAATAATTAATTTAATTTAGTTAATATGTGATATAGCTTATTAAATTATTTTTAATAAATAAAATAATTAAATTATTTTAATTAATATGAAATATATTTTATTAAATTATGTTTATATAATAATATAATTGAATTAATATGAAATAGATTTTATTCAATTATTTTTTATAAATATTATAATTAAATTATATTTTATATTTATTGAATTACATTATTTTTAATAAATAATATATTTAAATAATATAATATAACTTAATTTAATTAGTTAAAATAATAATTAATTAAATTAAATTAAGTTAATATTAAATATATTTTATTAAATTCAATCAATCTTTTTAAAAGGTAATAAAATTAATTACTTTACTAAAATAAAAAATTTAGCTACTGCAAATAAAATTATATTTTTAAACGCAACTTTAATTTTTATTTAAAAGAAAGTAATAGAAAATAAAAAAACAAAAAACATAAATAATTAAATATAAATAAAAAATAATATTAACAAACGAGCCCTAAAGCCTCCATTCTAAATGTAGATAGTGGCTGCAAACTTAAAAATGTATATATGTTATTCAAATATATATATATATATATATATAAATATATATTTCAATCAAATGACTCTTAAGTACGTGCGGAAATAGCAATTATGCTAGTTTAGCACTGCATCTACAAGAACTATGGCTGAAAAATAACAGTGTGGGCATCTAGGGCCAGAGAGACAACAAATCTCAAAAAATCAAAAAAACTACTACTATAGTGAAATCTCTAACATAATAAATTAGTGAAAAAAAAAAAAAAAACGTAGATGATGAGAAGAGGTTAAAAATTGCCCCTTCCAAAGCTTTCAAGTGTACTGTCAATAGGTTGAATTTGGTTTAAATCCGATTTCGAATTAGATCCAATAATATTAGATTAAATCCGTCCAGTTAAATATGTGACCTAATGGGTCTGAGTTCAAGAACTAATGGGTCGGAATTCAGATGATCTGCTAGTATTATTTTTAAAAATAAAAAAATTACGTGAAATAAAATTAATTATTTTAACTATTTTACTATACTATATATATATATATATATATGAAGCATACATGAAAGGTTATACTATTTAATTTACATATTAATTATTTGCGATATATTTATCTCATTCATTTTTAATATAGCTGCATTATAATTAAATTGAAAATAATTTTTCAAAATATAATAATTAAAAAAACTATTTACATTATTATATCATTAAAAAATTTATTTTTTATTTTAAATATATATAAAGTATGTGTTGGTTATGTGCTTCAGTTTTTTCAATTATCTTTATTTGAAATTTATATCTTTTTAATTTTTTTTATTAGAAATTGAAGGCAAATAGTTGACAAAAACCAAATTATACAATTTATTAATTTCCTAAGTGTTAGCGTTCATGATTATGTATAAATGAATAATATATATTTTTATTTTATATATATATTGAATAAAACATATACATTTTTTATTTTTATGAAATGATTATTTATAAATTATTTCAATTATATTATTTATTAAAATAATTTAATTTAGTAAAATAAAATATATTAAATATAATTTAATTATATTATTTATTACATACAATTTAATAAAATATATTTTATATGGAACTAATTAACTAAATCAGTTTTTAAATTATTACATTATATTATTTATTAAAAATAATTTTATAAGATATGTTCCATTCTAAATTAATTAATTAAATCTATAATTGATTAATTGATCTATTCAATTAATTTAACAAATAATAATTCACTATTAAAATTAATTACTATTGAAATATTAATGTATGATAAAATTATTTTTTATAATTAATATTTATTTTAAGATTATATATTTTACTAATATATTTTTATTAAAATTAATTATTATTAAAATAACAATTATTATGATAATTGTGGAAATCCCGAATGATTTGGAGGTGATTGGAGGAGATTGTGAAACTGACCCCCTAATTAAATCTGATATTTAGGCTAAATGTTTGGGTTGATTGGTGTACTTCCATATTTTGTTCTTTGTGTACATGTTAAATAAGGACCTGATTATGTAAACAATAATATAGAATATACAATCGTTTTTCTAATTTTCTTCATGGTATCAGAGTTGGGTTGCTCTAAAACCCTAATCATTCCATGGCTGTCCAAAAGAGAGACAGTCATGAGTCCAGTCAATTGACAACCTAGGAAGAAGAGTCAGAAATAACCTCCTCCATGGCCTCCGCCGGTGCATTCGAAAATTCCCCACTCTATCTTACTATTGAAAAATTGAATGGCAAGAATTACAGAGAGTGGGCACAATCAATCAAGCTTGTTATTGACGGAAAGGGAAAGCTTGATTTTTTTATCGGCGACACTCAACGACCACCTCCGATTGATGTAGCAGCATCTCAGAAATGGCGGTCCAAGAACTATTTCATAACCTCATGCTTGATAAACTCCATGAAGCCATCCATTGCAAAAACGTACATGTTCCTCCCGACGGCAAAGGATGTGTGGGATGTGGTACGGGAAACATACTCCATTGCCGAGAATGCTTCCCAAATCTTCAAACTCAAGACGCAGCTATGGTAGATGAAGCAAGGAGATCGAGAAGTCACAAATTATTGCACCAAGATGCTGGGTTTGTGGTAAGAACTCGATCTCAATTGTAAAGAGGAATAGGAGTGCACTAGTGATAGTGTGTGGTTCAAGAAGAAGATGGAGAACGAGAGAGTTTTCGAGTTTCTAATGGGGCAAAACCGTGAACTTGATGACGTGAGGAGTCGAATTTTAGGTCGTCGGCCGTTACCTTCCATCTGAGAAGTCTTCTCCGAGGTGTGTTGTGAGAAGAGCAGAAGAAAAGTGATGTTGAAGGAACAAATCACCCCTGGACCTGAGGCTTCAGCCCTTGTAACCCATGGGCTTTATGTTGGATCTGACACAAGAGAGTCTAAGAGGCCTTACTGTGAGCATTGTAAGAAAACGGGCCACACTAAAGACGCTTGCTGGAATTTACATAGCAGCTCGCGGATTGGAAACCCAAATGGCCCAATAAAGCCCATGGTCATTAGGCCTCCACTGAAACCCAAGCAGATAAAATACCTACAAAAAATCATTCGTCAGCTTTTAATAGAGGATTTAATTCCGACCAACTTAAAAAATTATATGAGTTTTTTTTTCCAATTTCCAAGCCTCTCCGATCAGTCTTCTAATACTACCTCATTTGGTTCTTTAGCCCACAAAGTACCTTTCTGACAGCCCTTAGCACCACATCTCATATTACTCCCTAAATTATTAACTCTAGTGCATCTGATCATATGACAGATGCTCATCATTTTATTTTCTACATACTCACCTTGTGCTTATCACGCCTCAAATTTTCATAACCCGAATACCTGGGGGGTGACTTGGGATTGTTTGTTGAATATAAAAATAAAATAATAATACACTGTCACGCCCCAAATTTTTCTCCAAATTGGGGTTGACTTGCAATAATAAATTAAAGGTCTTCAAAATCCTTAATTTATCCCAAATAATATTTATAAGCAATTAAATAAATCATTTGGTAGGATTCAACTGCAGAGTACAAAATAAGATAGATAATAGTATTACAAAACCATCTAAGCGTCTTAACCACACAATTAACATTACATACCAAGGAAAAGCAAACCAAGTCTAAACTTAATGATTACAATCATCCAACAATTATTATTACAGACCATAATTACAAATAGAGTCTTCCAATGTTACGTAAGAAAAAAAATAGATAACTCTTCTGATAGAATATTTAAGAGAAATTAATCTCTTTTTAGTTCATCTTCAGTATCTCTGTGCTCAATATCCTGAAAAATATTCTCACAAAGGGGTGAGCTATTAAAGCCCAGTAATCAGAATCTCCTAGGTGCCTATATGCAGTGGTCATCATACTACACTGTATTAGGTGGCCCAATACAATGAATGTGATTAGGTGGCATACTGTTCATGAAACAAACAATTTAATAGCTCCCAACTGAAAAATGTAAATTATACTTACAACAGTCTGAGGAGGCAGTCACTGTAACTACTATTTTACTTACACGTTAATAGTTTAATGTTGTTATTTGTGTCACAATGAAATCGGTGTTGCAGTAGTAAGAATCTCAGATTCAGATCTTTAAGGTCTCGCAATCAAATCCCATAACGATATAGGTTTCATATCTATTTTTTTCTACATCTTTTTATAAAATATTTATCAAAAGGAATTAAATGTAATTAAATAATTCAACACATCATTCATACATAAACAAGAGAAGTTACCAATCATAGTAAAATTTGATAAAGGGGTTTAATCTAAATTCCCCTAAGATAATCATATTCCTATCCTTCTCTACCCCCAGCCTTGGGAACCAATGACTTTACGAGTTTAGCATACAATGCATTCCAATGGTATCACCCACCAAAAACCTAGCCGTCGTGACCGGCTATCTGACTGGCCAGGTCAGAAGGGAGCATCTCCTAAATAAAATGTACATATTCCCATCTCCACCTAAAAGGCCATTTCTACCCACCCATCACCCATTGCCAAAGATAACTTTAGCACTGAGTGCCTTAATTTATTCTCACCATTTGACATTCCCAAGGGTACCTTGTATGGAACTAAGACATTTTTAATAATAACCAGCAATGTTCCCAGGTAGTGAATCCTAAGTGAAATTATTCAGTCACATGCAATAAACTTCTAAGTATTTTATCTCAATCCATAATTCAATCATAATTCTCAATGAATAAAAGGTTTAACATGGTCACCAATATTGTCATCACAAATATAGGTACTACATGTAAATTAACAAGTAGCAAATAGATAGAAATAATTTAGACTTTGAATTAGTATTTTAGTTAATTCTTTTGACAAGTTTGCCGTACTAACTTTGATAAGAATAAAATTATTTCTAATGATATATTAATCAAGGTGAGGCCGACAGCTCAGTGAGAAGGCGACCCTAATCATAATTTAAAGTCACGAGTTTGAACCTCATTGGCTTCGATCTCAGTTTTTGCCTCTTTTTCCTCTTTATTTTATTATTTTATGGAATATGAAGATAATAAATAGCTCTTTGGGCTTATATTTAATTTTAGAAAAATTTATAAGTTTTATTTTATTCTAACTAGGTAGTATAGTACATAAGTTGAACAATTAAACCAATGTGAGATTACAAAGCTAATATATTCTAAGCTTTTAATTTGGTAGGATAATAATATTATTCAAAATAATAATTTGAATAAATTCTAATTATCATCTTATTTATAACCAAACTCTTATCATAGGTTTTCGGCTTCAAGATATCCACAAATGTCCCTAGAATTATTCTAATATTTAGGAAGGTATTTAAATAAGTTTCATTAAATTTACCTAATCATAAAAATAAAGTTATATAACTTGATATGTTGACAAAATAATGCCTAAAAAAATCAATTAAAATAAATCAAGTTCATTTAAAGAAAACCAAATGAGGGAAGAACAAGTCTATTGTTTCATTTGGGCATTTTATCAAACACTTGGTTTTACTTAGCTATTTTAGTTTAAATAAATTATCCAACTACCCATAATGAAACTGATTGCCTAAGTCAGTTATCATAAATATTAGAGTGTCAAAATAATATATAATATCCAATTACAATAATTTCATATCAATTGGAAAATAATTAAGTAGTATCAACTTAACTCCACTTAAGCATTTCATTAAATAGTATAAGTGGTTTACTAGATTAGGCCTTATAAACAAAATTACACATGAATAAAAATCATTAACATATCTACAACTAACAGAGGGTAATTGAAAATTTAAATAAATCTCTAGACATAAAATTCTTATAAAAATCTGAACAAGCATCAATTAAAGGCTAAGCAGAGATAGCAGTTTAAAAGAAAATTCATGTAAAATAGAGCAGAACTCCGATATCTATAAACTTTACATTTATAGAAACTATACTTCAAGGCCTACAACTTTCATATTTTACACTTATTAAAATTCTATATTCTAAAGGTTCAAAAATAGTCTTGAATTCAATTTGTTCAGAAGATATAGTTTGACATATGTTCAGTATTTTGGGCATAACTTTTGACTCACAAATTGGATTGATGCAAATCTTTTTGGGTTGGAAAGAAAATTTAAAGATCTACAACTTTTATGTTTTAGCCGAAACTTAATTCCACCGTTTTAAAGGTCAAAAATCATGTCGGAATTTAAAAATAGAGAGCTATCAGCTCGTCGGGCTGCAAGAAGTCGAAGCTTCGGCTTCCCTGCGCCCAGGCTGCAAGCTATTCTATTTTTTTTTTCAGAACGTCCAGCTTTTCTCTTTCTCTAGGCTACATGCTCTGTTTTGTTTTCCAGCCATATCTATTTACTGTTGGGTGTTCTTGAGTCCATATATCATCATTATAAGTACATATGAACACTAACCAACCAAAAATGCATATTCAAACATATAAATATAAATTCAATATCACAAGTTATGAAGATAATTAACTAAAAATTTTATCGCAATCAAGTTTCATATTTTAAACCTGAAAAATGCTTCAACTTCAAATTAATCCTACACATGTTCATTCTAGTTCAAATTTAAGGCATAGAACACATTCTAGGAGGTTCGTCATCCTATCTCAATGAAGATATTGTGACCAAGTCCAAAAAAGAAGAGGAGTTGAGCTTTGAACATCAACCGAACTAGAAAGCTCTAAGCTTTCCTTGTTCCTCCAAGCACCACCAAATCTCTAACTAACACTTGATATTTTTTTTGTTTTCTTTTTGAAAGTACACAAATCTCACAGCTCTTTGGAAGCCTTAGAAACAATTTTTTTTTTTCACAAAGATGAAGCATTTTATAAGAAGCCATGGGAGTGTAAAAGAAGTGTCGGTGGAGAAGACAATCTCCACTTCCTATGCTTCAAAGTCTGTAAAGTAGGATCATGAATGCACAATGGTTGGCATGATCTAAGAATATTGCTTATTTTAGTATTTAACTAAATAATTCAGAAGAAGTATGGGATGATAGATGGAAGAAGACAAGTTTTGCAACAAATTGATTGAGAGCTGCTATTCATAAGTCAACTCAATGAATGATAAAGTGAGTTGAAGTGAGTTGAGGTGAGTCAAATGATGGATTGACCCATGGGTTAATGGGCTTGAGTTGAACTAAATGGGTAATTGGGTTAGGAATTATTTGGATAAAAATCTAGAAATTTTACATTAAACTCCCACATAGGGTGAAATTAAATCCAGAAATCTTTCCAACTAATTTTATCATTCCAAAAATTTTCAAATCCTCAAATTTCTAGATTTTTACTATAACAAATATCACCACCACACTTAAGCAAATTAATTAAGAAAAAAAATTCAGGTTATTACAATGCTGGTAAGTTAAAAGTAAAAATTGCAGATGGTACTTTGCAATCAGTTGCTGGCAAAGGGACTATTCGTATTTCTAAGTCTATTACTCTCGACTCTGTCCTACATGTTCCTAATTTATCTTACAATTTGCTGTCTATTAGCTAGTTAACCAAACAGTCTAATTGCTCAACTAAATTCCTACTCTCTCATTGTTTCTTTCAGGATCCATCATTGGGGAAGACGATTAGCAGTGCTAAGGAATGTGAGGGGCTATATTACTTCGATGAAGCTAATGTAACTAGACAGTGTCCACCTACTGTTTGCAATTCTGCATCTAGTCCTAGGGAAAGTGAACTTCTGTTATGGCACAAAAGGATGGGTCATCCTATTTTTCAATATTTGCAGAACTTATTTCCTTCACTATGTTCAAATAAAACTTACTTGGATTTTCAGTGTGAAGTGTGTGAACTTGCCAAACACTATCGTGCTACTTTTCCTAGATCAAAGTATAAACCATTCATACCCTTTACTCTGATTTATAGTGATCTATGGGGACCCTCTCGTACCCTAGTAAGACCCATAAAAAATGGTTTATTACTTTTATTGATGATCACACTCACTTGTGTTGGGTACATTTGTTAATTGATAAAACTAAGGTGCAATCAGTCTTCATGAACTTTCACTCTATGATACAAACCCAATTTCACCCAAAAATCCAAATTCTTCGTACTGACAATGGTACTGAATATTTTAATCACCCTTGGGCACTTATCTTCAAGAAAATGGTATTATCCATCAAAGTTCTTGTTTTGACACCCCTCAACAAAATGGAGTTGTAGAACGAAAAAATAAACATATCCTTGAAGTTGCCCGTGCCTTGTTGTTCACCTTTCACATGCCTTTGCAATTTAGGGTGACTCAATTTTGACAGTCATATACCTTATTAACCGAATGTCGAGTAGAGTCCTATCTTTTGCCACACCTCTCCAAAAATTCCAAGAGTTTTTTTCCCAATTCTAGACTCGGTGCATACCTTCCACTTCAAGTCTTTAGGTCCACTGTATTTGTCCATGTTCATGCATCCAAGCAGAACAAATTGGATCCCAGAGCGCTTAAATATGTCTTCCTTGGTTACTTTTCCACACAAAAATGCTACAAATGTTATGACCCGATTTCACAAAAACTATATGTTAGTCTAGATGTCACCTTCTTTGAACGTACTCCCTACTATTCGCTTCAGGGGGAGTCCATAAGTAAAGCTCGCTCACCCTTAAACTCAAACTACCTCAATGTTATTGTTTCTGAGTCTACTCTATGCCCTACATCCACCCCTTCACCCAGTACAGAAGGAAACTTGAACTCAGGGGGAAATACAGAAATACAAACAAATAGGGAAACAATCGTCTACTCAAGAAGGCCAAAATCAAAGTCCAATGAGACACTCACCTCCTAAACATAACAAGAGTTAGAACCGGTGATAGTTCCAACTCCTCATGAGTCTAGCTCCAATCCTAACCAGGTAACAAATGACTTACCCATTGCTTTTCAGAAATAACCTCGTTTATGTACTCACCACCCTATCTCAAAATTTGTGTTTTACAATGCTATTTCTGCAAAATGTTGTGCTTTTACGTCTAACCTTGACAGAATCCAGATTCCTAAAAACATTCAAGAAGCCTTGGAGATCCCAAAGTGGGGAGAGGTAGTAATGGAAGAAATAAGGGCAATAAAAAAAATGGGACTTGGGAAGTGACAACTTTGCCAAGAGGAAAGAAACCAGTGGACTGTAAATAGGTGTTCACAGTGATATACAAGGATAATGGCACAGTAGAACGATACAAAACCCGCCTGGTTGCAAAAGGATTCACTCAAACCTATGGCATTGACTACACTAAAACATTTGCACTAGTGGCAAAGTTGAATACTATACGAGTTCTCTTATCCTTAGCAGCAAACCTGGATTGGCCACTCCATCAATTTGACATCAATAATGCTTTTCTGAATAGAGAGTTAGAAAAAGAAGTGTTTATGATGCTACCACCAGGGTTTTGCAAAGAGAAAGAGGAAACCAGAGTATGCAAATTGAAGAAATCTCTATATGGACTCAAATAATCTCTGAGAGCATGGATCGATAGATTTGTAAAGGTGATTAAGAATCAAGGATACCAATAGGGACAGTCAGATCATACTATGTTCTTTAAATAGTCTAACGATGGAAGGAGGACTATTCTGATTGTGTATGTTAATGACATCATTCTCAATAAAGATAACAGAGGAGAAGTGGAGAGGTTGAAGAAGGTCCTAGCCACAAATTTTGAGGTAAAAGATGTGGGTCAAATACGATATTACCGGGGAATGGAGGTAGCCAGATCAAGGAAAGGAATTAGTGTTTCCCAAAGAAAGTACATACTTGACCTGCTGACTGATACTGGCATGCTTGGTTGCAAGCCAAGCGATACTCCTATTGAGGTAAGAAAAAAGATAGAAAACGGCGAAAAGCCCGCGGATAGAGAAAGCTATCAGCGATTAGTAGGTAGACTAATCTACCTTTCTCACACTAGACTTGACATTGCTTTTGCTGTAAACATGATTAGCCAGCGCATGCATTCACCAAAGGAAAGTCACCTGAAAGCAGTGTATAAGATCCTCAGATATCTAAAGGGATCTCTAGGGCAGGGACTGTTCTTTAAGAAGGGTGATAGTATAAAGGTAGAGATCTATACAGATGCAGATTGGGCAGATCATCAGAAGACAGAAGGTCTACTACCGGCTACTGTACCCATGTTTAGGGAAATCTAGTAACATGGATAAGTAAGAAACAGAGTATGGTAGCTAGATTCAGTGCCGAAGCGAATTTAGAGCAGTTGCACAAGAAATGTGTGAAAGGCTATAGTTGCAAAAGCTTGTGGAAGAACTATGCATTACAGTAGAGATCCCCATCAAACTCTACTGCAACAACAAAACCACCATCAGTATTTCCCAAAATCCTGGTCAGCATGACAAGACCAAACATATAGAAGTAGACAGGCACTTTATAAAGGAGAAAATTGAAAAGAGGACAATTTGCATGACTTATATCCCTAAAAGGGAACAATTGGTAGATATATTCACCAAGGGGTTACAGAGATCTAGCTTTGAAGATTTTATTTGTAAGTTGGACATGATCAATATCTATGATCTAACTTGAGGGGGTGTGTGGAAATCCCAAATGATTTGGAGGTGATTTGGAGGAAATTGTGCTAGAAGATCTCCAAATGATTTGGAGGAGATTGTGAAACTGCCGCCCTAATTAGATATGATATTTAGGCTAAATGTTTGGGTTGATTGGTGTATTTTCATATTTTGTTCTCTGTGTACATGTTGAATAGAGACCTGATTATGTAAATAATAATATAGAATATGCAATCGTTTCTCTCATTTTCTTCAATAATTTATTTTATTATAATATTTTATTAAAATTAAATATTAACTTTTATCCCTTAATTAATTTACTTTCATTGTAAATACAATTAACTTTTACTCCTTTAAAATTTTTTTAATTCTAAATATAATGTAATTATTACCGGATAATATTTACTTTCTCATTCCAAACATAAGTCTCATAAACTTATTATACAGTAGCCATTATCAGAATAACAATTATCTCCGTAATCTTTTACCCTCAAAATTTTCACCCTGCACCAATCATATTTTAAGAGAATTAAAATCTTGTCTCTCGTTTGGCTAGAACATCTTAAAAGAATTAGAATCTTGTCTCCTGTTTAAACAGATAATTATGCTTTCCCTAAATAGAAATTAATGAAAATGCATCTTCCACTTAACTCAAATGCTTGGCTTAGAAAAATAAAATAAAAAACTTCCATTACTTTAACAAACCCCTAATACCTAGGCGTCATGACCCATGTTCATACGTCATATTCAAATCAACAATCATATCTTTATTTATTTATTTTTTATGTTCAAATATTTTAAAATTTTAATAAATATATTAAATAATTAATTTATTTAAAAAGAATTAAATTATATCAATCTCGAGTTAATTATTCATCCCTCATGCTATACATATTCGTATTTTCTTTTTTTTTTTTTTTTGAGTTGTATTATCATATCTTAATATCTATTGATTAATGTTGTTGTTCATACTACATCCCTATCCCTATTTAGAGTGTCAAATTTATATAAAAAAGAAAAAAATAGTCAGCAAATTTTAATTGTTGAGTTTTTGATGCGTTCCTCAAAAAGTGTAAAAAAAATTAAAAAACAAATTGATAAAAAAAAGTAAAATCTAGAGAAAATTAAAAAATCTGAAAAAAAAAGTTAAAAAAAAGGTAAAAAACATTAAAAAATTAAAAAAAATAATTTTTGGTCCAAATTTAACACTCCAAACGCACACTAATATAAGGAGTATAGAGCAGGGCAGATACAAAAAGATGCATCATTCATCAAAGAAGGCTAGTTACACTGATTTTTGGTACAATAGAATTAGACAACAGAAAAGGGTAGGTTTCACTTTGTCCTTGAATTTTACTTAGATTTCAATTCAAGACTTTGAGATTTTTTTTTTTTTTTTTTTTGGGTGACAATTAAAGGTTAGGTTTTTAACTACTTGCAATCTCCCCTTGATGATTATTTTGTCCCTGCACTCTCATCATTAATTTTAAGAATAAAATGTTGTTGAGGGGGAAGAATTACGACTAATTAAAACCTCAAACTCTTATTTGTTACCCCAAAAAAAAATGAATTCCTAAAGTGAGATTTTGAATAAAATTCAGAAATACAAAGTGAAATTTGGCAAAAAAATATATAAAAAAAAAATAAGAGAAGCCAAACACATACTTCGTCATCATATATAGCTTGAGAGAAGAAATGCTTTTCATGGACTGATGCTTGAAATGTTGCTCGCGGATCAGCATGATTACATTCTCTCATAATTTAGCCTTTCAGACTGCAGGTAAAAAAGACATAACCAAATTAATTAAGCAACAATAATATTTACTACTAAATTTTATTAAGCTAGAAACTAAATACTCCAAGCTAGCTTAGGATTTAATGAATCAAATTGCTACCCTTTTTTTTTTTTTTGAAAGGTATCTAATTGCTACTACCAAAGAAATATATAGGGAAATTAAATCACCCATGAAAAACATGCATAAAATAAGATAAATGTATTGTGATACAAGCAAAAAATATGATAAGAAATGAATATATACAAAAAAAAGTTGAAGCAGCAACTATAGAAGAAAAATTGAGAAAAGATCATTTAATATGGTTTTGTCATGTCCAACGTCCAGAGATGCTCCAACAATAAAATGAGTGGATTTAAATAGAAAAGGTAAATAGCACAAAAAATAGATCTAAAGCGATATGAATCGAAATTGTGAAAAAATATTTAATTTTATATAACCTCGTAGAAAAACAACACATGACAGAAATAAATAAAAGAAGAGGATTAATTTAGCCGATACCAACTCATTTGGAACTAAATCTTTGCTAAATTGAGTTGTTACTAACTTAGCGATGTCAAAGAAATAGGTACACGAGAGTACCCGACTTAATCAAATTTGATAAAAATCCATTGGGAAATACCCTAATAGAATTAGGATGAGTTTGAGATTAAAATTTAATACTCGTGCGGGTTTAGGATAGGTTTGAAATTTACCTGTAGGATACACGGTACCTAATACCCGTAAGATACCCGTTTAATAAAATAAAATATAATATAATATATATTTATATATTTACAATTTCATCCCTAAAATAAAATTTTTGAAATTCTCAAGCTAAGGTCATTTATGCTTTATTGGCAATTACTCTTAACTTTGTTCGAATAGTTCCTTCGGGCTCGTTTAATTTATGATTTATTGTGTACTATTTTCACATCATGGATTGTTTCATATTAAGTTTGAAAGTCCTTATGAACTATGATTCATATTGTACTCTTCTAAGGCTACACTCTATATATTTTGTACATTTATTTTTTTACTATTTATAGTATATTTCTTTTACCTTTCAAAAAAAAACTTGGAGATCTTTTGACTAATGAATTTGTTCAATTTAATAAATTTAATACTTTTGTCACTTACTAATTTTTTTATTTTTTATCTCAAATCGGGTATTTAACACGCATTTAACGGGTAATTTGACCAATTGAATATAAACAAATTTCATGGATTTGGCACGGGTTTCGCGAGTTTAAGAGACGCCAGGTTTGAAATTCCAACTAAAAAAATAAACGAGTTTAGGACGATAATGGTAAGCAAAAAAATAAAATAAAATAAAATAAACAGATTTGATAATGAAATCAGCAAATTAGACAAGTATCATACCCGTTTACTTCTCTAACTATACTACTAGGATTTTTTTATATGAATATTTACCAAAATTATAAATTTGTGGATTGATCACCAAAAATATATATATATATTATTTAGACAATTAAATCATACATATATTTTTATCAAACTATTGGATCTCAATTAAATAGAATTGAATATTAGGTTGAAAATCTTACTAATAAATGGGTTAGAATAATCCAACAAAAAGTTCATGTTCAAGAAACTATCATTTAAAGCCTCCACCTCAACTTAAAAAGCATTTAAAGTTGATATGCCAGTTAATATTATTGAACTTTCAAATTTATTTAAAAAAAAAGAAAAAAAAAACTTAAAACTATTTAAAGATTAAAATTTAAACAATATATAATAATAATAATCTGGAACAGCTTAATAATAGTAATCAAATAATAACAAATCAATTAAACAGGTTAACTACTCAATCTAATAATGGTTATTACTAACCCAAGTCTAAACCGATAGAAGAAAATGAGCATGTTAATATTAGCCAATTTCATGCCAATTAAAACCATTTACGAATGGAATATAGATGGTCTTTCAGATAAACTAATTCATGCTATGATATATTGGAAATTGATGTTTTCTATCATCGGTAAAGGAACGGAAACCCTGAAAGACAAACGGCACAACAAAGGGACGAGATTCGCATATTATCAAAATAGAAACCAGCCCTACTACCTCTGCTGCTACAGCTAGAGAAGATGCAGCTTATACTTTGGTCAATGCCATACTAGACCATTATACAAGATTAATATCCCACAATAACGAGAATGTTAAAACTCTTCTGCAAAACTTGAGATGTCCCACACTAACCCAATTTAAGAGGTACAAAGATGTGTTACTTAGTCTTATTATGCAATTACATGATTGTAATAATGAACATTGGAAGTCAAAACTTATTGATGGATTAGCCTATCCCCTTGTTTAAAGAGTTAAAAAGACTCTTAGAGATCAGAATGATGGAATTTCTATTTTTATGCGAATTATAATAACGAACAGTTAACAAGACTGTCAAAAAGAAGGTTTAAGTTTATGTAATGATTTAAAATTTAAACAGCAAATTAAAAAACAATGGCCAAAATATATATATATAGGAGGATTCTATGAACAATTTGCATTTGACAAGCCTCATGCTCCTTTATCTTCAAAGTCTCCTAAAATCCTTATTTATTTATTTATTTTTATTTTTATTTTTATTTTTTTTTTTGGAAGGTACCTAAATCACTCGGGAAACCTAGGAAATATGTAAAAAGGAGAAAATATGTTCCTAAACCTAAAACTGGGAATAGAAATAACAAAAAAATATGTTCCTAAAAGACCATTTGAAAAATCATCTGGAAAAAATTAGATGTTATAAATATGAAAAATTAGGCCACCTACGCAAATCGGGGTCAAACAAAAGAAACTAGACTTCAAATACATGAAAATCTTAAGGAATAAGTTTGCAAACTTTTGCTTAATTCCAGTGAATCTGAAAAATCAAATAATGAGAATCAAGATGAAGAACTTTTTGAAACAGAAGTCTCTAATTCGGAAAAATTAGAACCTAAATCATGTAGTTGTTCAAAACAAACAACGAAAGAAATCCAAGAAGATTTGTTAATTATTCTACAAATTATTTTAAGGCTGAAGAATCCTTATGATGGCCAATTCAAACAAAATTTTGATTAAATTAATAAAAGGCTTTTTTTCCTATTTCTTTCCTATTTCAAGGATGAATGAATTTCCTAGTCTGAAGAAGATTGTGTCTCGAGAGATTTCCTAATTGTTGAGAAGTCTGAAATTAAGGAATTTTATAAGAAAGAACTGCTTGCGAGACTAAAAATTCAATGCCAGTGGTGTCCACATTATGTCCGCAGGCTAGCCGAAGGTTTGAGAGTCACAGATAAAGCCAGAACAGAAAAACAATGTAGTCTGCAGCTTGGCCACAGGGAAGCCGAAGCATCAAGTTACATCCAATGCAACTCGCAGGGAAGCCGCAGGAAACTTGAGGGTTCGATCTGCTTGGTTTTTGTTTAGACCTAAGTTTTCTAATTTTGTTAGGTTTGTTTATTCTATAAATATGCTTCAGTGCTAAATAAAAAGACACAAAGAGCATAATATAGAGTTTTTATGAGAGAGTTTTTACTGTGATTAAGCTTATTGTCTTTCTCTTACTTTCTTTTATGTTCTTGACACGAACGGATTTTAATTAATTTATTTATTTTTTATTAGTTTTCCTACTTTTTTTTTATTTGTTTTATTCCTATTTTAATTACAATTAAATTTTATTAGTTGTTTTTGAGCTAAAGAATATTTATAATTTAAATAGAATTTGAATTGGATAGGAAGACTCCTAGAAAACCTATTCTAATTAGAATTAGATTTATGACTAGTTTTTCCTATAAATAGGAACTTTTGTAGTCACTTTTCATTCAAGTCAATTATTACTCATTCTTTAGGCTTATATCTTCTCTCAATTCTCTTGGTAGATTCTAAGATTTGGTTTTGTTGTTGAACAAGTCAATTTATCCTTACTTTACGCTTAATCAGATAGTATCAGAGCGGGTGTCTCCTAATCCAATAGCTAATCCTGACGGTAGTGGATGCGACTAATCTCGTGATATAGATCAAAAATTACAGGCTATCTCGGCTCAAATTTAAGAACAACAGTTGGCAATGCAAGCATTAGAGCAGTGGGTGGATGATCGACTGGAGGAGATCAGTACACAGATGGCCACTCTATTGCGAATTACCAGTGACAGGAATGGAAATGCAAGACTGAATCTAGCTAAGGGAGTTGCCCGTAACTAAGTAGTCAAGGGTTTCACACCTTTAAACCCTAGAAGACGAATAGTGGCAGATTTTGATGATAATGATGATGATGGAAGTGATTTAGGGTTTGCGACGGCTCGACCTAGAGGTTGGAGGATGACAATCCTGTGTATCATGCACCTCAGCATGATAACGAATTTAAATTAAAGGTCGATATCCCTTCTTTTAACGGGAACTTAAACATAGAAAACTTTTTAGATTGGCTAATGGAAGTAGATCGATTCTTTGATTTTATGGAGATTTCCAACCCTAGAACGACGAAGCTAGTCATGTACAAATTGAAAGGGGGTGCCTCAATTTGGTGGGATAGGTTACAAGAACAACGCCGCAAAGAGGGTAGAGGCTCAGTTACGACATGATGTAGAATGAAACAACTGTTAAGGGGACGATTTCTTCCTCCAGTTATGAGCAGTATCTTTTTCAGTCTTATTAGAGTTGTACGCAGGTTAACCGCAGTGTTCATGAGTATACTACCGACTTCATGCGCCTAGTCGAAAGAAACCAATTATTAGATAGTGATACTCAACAAGCTTCACAATATCTGGAATGTCTTAAACCTACGATCCAAGGTAAGATAGGGGTACAGATAGTGTTGTCCATAGCTGAGGCACGAGGACAGGAGCCAGAGTGACACATACTACAAGTTTAATACTAGTGACAATTTCAGTAAGTTAGCTTCCCATGCAGATAAAGGCAAAGCCACGCAAGCTTCTCAATCTTCACCAAATGTGGCTAAAACTAGTGGGAGCAACAAGAACATAGTTGAAACTACAGGTAAAGGCACTACTTTTGCTCCTTCAAAGGGTTCCAACCCTTATGCAAAACCTATTCCAATTAAGTGTTTCAAGTGTAACGAGTTAGAACATCGGTCTAGTGATTGCCCTCGAAGAAAAGCTGTCAACCTAGTTGAACAAGGAGAGGATGAAGAGGATGAAGAAGGAGAGAATGAAGTTTATTATGGTCCTGATAAAGGTGAGAAGGAGGAAGAGTATGATCTTGATAGCCAGGTGTGTATTGTGCAAAAGTTGATGCCCTCACAGAAACCTTTAGATGAGTCACAGCAACATCGATTGTTCAGAACCCGGTGCAACTGTAGGTACATGTCTCGATTTGATCATTGACAGTGGAAGTCAGGAGAACATCATTGGCAAGGAAACGGTAGAAAAATTGCAATTGGTACCTGAAAAACACCGTAATCCTTACATGATCAACTGGATCAAGAAAGTGGGAAAGATAAATGTTACTAAGAGGTGCTAAGTTTCTTTTCCCATTGGGAAGTACTGTGATGAGGTGTATTGTGACATTGTGGACATAGATGCTTGCCAGATTTTCCTTGGGAGACCATGGCAATATAATGTCAACGCAAAGCACTTCGGGACGAACAACACTTATTGCTTGGAGAAAAGTGGGGTTCGTTACACCTTGATCCCTATGTCAGGTAATATTGGAGGGGATGAGATGAGGCATGAGCAACTACCTGTTGATAAACACAGGAAACCACGTGCGTTTAATGGGGGAGACGAGGTGATGGTGTTTCTTCAGAAAGAGCATACTTATAACAAGTTTAAGCAGAAGAAGAATGGACCGATCAATGTCATGCAAAAGATCAATGATAATGGTTATACTGTTGATTTGCCAAATGACATGGGGATTTCAACTACTTTTAATATTGTTGATTTGACGCTTTTTAAAGGTCCAAAGGGTCTTGTTTATCCTAAACACAACTCGAGGATGAATTTTTCCCAAGTGGAGGGGACTAACGCAAACGGATTTTAATTTATTTATTTATTTTTCAATTAGTTTTCCTAGTTTTTTTGGATTTGTTTTATTTCTATTTTAATTAGAGTTAAATTTTATTAGTTGTTTTTAAGGCAAAGGCTATTTGTAGTCCAAATAGAATTTGGATTAGACAGGAAGACTCCTAGAAAACTTATCCTAATTAGAACTAGATTTATGATTAATTTTCCCTATAAATAGGAACCTTTGTAGACACTTTTCATTCAAGTCAATTATTATTCATTCTTTAGACTCATGTCTTGAGTTTTCTCTCAATTCTCTTGGTGGATTCCATAATTTGGCTTTGTTGTTGAATGAGTTAATTTATCCTTACTCTATACTGTGTCAGTTCTAAACGTTTATAAGTTTTGAAAGATTTTAAGATGGCCTTTCTGAGGAGTCAAAAAAACTTTTCTTTGGTCATAATGTATTGAAGAGTCACACAAGATAGTTGAGAGAATTCATTTGAGAAGTCGTAGAGTGTTCGATTCAATTGTCCTCTAACTAGTTCTATAGTGAAGGTGTTTGGGTGGTATTCGATATCAGACCCAGGGTTTTATCTTACTATTTTGGTAAAGGTTTCCCCATCATCAATCGTGTGCTTTCTCTATGATTGTTTAATTGTGTTGCTTGAATTCATTATTGTTGAACTAGCCTATTCAAGAATTTTCAAAGGCAATTGCCAAAATGTATTAATTAAATATTAATTGTTTAACAAAGAACAAGAAGACTTAACAAAATTGATGGATCAAATAAAAATTACTTTCAATAAAGCAACAGCTAGACATGAGTGAAGCTTATGCAATTGTAGAAATTATGAAAAGACAAATAAATTAAGTGGTAAAATAACCTACCATTTTTCAAAACCCAAGAAAAGAAGTTAATAATCAGGCTTCATTTGAGAACCTTGGCTTATTTGTTTATTTGCTTATTTGTAAAATAACCAAATTTACCCTCTTACATTTTAATTTTTTTTTAAACCTTCAAGGGTAAAAATGTCAAATTAACAAAAACTAAAAAGTCAGCTACTAAAAAGTTAGCTTTTTCCCTTCCCAAACATAAAAAAAGCAAGCTAAAAAAAAAAAAAGAAAACTACCTTTTTTACTTCCCAAACCAAGTCTCAACTTAAAATAGAAATATCTATATAATAAAACAAGACGGATTTTGAAAATGTTCCTCTCACAAACTAAGATTCAATGGTTGAGATTGAATTTTATTTTTTAACGAGTGACTGAGATCTTTTACAAATCAAAATTTTCCCCCAAAACTTTTGTTTCTATATCCCACATCGCCAAAGCACTATAACTTTACTTTTTTTTTTTACCTATAAAGGCACTAGAATTGTGACATATAATCTTAATAAATATAAAAAACTTATGGGTTCTTGAAAACGAACCCACTTGCTTAAAATTTTAATATTGTTATTAAATTTATATATTTTAATTATATTAGTAATTAAATTAAAAGTACAAATAAGAAATGGACTTGAATTAAGAAACACAAATTGAAAAAGTTTAAATAATAATTAGTTTATTTTTCTTATAATAACAACTCTTGGTATTTTTAATATTTAAAACTAGAAAAAATATCAACTATTAATTGGACTCAGAGGTAGTTATTTTTTAAAATTCTAATTTTAAATTTAAATTAGTCATATTGACTATATTTGTTTTATTTTATAAAATAAATATAATTAATAATAATAATATTTTTTGAGTTATTTTTATAAAACTAATTAAAATTTTATATTCTTTGTTCTATTTTTTTATTTTTACAAATATTTGAATAAAATTAGTCTCTACGGAGTGATTTTTTTCTAAATTCTAATTTTAAATTTAAATTGAAAAGGTTGACCATATCTATATCTATATAATAAAACAAAACACATTTCAAAAATATTCTTCTTATAAATTAAAATCCAAATGTTGGATTAAGTTTTTTTTTTCAACGAATAACTGAAATCTTTTACAAACTTTCCTCTCAAACTCTCATCCTGTCTTTGCGTCACTTCACATTCTTATAAACCATTAAGTTAAACTTAATGATAATATCTAAAGAGTTGCATTGAGGAAAACAAAAACTTTGTTTCTTAATATTATGTTGCCCGATAGAGAAGGAGAGAGGGTACAAAAATACATGTATATTTTATTTTAGTTGAGGAGTCCCTTATTCACTAGTCGACAACAAAAAATAATAATAATAATAATACAACAAGCAGAAAAAATGTTGTAGTTTTCAAGAGTCTGATAAATATCTTAATTCGATAGGAGAATAACTTATCAATATTTGTATACTAAAACATCCATCTTAGTTAACAATTAATTTCTTGTAAAAAATCTTACTGCTTTAGTAGAGAAGGGTGCGAATATGAACTCCATTAATGAAGGGTTAATACCAACCCAATACTTTGAGAAAACAATGAAGGACTTCAACTAGTGGAAATAAGCTTCCTTTAAAATTTAAGCTATCTATTGCACATGTTCACAATTTAGATTTGTTATTCTTTCCATTGTTATCCTTCCATTCCATTATACAGCTGCAAAAAAAGAAAAGGAAAAAAAAATTAAAAAATAACCACACCCATTATCCTCTTTTCATTATCAATTAATAAACAAAACCCTAAAAACCTATGAAGAATTCCAATCTATTTTTCTGGTAAAAAGCAACTTAGCCCATATGTTTCTTGCCAAAATAAAACACACACACACACATATATGCGTGTGTATATATGTGTAAGGAAACCAAAGCTATGGCAACCCCACTTTCCTAATAGAAAAAAGGTTCATAATATATATGTGTATATATGTGTAAAGAAACCAAAGCCATGGCAACCCCACTTTCCTAATAAAAAAAAGGGTAATAATATTCTTTTCTTTTGTTTTCTTTGTGATATCTTTCTGCCATGAACGAAATATTAAGTTGCAGTAACAAATCCAAGTTTTCAGGCCTTCCTCCTCTCTCTCTTTTTCATCTCAATCTTTGCATAAAATCAATCTCTTTTTGTATCAAATATTGAAAACCCAGAAAAAGATTCAGCACGACGTCTGTAACCAAGACAAAGCACTGAAGAAGAAAAGCCAAATGAATTGAAAGGTAATCGAAAAAACATCTATTATTGAAGATAGAGAAAGAGAAAGACGTGATACAAAGAGCGATTTTTCGGGCTTTGGGCGGCAACTTCTTCTCTATCTTCCAACTTTCCCCTAATTTATCTTTCTTTATTTTTTACTAGTTTACACTTTAAAAAATTAAAAAATATATATTTTTATGCTGAATAGTCGGATCAAATTCACATTAATTGAATGGTTAGTATTTAAATTTAGGAACCTGAATTCCTAAACCAACTTCAGGGTTCCCGATCCAATTATTATAGCCTATAAGGAAGAAATGGACAAGAAGCCCAACAGCAGTGACTTTCCAAATAAAGAAGGATCAAGTTTGGCTAAACTCAAAATAATACTAGAAAGGAAATATCTTAATGCCTCTGAAGCAAATATTTTGGTGAAATGTCTAGAATATACCCAAAAAAAAAGGAATTTTAAACAATATTTGCAGAAACTAAATCCAATAATATGTCTGTCTTCAATACTAAGTCTGAGTATTAACAAGGTAAGGATGATCTTATCCTCACATGGGAAGCAGGGATTACCATTCACAAGATAAGGATGATCTTATCCTTACATGGGAAGCACAAAACCCTGATAATACTCAACCACAAGATGCAGACATTTGGGATGTCATGATTATAATCATGGGAGAAAAGAGAACAAATGAAAGGATAAGGCTACCTAACCAAAGTACAAGCCAACAAGATACCTTCGATGCTAGATAATAGAGGTCACATGCCTATATTGAGAACTTCCTAAAAATAAGATGCCTTACTAGAAATATTGATCTCGCTTTGGACAAATATAGAAAACTTATCTATGAGGTAGCCAATCTACTCCATCTATCAAGGACATGCACCTACTTCAGAAAATTCTTATTTCTATGTAACAATTTTAGTTTTTTCGTTTTGCCGGACTGCAAAGTGTTTTAAGATCCGGATTTATTTTCCTTTCTATGTAAGGGATGGTTGATCACTTGTTTCAACAAATTTTGATTTCCTGCTCTCTCCCTTACATACTCTCTCGTAAAAACTCTGGTTTGCCAGTTTGTGAATAAAGCTCTGAAATTTTCTTTACAAGTTTTGTTGCTCTTTCCACATCTAGCATCAAAATGCCAATGCCACATCATTCTCAGTCAAAAATCTTAAGGATAAGAATATCATTTTCCAAATTTCAATGGAATCTATTGTAGGTACCTTGATAAGCATGTCTGTTGGAAGCCAAGCCGGTGCAGTCGGGATCCCAACCCACGCAATCTGAAAGCATATTCAAGTCATATATAATCCAAATATCCATTCCACAAGATGGATTGATGTTTTAAATTCAAAAAGGGGAACAAAACACTCCCTTTTTATCATGTTCTAATATAAAAATAGAAGGGAAATGTAAAAGAAAAAGGTAAGGAAAAGGGGAAGAAAACATAAAATCTCAAATACATGTTCTAATTATCATTTCCTTCCCTCTGCTTCGCAACATTAATTAACTCTAGATATAATAAAATAAAAGGTATTCATCAATTAATTAGTTTCTATTTTGATTATTTTTAAGATATTGTTAGGACCAAAGTAATCATCAAAATCATTTGAAAATTCAAATGACCCATAACATTTCCCTTTGGTTGTGTTTGGATCAAGGATTTATAAAATGGATAGGATTTCAAAATGACTCCTTATGTTTGGTTTGTGACAGAAAATGTAAGGGAAAATGCATAGGATTTGAGAAATTAAAAATAATTAAAATAGAAAATTAATTTATTGATAAATACCTTTTATCTTGTTATATTTTTTTAATGTGAGAATTTGGTGAGGAAGAAAATGGTACAAAAATAGAAGAAAAAATGAAAGAAAATACAAAATTATAATTGCATGATTTTACTTGAATAGATTAAAAAAAATATAAAAAGATAAAAGACATTTATCAATAAATTAATTTTCTATTTTAGTTATTTTTAATTTCCCCAATCCCTAGTGTTTTCTCTTCTATTTTCCGTGACAAACCAAACATAAGGAGTCATTTTGAAACCCTATCCCTTTTATTTTCCCTTAATAAATCCTTGATCCAAGCACAACATAAAAGCGTGAAGCTAGGTAGACTAAATAGATGTGCTAAAATTGTCTATTGTAAAATTTCATGCTTTCTTCCCTTGCTATATACTAGGAGTCCAAAGAATGCTATTGAATCATCCTCTGCATGTTGCAAACAAATTCCTAAAAAAATAAATAAATAAATAAAAATTAATCTATTCACACTCTTGATAGGTACAAATATCTAAATTCAATATTTTTGGATACTTTTTTAGATCTATTGTCAATACTAAGGTTTGTTTGGTAAGCCCAGTTTATTGCTTAAAAGCTAGTTTTTGCTTTTGGAAGCTTTTGAGAAAAATAAAATAAAATAATTCAAATCAAGAGAACCCACGTATGGACGAAAATAAGTTAGCTTTTTTGCCACATACATGGGTTCACCTATTTTTTAAGTATATTGTTTTTACAATTTAAAAAAAATATATATGAATAACATGTCTAAAAGTTACCAAAATAAAAAAAAAAATTCAAATTTTACTTTAGAAAAATATCATATAAAGCGAAAAAAAAAAAAAGAAAAAAAGAAAAAGCTTTTAAGCAAAATGCTGGGTTTACCTCAAAATTTTTTATCCATTTTTCTTGATAATATACATGGATCGCTGCTTCAACGAATGAGAGTTTTTGGTGGAACTAGTGAACCACACGAACTGTTGTGACCTAAAGCGGGATACGTATGAGTTTCAAAACCTTAATCAAATTTTATTCCAGTTAATACGACTACACTAATTATGCTAATACATATAGGTACAATGGAATCAACATATATGAGAGTAAATAACTAGCACATGAAGGGAAGATATATCTATACTTACAAGTGCATGTTCTCCTGTCTCAAAGATTCGTAAATCCAACACCTAGTAGCAGTGAATTATGCAGCAGAAAATCAGTACTTTACTACAAAGTCACAAAGTCTAATTAATATTAGATTGTTCTCAAGAATTAATCAAGAAAATATACATACATATATTATTAATACCTCACCACGGTCTTCATATATGTAATCCAAGCCTTTGTAGTAAGGTGGGTGCCCAACTGATAAATACTAATGTGAGAAGAAAATGTTTTTAGTCACCAAATCTATATAGACACAATGATTTGCAAGGCATATATTCATGCCAAAAATATATTAATTAATTTCCAAGTGAAAAAGAAGGAACAAGAGAACATTATTTATAGAAAAAGCAATAGTTTTCAATTCCTCCTGAAATCATGCAGTTCATATACAATGACAGAGCCATGATTTTGGTGTGGAAGGAGAGAATGCAGTGTTATAATACACCTTGCAAAGAATAATTAGAACAAGAACGCAAAAATATCATTATGATTTTTTGTAATATTACAAGCAAACATAATAATTGTCATAAATCAAAAATATCAACAAAAAATAAAACACAATTAACTAATTGCCTTATATTATCTAACATAATCAACTAAAAACATGTATCAGAAAGAAAGTTTCTGCCTATGTCAAATGAACTCAAGTACGGATACCCCTCTATGAGTTGAATCCATCAATTCTTTCATTTAAGAATACAAGAATAGGAAAAAATATTCATATATTTAATGTAATTATTTCATTTTGAAAGATAATATAGTATTTACAAGATGCAATTAGAGTATTTTATGCGTAATATACAAGTTTTTTACATAATTATGTGCTAAAATTGAATTACTAACTATATTTGTTTGTACATGTATCCAATTATTATATATAAGACACTTACATCATACATTTACCAAGTGTCCTGTGCCATCATACATTTACCAAGTGTCCTGTGCTATCATACATTTAAAAGAGTTCATGTAACATAAGTTTAAGGCCTCTATATTAGTTTCTTGAAAAATCTAGTAGAAAGGCAAATATGATAGCACCTTATAGACTTCCCATCCTAACCAACTTATATTTAACTTCCTACGGATGAAAAACAAACCAAGCTATTTGAGGCTCATTCAAGTTCTATTCAATTATAAGCTCAACTCAAAACATAAACGAATCGAACTTAAACTACAATTTTAAGTTCGCCCAATAGATTTTGATTTGATAACGTAATATTCAATAAATATAGTATAAAATATTAAACTAGTCAACCTTCACTCAAGTTACTTCAAAAACTAAAAGGACCAAACGTGAACCAACTTTAAACTGACAAACCAAATTCAAACACCCTACTTCCTGACTTGATTTGATTCATTTAAACCACTAAAAACAAATCAAACAGTGACTTTTGCCTTTACTTCTTGCAGCTACAACTAAATTGAGACCAGGTCACTGAATCTTCAATGGTAAGAAAATTCATTTTTAGTGGTTATTTACACTCCACGAATAAATTCTTGTACTCCACTTTACTTTTTTTATTAAATAAAATTATATAACTACCCTTATTTTTCTAATAAGACATGTTGTATAATTTTAATACCACAAATATCCTTCTGCATGAATGAGGGTAATTGCGTAATTTTATTTAATAAAAAAGTAAAATAGAGTATAAGAAATTATTTGTGAAATACAAATAGGCCTACCCATTCATTTTGTGTGGCAATTATTTCAGTTTATATGCAGGCCAAGATTATTTATTCATCAATCATAATAATAATAATAATAATAATAATAATTATTATTATTATTATTATTATTATAAATAAATAAATACAGAAACTGCATGTGATTCTGGAGAGAGGCAATTCACACAATCTTCTCTAAGTAACTTTCTAAGAATCCAAACCACAACCTCGAAATGGAAAATTAGCAATTTTAAAAAATAAAAAATAAAAAACAGATAGAATTAGCTCACATTGATACTATTGAGATACTTTTCCTTGTCTACTCTGACAATCTGACCTTTCTTCACTGCAAAACATTAATATATATATATATATATATATAAGAAAATAGAAAAAAAGAAAAAAGTTGAAATGATGAATTGATTATTATACAGACGAGAATTTGAGAAGCTCAACTGGAGTAAACGGGCTTCTTCTTGGGTAGCTCAGAAGGGGTGAGTGCTGGAGGAGGTTGGGCATTAGAGGAGTCTCCAGCAGCTGGCTTTTTCTCATTCTGTGCTTTTTGGTCATCACTGGATTTCTGGGCTTTAATTAGTAGTAGTACTGGTGGTAAACGAAGAAGAGGGTTTCTTCTTCGGCTTTGTGGGAATGCTGATAATGACGAGTATAAAAAGGTGCTCTGTGAGAAATAGGTTGCACAGAAAGCCATCAGATGAGATGAGATGAGATGAGCAAATGGGCGTATGTGCGAGTCCTTAAGATAAGAAAGGAAAGGAATGGGGTCACTGTTGTGCGTCTCATTTAAGAACCAAAGTCTGAAGGCGATCACATAAATATTTTAAGTTTAATTACCATTATATCACTAACCATTCCTTCTTTTCTTTTCTTTTCTTTTTTTTTTAAGTACATCACTAATTTATATCATTATTAGGAGTGTAAATGGATCAGGCCAGGCCCAACCTGTCCCTTGACCTGGTGCCAACGCGACTCGTGGCCGACCCATCTCAACCACCCCTCCACATTTTGGGATCGGGTCGGGCCAAGGTCACCAATCCTTACCCCAATTGACCCAACCTATTTTTTTAATTTTTCTAAAATAAATAAAATACAAAATAATACTCAACCAAATAGATTAAGATAATTATTGATAAAAATTAAAATTTATTAAATAACAAGCAATTACATAATTAACATTAAATTTAAAATTATAATTATAAATGTAAAATTATAAAAAAAAAACAAATGATAGAGTAATAAATATATACATCACTTCACATCTTATACATCCCAACTAGGTTGGCATATATAAGAATAACTATCATTTACAAATATTATTCTATCTATACATCATTATCATCCATCACTAGATCCACTAGTGTGTTCTTCTCTTTCACTTAAATACGTTGCATCAAAATCAATGGCAAGTTACTCTTTTTCGGAATCTTCTTGTTGTCTATTTTCAGCGAGATACCAATCTCATAAACACATTAAGACTTCTATTGTCAAAGGAGCCAGTGGACTCCTGAATTAACTGATAATGCGCCCACTTGCACTAAATGCTTGCTTGGATATTACAGTAAAAACTGGAATTACGATAATATCACGAGTTAGAGTTGAAAGAACTAAAAATTTAGATTGTTATCCCTTCTACTAGTCTAAAAGATTAAAATCATTTTCATTTTCTATTGGAGATGTACTGAGATAACGTTGTAGCTTGGATGAATTTAAACTGGCACATGTTGATGAATCTGTCCATCGAGCTATTATTCTTCTCTAAAGGGATGTATTGCCACCAAAATCACAGTGAGAGGAGGACGTTGTGGCGATAGTTCTTTGGGCAGTTGTACGATTAGTATCATCTGACCCATTCGAACTTGCATTTGCTCTTTAATATTATTTAATTGTTCTTGGGCACTTTTAGGCCCATATATCACCTCTAATAATTGAAGAAAAAGATTTTTTTTTATATCTAGGGTCTAAAATAGTAGCGATATCAAAATGTATGGGAAGTGGGTTAAAATATTTATCAAATTTTTCCTTCATTGTAAGAACCATAACAGCACAATATTCTTGGACAATATATTTTTTGAAAATTTTATCAATAACCTCCAATTGATAAACAACAGTAAAAGAATTACGATAATAAATCCTACAAAATATTTTAGTAGCAATATCAAAAATATATAAAAAAATCCCTATAAAAAATTGCATTTGTCCAATCAATGGGTTCAACACTATCTAAACTAATAGCTTGATTACTTAAAATAAATAAATCAATTACTTTTTGATATTTGATAGTAACTTTTAACATAATATAGTTTGAATTCCATTTTATATTAATTTTCATTAGTAATTTTCTAGGTTTTAAATCAATTTGAGTACATATGCCAGCAAATAAATTAATTCTTTTTTGAGAACTCATAGTACCAACTACAACTTTTTTTATTTTAACAATAAAAAATTTATAAATATCCAATCTATCTTTTACAATTAAATTAAGTATATAGGCACAACAACGCCCATGAAATAATAAACCTCTCGCAGGCAAAACATTAGATAAGTAATTAAAACCAACATGATTATATGAAGCATTATCTAAAGTAATAGAAAATATTTTTTTCCATAATTTGCATGATACAAGTTCATTACAAATAAGTTTCCTAACACTCAATCCGCTGTAAGATTGTTCAACTAATTTAAATAAAAGAATGTGTTTATTTAATTTTCAATTTTCGTCAATGTAATGTGCAATTATACAAATATATTCAATATCTTGGCAAGATTTCCACATATCGGAGGTCAAGCAAACATTTCTTTCAAAATTGTCAAAATAAAATTTTAATTCATCTGATTTTGTTTCAAAATATCGTAAAAGTTTATTTTTTGAAGTATTTCTTAAAAAACCGTGATGCTGTGGTGTAAAACTATCGCGAATAAATTCTTCAAAATGTTAATTTTCACTCAATGTGAAAAGGTTGTTCATCCTTAATAATATATCTAACTAAATTATTTTGTATTCTTGTAGGGTTATAAGAAAAAATATTTAAATTATCCCCTTCATTACCTAATTGACTTTGTGTAACACGTGAAAAATATTGATCAATTACAGAATTAATACGGGAATCGTGTCCGTGCTTTCCATTTAAATGTCTTTTTCAGTGACTAGTTCTAGAAGTAGTCCTACCATCTAATAAATCCCCACAAATATTGCATTTAACCTTATGCATTCCATCATCGCGTGGAATTTTAGTAAAAAAGTCTCATGTTTTTTAAGAGCCATGCTGTTAGTCGTGGCGGAAAGATGATACACCAACATCACCACTTGTGCTACTAGATGTTAGTATTTGTAGTGATGTAAATTGTTCCATTTGTTCTTGAGGAGAAAAAGATATTGAGTCTCCACCCTCCAAATCAAAAAATGGGTATCTCTAGGATACATTTAGAAAAAAATAATTTGATAAAAAAATTAAAGTATGCAAATTAAAAAAATGTATGTATGCAAACTAAAAAAAATTAAATACTAACTAGAAATAATTTGAAACTTTAAAACACTTGATCTATAAATCTTGACTTCAAATTTGATAGAATTGGATACACTTGAGCACAATTGAAGAGCACACTTGAGAGTTGATAGCTTGGTAGTGTAGAAATTTGAGAGAGAATTTGTTAGTTTTTAGTAGGTTTGGATGAATATATGTGGGATATTTATAATGGAAGGTCAGGGGAATTTTGTAATTTTTTTGGGGGAAATTGTAAAACAATTTGGACCGTTGGGGACTACCAACGGCCCACTGCCACCGACAGATGGAAATAAAAAAATAAAATAAAGGCTGGAAGCTTGAAATGGTCAAAAGCAAAAAAAAAAAAGAATTTCCTCCCTCCCCCCAATAGTCACTGACTAGGAGGGGATAATTTGGTGCGGCGCGCATGGGAAGGGGAGGGGCGGTGGGTTGGGTCGATCCAGACTTTACTGGTTGGGTCTCGGGTCGGGTTATGCCAACCTAAGCCCTGACCCGGGGGTAAAGGGCGGCCAGGGCTAGGTTAGGTCTCAGGCCGACCCAACCCGACCCATTTCCACCATTAATCGCTATACCAATAGACATGGACTAGAATTTATGATAATCAGTGAGGCAAATTATATTTTTCAAATATGGTGCAGGAAAAGTAAAAATATAGTAGAATAAAATATAAAAAATATTATTTAAAAGAAAAAATAATAAAATAAATAAAATTTTGGTATAATTTTTCAAATAAGGGCGTTGTTTTAGTCTGTTCATGTATACCAATGTTGACTCATATTTTTAGGTTTAATTACCTTTATATTCATGTACTGCAGGTGAATAAGAATTGTAGGAGGGAATTGACATATTTTTTTATTAACTAAAAATTAAAAATTATTTTGATAAGTTATAGTCTTATATTATTTGAATAATTTAATTAAAAATAAAATATTATCTAGATAGGTTATAATTTTTTTGAATTTTTAATAAATATATAAAATGCCTATATTTACTGAATTATCTAACATTTGTACAACAAATAATATTTTATTATTATAATTTTATTTGTTGGATATTTTATTTTTAACTAAATTATTCTAAAAATATAAAAAATTAATTAAATTAAAAAATATGAATAATTAATCTAAATAATATATTATTTTTAATTAATTTGTTCAAACTAAAATTAGTTAAAACTAATAAAAACCAAATTAAAAAAAACCCATGCAAAGTATTTTTTCTTTTTACACTTAACAAATGAAAAATGCAATAATTTCTTAAGAGTATAAAAAAAGAAATAAAGATGCTTTGAATCACTTCGTGCCATAGCGATACCTTTTTCGCTCACAACGGGGTCACTAAAGGTGCAGTGGCTCAACCTCAGCTATGGCATCTGATGCAGCTGGTGTCTCATTTACACGTGGCTTGTCCCCAATTACTGCTAATGCCTTCTTTATATGTGGCCCCCATGCAACTGTTACGGGTGTGACGGCAAGCACATCATCTAATAGGTCTACAGGGATGTGCGACTCTAATGACGTGCCCCCTGCATGTGGTCAACGTCATGTGTACTGCTTACCTAGTGCTAGCGATGTCGTCACAGACCTCTGCGTATCTAAGGCAGCTGGGTCGGTGGGGGAGTCAAATGCTGGGGATGTTGAGAATAGCTCAATGTGCAACTTCTCAAACCAAATGTCATCATGATCCATTGAGAGTGGAGTGTACGAACTACCAAACACTTGTATAACAGGTGCTAGGGTCTAAAGCTCAACACTCGGGCCCAAAGCCGATATCTATGTCTCACCAAGGGTACATCCTCTACTGCAAGCGGCTCCTGTTTCTCTAGAGAGGCCACCAGACCTATAGATGTACTGGGGATGTGAGGACCAGATATAGGTGGCAGGGGATGATCAGCTCATACTATAGGGCCATATGGAGCCGGCTACCTATGTCCCTGTCTACCAAAAGATGGTACTCGGCAGGGCTACGATGGTCTAACTCGCGAAGATGTCAGCCAGTATCCTTGGAAGCTCTTTGTCGCACCTCATGATCGAGGATTGTGACTACTGACTGACCCCACTTAAGAATCTAATGAAGCATAAAAAAATAAGCCCCTAATCTGCATCGAAACCTACTGCAAGCACGATTTGATACATGCTCACAATAGTGTTTATCTGCAAAATACAAAGAATTTTATATTAGTATTGAATAGAGTATTGTTAAAGCATGTATTATTCAAATATGTGTAGAGTAGATATTATACTAATATCAATCAATCCGCTGCAACTAGCTGAGACCCAACAGCTAGTGCAGCAGAAAGTGGTGCAATATGATGCCATGTCACATGACGGTATCATTACATGTAGGGGTCCTCGAATAGGAGACGTCAGCTAAAAGCCTGGCCCTGGACAACCAACTCCTATCATCGCCCCCACTCGCACACATGTGTGCGGTGGTAGAGTGCCCAATCTATCTCTCTCCAACCACGCTTAGTCACACTATATAATTGTTGATCGGTTCAATCTAACGGGGTCACCTAGCGGAGGTCGAACTATCTCATCACCCTCCCTAGCAGGTGGTACTTGACAATACTATGACATGTCAATGAACAAGATGAGCACCATACTGTAGCGCTAGCTTGGCAGTAAGTCGGAAGTCTAGAATGAACGAACTTCAGGCATAGGCACCACATCATTTGCTATTCTCTCATGATGGTGAGCTGCTCTCTGCAGTCTCTCAGTGACCTGGGGAAGTCAGGTCAAGGTACCCCTTCCATCTACACCCCATTGGGTCAGCTGGAAGTCTAACTTCCTCTAATACAGAAATAAAGGAATGACATAATGGTCTAATGACTGGCTGAAACTGTGCCAATCACTCCTATGCCCAAACTTGTTATGCAAAATGGTAAATTAGTCTAAAACTTCAATAAAGTAAATGTAATTATAAATTATACTAAACATATAAACATATTTTGTTTTTTTACCTAAAGTATTGCAAGAGGTCTTACGATCTTGGACATGGGGTTGTGGAAGTTTCAAACATCTCCCTGTACAAGCAGGCTAGAGCAGTTGCTCCCCAAACTAGCCTACCAGACTCATCCCAAGTCCCAGAGCAATGGTAGGTAAAGCAACTTCACCAGATTCCCAGACTTATTGAACAATAAATTTGCTCCAATAATAATGAGAATAAGTGCCCAAGTATGGCATTGGATATTGGCATCCGTGGCCCCATCTAGCAATGCCTGGAAGTACTTAGTCAATCAACTAATCTTTAGGCGGCCATTCTTCAAATCTGTCTCTGCTAAGGTCCGACTGAGTAGCTTCTAGCATAGTGCCTGGCACCCTTGAGGCAACCTATGGATGTCTCTCCTGGTAACAACCTCACCATCAACCAGTAGGCTAGTAATGGCCTTGATATCCTGCAATGTTATGGTGGCCTCTCTGATAAGTAGGTGGAAGGTATGTGTCCTGATCCGCCACCGCTCTATCAATGTCATGATTAGTGACCAGTAGAAATGGACAGCTCGTAATCAGTAAATGCCGTAAAAATCAGTTCTATGCAGTTGTGGCAACACCCGGGGATCCTAAGGGGGCTCCAAAATCTAATGGATGGGGTGCTGAGTAGTCTGGCAGTGTATGACCTCCTTGTACTACACATTGCACACAAAAAAAAAACCCACTCAGTATTCAAAAAAATAACAAATAGCTAAACAAAATATTAATAAAGTTACTTCTATTAACGAAATATATGGGTACTATAATGAGAGCCTCCCAAATATCTGCCGAACTATTCTCCACCTATGAGTGGAGAACAATGGGATCTTATAGCCTAGGATCTAACATCTCTCGTCCCTGAGACATCTCGCTGTATATAACAAAATAACACCAAAATTTTATGAATATCAATAAATCCACAATTCACATGCTCCGCATATCAGAATCACTACTTTATATTTTATGAATCATTAAGTTATAATCTAATTTAAAATAAATTTATATTTTAATTACTTTATAGTTTCAGTATTTTTGCTCTTTTGTATTCATGGCTTTATATTTTTAGTATTTCTTCTCTTTTATATTAATTAATATAATTAAATTTAAGCACATAAATTAATATAATGTAAAGAAACCACCATAATTGTTATTTAAAATACTCTTTCATTAACTTGTGGTTAAGTTTACAAGATATTTCCAAGTTACAACTTCATTAATTTGTACACAGCGTATAATGGTCAAACAAATGGCAAGAATTTAGTGGCCGAAGAGGACGAGGCCCTTGCTGGACTCTTGCGACGATCATGTCCCTACTACTTACATATGCCGCAATGTAATTCAGAGCTTCGTTATGACTTGTCCATCTTGTTTGTCAATCTAGTCAACATGGCTTGGTCCCTATTACAAACAAGATTTGGATCAAGGATAAAAAATGGAGTTTCAATTATTGGCTACTAGTCCTTATGCTTTAACGGATAAAACTCTGGCATGTATGTGTTCGTGTATGTTTGCATTGAATAGTCACATGACACAAACTGCATCCAATCCATGTGTATTTGATCACACACTACTATGACATGCGAGCATGAGAGCTGCAAGACCTCCTATTTTCCACAACTACATTTCCATCCCTTAATTGAACAACGTGTGTGTTACTACTCCTGCTTAGGTGGGAACCAGTCATGACTTGGCACTCCTTGCTTATGTGATTAAACTTACTTATCTGATGAGCAAGTGCATCATTTTGCTAATCTGTTAAAGCTTTTTGGACTTGGGAACTAGCTTTACTCCATTATTCCTTGCATTCATAGCGATTAGCCAATGCCGATGGAAGTATGATACCAATTTATAGAATGTTAACTGCACTGCTATAGTTATTGGTAAACTCTTAGCACCACCTAGTACATTGTTGAAGCACTCAGACAAATTGGTTATCATTATTTTGTATCTATGAAGGCTGCCATAATAAATGTCCACTTTTTCTTGAAAGATGATCTAGATATTTCCAAGCACTTGGGTTAATGGACTTGAGTAACTCTGTTGCCACATTGAATTTCTGTACCTAGGTGGCTTCTTTGCTTGACAGAGCAAGTCAATAAGTTATTTTCTTTTCCTTTTTTTTTGTAGTTGGCCTCTATATACCGTAAGCAGAAGCAGTGCAGTGTATTGGGCTAACCGGACTAAAAGGATGCAACTGTGGCTTCTATTACTTTGTGATGGTCAGAGATAAGGCATTACTCTTGATCGGGGTAAACATGTATCTGGAGCATCCTCAAGAAGTACTTCCAGCTATCATAGTCATCGGTATCCACGACTACAAATGCTAGGGGAAATACTTGCAGGTTGGTATCTTGTGCTATAGCTATCAGGAGCTTGCTAGTGTACTTATCGTAAAAATGTGTTCCATCGATCAATACCACGAGAATGCAATATGTAAAGCCTTTATTGAAAGCTTAAAGCTCTAGAACACAAATGTTAGAACACGTTAGGTGCCACTCATATAAGGGTGAGCCTCATAATACAAAACTGTGCCTCTTTTGTACAATTGGACTACATTCATGAACTTCGATAGCATTAAGTATGATTGCTCCCAATCTTCAAATATATCTTAGCAATTGCCTTCTGTTTTACTATCCATGTCTTTTAGTAGGACACATTATATTTGAAATGGTATTTTAATTCAGCTTAGAGTCCTATGACAAAATAGGCGAGGTTGGACTTAACTAAATGGATGATTGCGCCAAAAAGAAAGTTTGAGTCAAGCTAGTCATGGTCTTAGCTCAATTGTGCATAAATACATGTGTGAGGCCCTTTGAACTTTATTATATCAAATAAACCATCTGAACTAAGTTTGCTTGCTCGAACCCGCCACTTATAGTGGCCTTCCTTCCTCTTTGGGCACTCAGCTACCCATGATTTCTTACTCGATTCAACATGTGACATCTTGAATTTTTAATATTTTTAAATTCATTACTAATTTAATTTTTATTTTATGCTTAGGAATTTTAATTATATTAATGAGGTATTATTTTAAGTCTTCATTAATTTTAATTGGAATAATTGGTACACTTTTAAAATTTATTTAGTTTTAGTTTATGTTAATTAATAGATTAATTAGTTAGGTTAGTAGATGGTAAGTTTGGAAGGTGTGACGTGGTGAGGCTATGGGTGCATTGAGCTTTGCTGGGTGTGTGAGTGTGACTTTTGTGCAGGGCTTGTGAAGCCATGTGGAAGAGTAAAAACAAAACAAAACAAAACAAAACGTAAAAAGGGTGAGGCGGTTAACTTTCCACCACCAAAGGCACCTATGTTACTATATATATAAAAGGGTGCACGGGTGAGGAAAAAAAAGAGAGAAGAAATAGTAAGACATTAAGGAGGAACTGAAAAAAAAAAAGTAAGAGAGAAGAGAACCGAGGAAAAAAATTAGAAATTTTGGCCAGATTGTTGAAATAAGTTATTCTATTTTGTTAGTTTAAAATTAATTTTATAGAAGGTTAAATAAATTAAATATATTAGATATATAATGGTTGTGTTTTATTTATTAAATTTACATTATTAACTGATTTGATTTATATTTTAACTGTTAAACTCCTGATTTGTATAATTTGTTTGGGTTAAAATTAGGACTCAAGGATAATCAACAGCAACTACCCCAGTAGTTTGATTTTCTCGGAATATCTGTTGTGTAGGTGGGTGTATTAAACTTAAAGGTAAAATGTATTAAATATAAATTGATAAATTTTATTAATTTTTTGTTGTTGTTAATTATTTGTTCTGATATGAAGTACTGAGTATTTATGCCCTATTGTGTTAGTTGAGAATTGTGGTTATTTATGAAATGATAAATTTGGGAAGTAATATTTTACTTGGAAAAAATATTATTGCATACCAACATAAATTGTGTGCATTACACTTGCATTATGGTCAGGTGAGACCAAGCTAGATGGGGCCAGAAAAAGGGAAAAATGCCAGATAGGGCCAGAAAAAAAAAGAAATAAAAAGGGCTAGATGGGGCCAGGTCAGATGGGACCAATAATGAGGCCAAGCCAGATAAGGCTAATGGGACATGCTAAATTAAAGACACTGTCTAGAGTTGAACGCTCAACTCATAGGCTAGATGGGGCTAAATGTGTGTTGAATTATTATTTAAATTATTTATCATGCGAGTATACCACCAGATGGCCAGTTGAGACCTAGTGATAATGATAACGATTGCTAAATGAAAAGGGATGATGAACTGTGTGTTGAGATATTTGTATTATTGTCAATTACAAGGCTTTTGAATTAATTATTATTTGATTGAAGGATGATTATCTATGTAATTATTGTGGATTATCTTTGGTTTATATTTATCATCTTTTATTATAAGTATAATACATCCGCTGAGTGTGTAACGCTCACACCTAAAATTTACACATTTCAGGTTGAGTCTAGAAGTGGCTACAAGTGCTTGGAGAAGCTTTGAGGGGTCTGTAATCCTAATTTAATTATGAGTTAGTATTTGGAAATTTGTGTAAATAAACCTAGAGTTTTAATGGCATCAGACTAAGGTTTGGCTTAATATGTTAAAAACTGTGAGTTAGCACATATTTAAGTATTTGTGAGACTTTGTTTATTTTGCCAATGAATAAATATAAATCTAACGGGTGGTATTCTATTTTAATATAAGATTTTCTATGGAATTTGATTATCGACTTATTATGGTTGTGTCCCCTCTATTTAAGGAATTAAATATGTGTCCTAAAATAGAGGTGCGACATTTTGGTATCAGAGCCTAGGTTTGAGGATCCTGTAGACTTATCAGTGTCTGGTATTTGCAACCAATTATAGGAAAAGTGTCTTAGAGTAAGTGATTGTGATGTGATGTTTATTTGAGTGGATATTAAGGATCTTAAAATTATAAAATGTTATAGAATTATATTTTACATCTCACCTTGAGTTTGAGGTCTAATAAAAGAAATGGATATTGAACATATTCCTGAGACAGTAGAGGAAGAGGGCTTAGTGGGACAAATCCCACAAATGGTACAGGCTTCAGGACAGCAGGAGGGTCAGGGAGATCAGTCTCCAGTTCAACACCAGCGGGACCTAATAGAAAGAGTGATTGAGGCTATGGCCAGATTAATGGAATTGTAGACAAAATAGAGGTACAGGCCAGAGGCACCCAGCACTATATATGAGCAATTTCTCAAGTTAGGACCTACATTGTTCTCTGGTACTATCAACCCTTTAGAAGCTGAGGATTGGTTAAAGAATATAGAAGCAATTTTTGAGGTAATGAGGATTTCTGATAAAGACAAAATTATCCTAACCACATTTATGTTAAGGGATCAAGCTAGGCGCTAGTGGGAAGCTACAAAAAGGTTGTCAGTCATTAGAATGACTTGCAATCAATTTACTGATGCCTTCAATGATAAGTATTTTCCTCAATCATACAAATATGAAAATGAATAGAAGTTTATTACTTTGAAGTAGGGAAGGATGTCTATTTCGGAGTATGAAGCCCAATTTACTATATCATCCAAATTTTCTTTAAAATTGGTGCAAACAGAAGATGCAAAGTGTCGAAGATTCCAGTAGGGATTGGAGCTTTCTATTAGATCCAGAATTTCTGCCTTTGAAACGAGGAGTTTTGGGGAATTGGTGAAGAAAGCAAAGATTGTAGAAAAAGTTGTTTGGGAGGCAATTGGAAGGCAGGATCAATCTAAGAAGGCCAGATTTGATTTTTCAGCTTCCCGAAGAGCAGAAGGTGAATCTTCTAGACAAATAAGCCAAGACTTCTAGAGTTACAGAGGTGCAGGCCAATCCAAGGGAAGTAGAGGTACAAGTTATAGCAGGACTCGGGGACAGAGTTCGAGACAGACACCACCTGGGTCACAGGAGTTGAGGCTGGGGAAAGAGTAAGAAATATGGTATGCTTTAGATGTGGGGCTACAGGACATTACGCCAGTGAGTGTACAACTCAGCGGGTTTTTACTTGTTTTCCATGTGGTCAAGAGGGGCATATCTCCAGAAATTATCCTACTTTACCTGCTCCAGCAACATCCGTGGGTAGTGTAACCAGTGGTAACAAAGCTCCTTTAGTGACTACACAGAGAAGTAGATGAGCAGACAGGGAATCTCACTCACAGGCTCAAATTTATGTTATGACTCACCAGGACGCTTAGGCATCCCCTGATGTTGTTACAGGTATGCTTTCTATTACTGGTAGACTCGCTTGTGCATTGATAGATTCTGGCTCGACCCATTCCTTTATATCTCGAGCATTTTGCATGCACTTAGACCACCCACTCTCCTAGTTAGATTATATGTTGGCTATGGCTACTCCTACTGCTGATATAATATCGGTAAAAGATGTATACAGAGGTTGTGTAGTGCAGATAGCTGGCAGAAATTTGGTTGTTGATTTGATACCTTTGGAGATATGTGATTTTGACATTATTTTGGGTATGGATTGGTTATCAACATATCATGCTTCTATTGATTGGAAGTGACATTTCAAATTCCAAGAGGGCCAGATTTAATATTCGGTGGTGATCGTAGGATTGTGCCCAACTGCTTGATATCTGTATTAAAAGCTAGAAAGTTGTTGAGTAAGGAATGTCAGGGCTATATTGCTTATGTGGTTGATGCTAAAAAACCAGAGACTCAGCTTAATGACTTACTTGTTGTGTGCGAGCACCCAGATGTTTTTCCAAATGAGTTGCTAAGGGTGATCGTAGATAAAGAGGTTAAATTTACTCTTGAGTTGTTACCAGAAACTACACCAATCTCAATTGCACCTTACAAAATGGCACCTGTAGAATTGAAAGTTCAGTTACAAGATCTACTAGGCAAAGGTTTTATCCGATCTAGTGTATCACCGTGGGGAGCATCGGTGTTGTTTGTGAAGAAGAAAGATGGCACTATGAGATTGTGTATTGATTATCGCTAGCTAAATCGGGTAATCGTAAAAAACAAGTATCCATTGCCAAGAATTGATGATTTGTTTGATTAGTTGCAAGGTGCTACTGTATTTTCTAAAATTGATTTGAAGTCTCGATATTATCAGATTAAAGTACGGGACTGTGATGTGCCTAAGACAGCTTTTAGAACCAGATATGGGTATTATGAGTTTCTTGTTATGCCTTTTGGACTGACTAATGCTCCAGCTGTATTTATGGACTTGATGAACAGAGTTTTCAGACCGTACCTTAACGCTTTTGTGATTGTTTCATTGATGATATTTTGATCTATTTCAGAAGCAAAGAAGAACATCCACAGCACTTTAGAATAGTTTTACAGACTCTACGGGAGAAATAGTTATTTACAAAGCTTAGTAAATGTGAATTTTGGCTAGATTGGGTAGTATTCTTGGGGCATGTGATTTCAGTGGATGGCATCAGTGTTGATCCTAAGAAAGTTGAGGTAGTATTGAATTGGGAGCGTCCAACCAGTGGAACGGAAGTACGTGGCTTTCTTAGATTGGCAGGGTATTACCGTCGTTTCATTCAGAATTTTTCTTCCATTACATTACCTATGATACGTTTAACTCGCAAGGGTATTAAATTTGAATGAAATGATAGTTGTGAGAAAAGTTTCCATGAATTAAAGGCCAGATTGACTACAGCTCCACTGTTAGCACTTCCTTCAGGTACTGGTGGGTTCGTGATTTATAGTGATGCTTCAAGACAAGGGTTAGGATATGTTTTGATGCAAAATGGGAAGGTGATTGCATATGCTTCAAGATAATTAAGATCTCATGAACATAATTATCCAACCCATAATCTGGAGTTAGCTGCAGTTGTGTTTGCACTGAAGTTGTGGAGGCACTATTTATATGGTAAGATAGTTGATATTTATACTGATCATCAGAGTTTGAAGTATTTTTTTTACTCAGAAAGAGCTGAATTTGAGACAGATGAGATGGTTAGAGCTACTTAAGGACTATGATTGCACTATACATTATCACCGAGGTAAAGCAAACGTGGTGGCAGATACTTTAAGTTGCAAGTTTGTAGGCACATTAGCTTATAATCAGTGTTAGAGAATTCAAGCATTTAACGTTTTGACACATATGGGTACAGAGTTAACTGTAACCAAAACAGATGCTTTGATTTCTCAGTTAAGGGTGAGGCCGTTATTACTTGATTGTATCAGGGAACTACAGTTAGAAGATGCTCAACTGCAGAAAATCTGCAAACAAATAGTAGATAATACGCAAACATATTTTGTGGTTCAAATGATGGGCTACTTTGTTATGGTGATAGAGTTTGTGTCCCAGAAAATTCTGAACTGAAGAGGAAAATTTTAGAGAAAGCGCACCATTCTCCTTATGCTATGCATCCCGCCAGTACAAAGTTGTCGAAATCTACGAGGGTATTACTGGTGGATTGGTATGAAGCAGGAAATTGCAGAATTTGTAGCTAGATGTTTGACTTGCTAGCAGGTAAAAGCAGAACATCAGAGTCCTACAGGGTTACTCCAGTCACTTCCTATTCTAGAGTGGAAATGAGAACATTTCACTATGGATTTGATTGTTGAATACCACGTGCTCAGAAAGGTTTTGATTTCATTTGGGTGATTGTTGATAAGTTAACCAAAATAGCTCATTTTCTGCCTGTGAAATCCAATTATACGATTGATAAGTATGATGCCCTATATGTCAAGGAGATTGTTAGATTGCATGGCTCACCTGTCTCTATTGTGGATGATAGGGATCCAAAGTTTACATCTAGCTTCTGGCCCAGTCTACAACAAACTATGGGGACGACTTTGAAGTTTAGTACCGCATTTCATCCTCAAATAGACGGACAATCTGAAAGAACAATTCAGACTTTAGAAGACATGCTACAAGCTTGTGTGTTGGATTTTAAGGGAAATTGGGATGATTTGTTGCCACTAATGGAATTTACCTATAATAGCAGTTTTCATTGAAGTATTGGTATGGTGCCATTTGAAACTCTGTATGGTCGTAAATGTAGAACTCCAGTTTGTTGGGATGAAGTGCGAGAAACAAAATTACTTGGGCCAGAGTCAGTACAAGACATAGTGGACAAAGTAAAGGTGATACAAGACAGATTAAAGATAGCCTAGAGTCGGCAGAAAAGTTATGCAGACAACCGCAGACGAGAATTGGAGTTTTCTGTGGGTGATAAAGTATTCTTAAAAGCTTCTCCTTGGAAAGGCATACTAAGATTTGGTAAAAAGAGAAAGCTAAGTCCTCGCTATATTAGACCATATGAGGTTATACAGAGAATTGGGGAAATTGCATACATGTGGGCTCTACCTCCAGAATTATCAAGACTTCATGATGTGTTCCATGTGTCAATGTTGCATAAGTATATCCCAGACTCGTCTCATGTGCTAACTTCTTAACCAGTTGAATTGAAAGAAGATTTGTCTTATGTGGAGGAGCTAGTGCAAATTTTAGATAGAAGGGATCAAGTTTTGCGAAATAAGATAATACCATTGGTGAAGGTATTATGGAGAAGCCACACTGTGGACGAAGCCACTTGGGAGAGTGAGGATAACATGCGGAAGCAATACCCATATCTCTTTCCGCCAGGTAAGAATTTCAAGGACGAAATTCTTTAAGGGGATGAGAGTTGTGACATCCTAAATTTTTAATATTTTTAAATGCATTACTAATTTAATTTTTATTTTATGCTTAGGAATTTTAATTATATTAATGAGGTATTATATTATATTAATTTTAATTGGAATAATTGGTACACTTTTAAAATTTATTTAGTTTTAGTTTATATTAATTAATAGATTAATTAGTTAGGTTAGTAGATGGTAAGTTTGGAAGGCATAACGTGGCAAGGCTATAAGTGCATTGAGCTTTGTTGGGGTTGTGAGTGTGACTTTTGTGCAGGGCTTGTGAAGATATGTGGAAGAGTTATAAAAAAAGTGGGGTAAAAAGGGTAAGGCAGTTAACTTTCCACCGCCAAAGGCACCTATGTTACTATATATATAAAAAGATGCACGGGTGAGGAAAGAAAAAGAGAGAAAAAATAGTAAGACAGTAAGGAGGAACTAAAAAAAAAAGAAAGTGAGGGAGAAGAGAACTGAGGACAAAAATTAAGGTTTTTGGCTAGATTGTTGAAGTAAGTTATTCTATTTTGTTAGTTTAAAATTAATTTTATAGAAGGTTAAATAAATTAAATATATTAGATATATAATGGTTGTGTTTTATTTATTAAATTTATATTATTAACTGATTTGATTTATATTTTTAATTGTTGAACTTCTGATTTGTATAATTTGTTTGGGTTAAAATTAGGACTCAATGATAATCAACAGCAACCACCCTAGTAGTTTGATTTTCTTAGAATATCTATTGTGCAAGTGGGTGTATTAAACTTAAAGGTAAAATGTATTAAATATAAATTGATAAATTTTATTAATTTGTTGTTGTTGTTGTTAATTATTTGTTCTGATATGAAGTACTGAGTATTTATGCCTTGTTATGTTAGTTGAGAATTGTGGTTATTTGTGAAATGATAAATTTGAGAAGTAATATTTTACTTGGAAAAAGTATTATTGCATACCAACACAAATTATGTGCATTATACTTGCATTATGGTCAGGTGAGACCAGGCCAAATGGGGCCCAAAAAAGGGAAAAAAATGCTAGATGGGCCCAAAAAAAGAAATAAAAAGGGACAGATAGGGCCAAGTCAGATGGGACCAATAATGAGGCCAAGCCAGATAGGGCTAATAGGACATGCTAAATTAAAGTTACTGTCCACAGTTGAACACTCTACTCATAGGCCAGATGGAGCCAAATGTGTGTTGCATTATTATTTAAATTATTTATCTTGCGAGTATACCATCAGATGACCAGTTGAGACCTAGTGATAATGATAACAGTTGCTAAATGAAAATGGATGATGAACTGTGTGTTGAGATATTTGTATTATCGTCAACTACGAGGCTTTTGAATTAATTATTATTTGATTGCGAGATGATTGTCTATGTGATCACTGTGAATTATCTTTGGTTTATATTTATCATCTTTTATTATAAGTATAATACCTTCACTGAGTCGTGACACTCACACCTAAAATTTATACATTTCAGGTTGAGTCTAGAAGTAACTACAAGTGCCTGGAGAAGCTTTGAGAGGTCTGTAATCCTAATTTAATTATGAGTAAGTATTTGAAAATTTGTGTAAATAAACCTAGAGTTTTAATAGTATCAGACTAAGGTTTGGCTTAATATGTTAAAACTATGAGTTGGCATATATTTAAGTATTTGTGAGACTTTGTTTATTTTGCCAATGAATAAATATATATCTAACAAGTGGTATTCTATTTTAATATAAGATTTTCTATGGAATGTGATAATCGACTTATTATAGTTGTGTCCCCTCTATTTAAGGAATTAAATATGATCCTAAAATAGGGGTGCGATATAACAATTATGTATAGTTGGTTGGTTTTGATAGCATACAACTTCATTAACTTACTAGTTGGTCCTTGTCCTTGAAAATCTAACTAATGCAAGGATCTTTAGTCTCCAAATTCCATGTTTGATAGCGAAGTAAAAGGGCCTAAGAAAGTGCATTACCATCTACTTCAATTGAGGCGAACATTTCAGGCATCGGATTATGAATTCGTTGAATCGCAGCTTCTTGGTGTTCATTGTTAGTCGAATCCTTAGTAACTGGCCCTTTCATCATGTCCAACTCTCGTATTTCTATCTCTTCATTGTACATCGAACATCTAGCCCCATTAAACTCATTAGCCTGGTCAGCCACATAATCTTAAGACATGTCTAAATGCTGCACGCACTCATGGACAGGGCCTGAACTGGGTTGAGGAAGTGCGATTGCGTGGTGTTCAGGAGAATTATAGGAGGTCGATGTTATGATTTCATTGTAATTACCTATCAAATTCTCAGTCGGAGCATCCTTGGTAAGGCTTCTAGCTTCACCGTCAATCGTTGAAAGATCAGTCAATTCTAACTTTAAGTACAAGTCGTAGTGATTGCGATTTAGATTGTCAACGATGTCAAACATTACCTCGGCTCCATCATCATCGACTAAAGATACAGGTCTATGAAGTATTCGACCCACACTACCAACAATTGAATATCTACATACTACTCTCAACACCTACTAGGCTAGTTCATGTTAACAAATTCGTACAGTTTGGCCAGCAACATCGTATAGGTATATTGAGTACTAACCTTGATAACACATTTAAATTGTCTATCGTACCCTACGTCCTCGCCCGCTCTGATGATGTTCCCTCCCCAAAAATAGAATAGTGAAACTCATTTTTTAAACAACACAGATGATCAATGAATAATAGATTACGGCCCTAAAAAAAGGGTATCCTCTAACTAGGATATGTATGTGTTTTATGAAATGGTAAGTATTGTACTTACTTTTCTCGCTATAAATAACGAATATTTCTGTATTAGTTTTAGTAGAGTTTTATTGGTTAAATTTCCCTAAAATAAGATATTATTTTAACTTTTTAATTAATTTATGTTATTAACTAAATAAATACAACTGCAAGATTTAAGGCATTTTAGGATATTGTAGATAATTATTTAGTTGTGTTTCACTTAAAATAAATCATTTTAATGACCTTACATTTATATTATTTCTCTTTTTTGTTATTCATCAATTAATATAAGTACATTTATGTATATAAGTATATTCAATCAAGTGTTATAGAGGTAAATTATCTTCCTACAGTAATAAGTTTAGAACAAAATTCAAGGCATTATCCTATCATATATTCAAGGCATTGTAATTTCATTTTGGTCCCCCAGCAATCAAATATAAATACTCGTATGGTAGAATTCAAATTATCATGACAAAAGTTTTAGAAACATTAGAAGAATTAACAGATGCTTATTTCTCCCATAGGTTAAGACTCCATGGTGGTTATGAGTGCTTAAGTAGGTTTAGAGATAATAGGCATTAGACCCTAACCCATTTGGCCTTACTGTATTAGACAAATTGAAATTGAAACAAACCCTAATTTCAAAAATTACCAAACTAAGCTTAAAGTTAGACTTTAAAACCTTATGTTGGCTTTCCTAAGGCAAAAAGGGCTTTTCACCTTTTTAGTTAAAAACCCATTTATCTGTATCTCTAAAATAAACTCATGCTTATATAATTTCTGATTATATCCTAAACAAAATCGTACAAGGTTCCATAAACCAAACCAAACCAACCCTTTTCCCACTAGGTGGGGTTGACTATATGGATTTGTCGACGCCAATTAGATCTATTTAGGGGTATATCCTCCGATAGATCTAGGTTGGCAAGGTCATATTTAATAGTTTCTTTCCAACTTCTCTTAGGTCTTCCTCTACCTCCCCTGCTCTTGGCAATCTTCATACTTTCACACCTTCTAATAGATGCCTCTGCTGGATGCCTTTTAACATAGCTAAACCATCTTAATTGATTTTCTCTTATTTTATTTTCAATCGGTGCTACTCCTACTTTGCCTCTAATATCCTCGTTCCTAATCCTATCTTTCTTTGTAATCCCGCACATCCACCTTAGCATCCTCATCTCCGCAACTGCCATCTTCTGATCATGATTATGCTTTACTACCCAACACTATGATCCATATAGCAGTGCTGATCTAACTGCCACCTTATAATACTTTCCTTTCACCTTGAGGGGGACTTTTCGGTCGCACAAGACCCCCGAAGCACTCCTTTATTTGGTCCACTGGGCTTAAATCCTATGACTTATATCAGTATCAATCCCTCCATCTTATTTCACCATAGATCTAAGGTACCTAAATTTATCTTTCTCTACAATCTTTTGTGTGCCTAAACTTACTTTTATACTACTCGTTATCCTATTTTGACTAAACTTACATTCCATATATTCCGTCTTGCATCGGCTTAGCCTAAACCCTTTTGTCTCTAACGTTTCCCACCACAATTCTAGCTTAGCATTCACTCCTTCTCTCGTCTCATCTACTAAAATAATATTATCTGCAAATAGCATACACCACAGCACCTCATCCTGAATATGTCTTGTAATCTCATCTATAACTAAAGTAAACAAGTACGGGCTTAACGATGAGCCTTGATGTAAACCAATCGTGATAGGAAACTCGTTGTCTCTCCACCAGTCATCCGTATAGATGTCATGGCTCTATCATACATGTCCTTTATCGCCTCAATATATACGACACACGCTCCTTTCTTTTCCAATACTCTCCATAGAATCTCCCTAAGAACTCGGTCATAGGCCTTCTCTAAATCAATGAACACCATTTGTAAATCTTTTTGACCTTCTCTATACTATTCCATTAACCTCCTCAAGAGAAAGATAGCCTTCATGGTTGATCTTCCAGGCATGAAACCAAATTGATTCTCTGAAACGTTTGTTGTCCTTCTTAGTCTTCTCTCAATAGCTCTCTCCCGTAATTTCATCATATGGCTCATCAATTTAATCCCGCAGTAGTTCGCACAGTTCTGAATATCTCATTTGTTCTTGTATATGGGTATAAGGATACTTTTTCTCCATGCATCAGGCATCTTTTTGCTCTTTAGCACTACATTAAAAAGTTTTGTCAACCAACTTATGCCATCCTCTCCTAAGCACCTCCAAACCTCAATAGGGATACCATTTGGTCCAACCGCTTTCCCATTCTTCATCATTTTTAATACTTCTTTTACTTCTTCCTTACTAATTCTCTTATAAAACATACAATTTAATTCTTCCCTAAAAGTGGTAAACTGCCCCAATTGTATGTCACTACTACTGCTTTTGTTAAATAACTTGTAGAAATAGCTCTTCCAACGCTCCTTTATCTCCTCTTCCAACGCTCCTTTACCTTTTCATCCTCATCCTTAATGCATTTAACTTGGTTTAAATCCTTGGTTCGTCTATCTCTGGATTAGCAAGTTTGAATATCTCTCTTTCGCCTTCCTTAATGTCAAGTCGTCTATATAAATCCTCAAATGTTTTTGCCTTAGCCTCATTAACTACCTTTTTGGTTTCTTTTTTTGCTTCTCTATACCTCTCCAAGTTCGCTTCATTTCGATTGTTTTGTCAAGATTCAAAATACTCTCTTTTAACTCTTATCTTGTCTTGGATGGCCTCGTTCCACCACCATGCCTCTTTCTGTGCCGGAGCACTCCCTTTGGATTCTCCTAAGACTTCTTTCCCTACCTTCCTAATACACTTTGCTACCTTATCCCACATAATATTTGCACTCTCATTTACCATCCAAACGGCTTCGTCTAGTACCCTTTCCTTAAATGTTAGTTGCTTATCACCTTTCAAGTTCCACCATTTAGTCTTTGAGCATCTATACAATTTCTTTTTTCTAGTCCACCTTTGAAGCTGCACATCTATGACCAACAACTTATGTTGGGCAGTCAAGCTCTCCCCAGTATAACTTTACAATCTTTACAAGCTACTCGGTCTGTTTTCCTAGTTAAGAAGAAGTCAATCTGTGTCCTTGAGGAGCCATTATTATAAGTCACCAAATGTTCATTTCTCTTCCTAAAAAAGGTGTTCGTCACCATGAGATCATAAGCCACTGCAAACTCCAAAATATCCTTCCCTTCTTTATTTCTATTATTGTAACCATACCCCTCATGTACTTCTATATATCCATCTACGTCGCGTCCTATATGACCGTTCAAATCTCCTCCTATGAAGACCATCTCTCCTTGAGGTATCTTTATTAGCAATCCTTCCAAGTCTTCCCAAAACTTCTCCTTATACACATTTCCTAAGCCCACCTGGGGGGCATAAGCACTAATTACGTTTACTATCTCTTCTCCTAACACTAACTTATTGCAATAATCCTATCTCCACAGCGTTTTATATTAACTATATCTTCCTTTAGGTCCTTGCTTGCTACTATGCCAACCCCATTTCTCGATTTATTAAGTCCCGTATACCATAACTTATACCAAGTCCTCTCAATTTTCTTAGCTTTTTGTCCCACCCACTTCGTCTCTTACAAGCAAACAATTACAATTCTTCTCATTTCCATTGTATCCACCACTTCCATAAGTTTCCCAGTTAAGCTCCCAATGTTCCAAGTACTTAATCTCAGCCTTCTATTTTGGACTAGCTTCTTTACCCCCCACTCATTTAGGAAAGTGTGAGGACCCTTGCCTATTTAACACTGCACCCGAGCATCGATACAGCGGTTCTTGCTTATTTAACACTGTACTCGAACTATACAGCGCGTCGCTAAGTAGGGAACGCCCTCACAAAATCTCATTAGGTGTCGGAAAATCCATGAAAAAAAATTCGACAAAGTTTTACGTTAGCTGTCGATCATCTAACACAACCCTCCTCCTTTATCCGGGCTTGGGACCAGCTATGGAAAAACATAGGTGGAGTTGTACAAGGTTCCATAATTAAAAAAAAAAAAAAACTACAAGTTTTCTCTAGCTTGTGTTATCTAGGTTGGCAACTACGAGCTTCACCACTGTATATTTTAACTTTTGTTTCATTTCATGACTTTTTTTTAAAATAATTTAATTTGATTTTTTTGTATACAAGTGAAAAAAATTAACTTTGTTCCAAAATTAAAAAAAGCACACGTATTTTCATATTTGGAAACATTTGCATTTTCTAAGTATATCAATAACATGCGTAAAAGCTATCAAATGGAAAAACAAAAAAAATAATAAATTTTGGTAAAAGAAAAAAAAAAGCGTAAACAACTAAAACAATTAAAAAGTAAAAGTTGAAAGTAATTGTTGTCAAAAACAAAAATCACCACCCTACAACTAGAACAATGTCTAGTTTGTTATATTTTTGTACCAGTGCTTAGGTGTAACTACCTCTATCCCTAAATATAAAATCATTGGGTTAAAATAAGCTAGTAAGACAGATGGGTAATTAATACATAATACTAACTTAATTCCTAATGGCAATTTGAAAACTATTAATTGTGAATGGACCATTTAATTTCCCCTACTTTAGAATTTATTCTGATGTTAATGGAAAGGAATTGAAAGTGTAATGGTAGTTCAAATGTCTTGTAACCTAGTAGATGTACTTTCTCCATCTTATTTTTTGCAGCCATCTTTAATTGATTTCACCCATTGTCAAATGTACAAAATCAAATTTTTATCTACTATGAAAGCATCTAAAGATTTACAATAAAAACATACAACCCATTCGATTCATAGACTCTCATCCCTCTTTATTAATTCAAATCAAGCATTCAACTAGCCAAACATAATTGAAATAAAAATCAAAAGTAAAGGGAAATAAAGATGAACTCCATTGATGAACAAATCCACAAACCCAATTTCAAAAATTTCAAACCTAAGCCTACTAAAAATTTGAAAAAAAAAATCATGACAAATCCAATTTCAGAAAGCCAACTTACCATGACAAACTCAATTTATATATATATATATATATATATAAACAACAACAACAACAACATCAACAAACCCAAGGACTTGGCAATCAAATTTATCAAACAACAAGCCTAATTCAGGAATGATAAGAAATGAACTCATCAGAAATAAAGAACCTAACAATGGTAGTAAGATGAATGTATCAATAACGAAATATTAAGCAAAATATCTTAATGTTTCATTAGCTATGAATTCAACTGTGCATTGGACATGAATAGCCCTTTATACATACATATATATATATATATATATATATATATATATATATAAGTGGGTTTGCACTTACATGGTTACGGAGAAGATGTTGAATGGTACAAGTTCGGCTGAGAAGACAACCATTGAAGCCCTAACGTAGGCCTACAATGGTGACGCGATAGAGGGAGGAAGCCATGCACAACTATGCTTGACAAGGTTTGTGAGTCAACCGTTGGAGCTTTTGAGTTGCAGAGGATTCATAAAAGGAAAGAGAAGTCGTAAGTACCACTTACATCTTCTGGTAAAGTCACAAGTAATACGACTTTACTAGAAGAGAGGAGTTTTTTACCACTATATTAATATTAATATAATAATATACTAAAATAGGGTCAAATGAAACTAAATACCAAAGTAGGGGTAAAGTTGTAAGTGGTACTTTACCATTTATGACTTCAGCAATTTATGAGTGTGACTGAAGTCATAAATATCACTTACGACTTTGCCCCTACTTTGGTATTTAGTTTCATTTCACCTATTTTAGTATAATATTATATTAATGTTAATCTAATGGTAAAAAACTCCTCTCACTCTCTCTCTCCCCACCTTTATGCGTGTGTGTGTGGGCATTTTGACCCCAATAGGCAACTGGACTTTAATTTAAATAAGCTTAGGCACTTTTGAAATTCTTTACCAAAATAGGACCAAAATCATTTTCAGTGTGAATGTTTGTGATTAAATAAAATTATTTATAGCATAAACGATTTTGAAAGTGTATTTTCCTAAAAATGTTTACTATGTAAATGAATTCAATGCTAATTTTAAAACTCCTCGAGCAAATTCTTCACCTTTTATTCGTTCAGCAGCTTTTTCTTATGTACAAACTCATTTACATGGTGAATGAATTAAGCCACACTCGTTCACCCTTTAAACGATTTTAGATTCTACACCTATTGTTCATCGTCTTTCCTTCTTATTGTTTTTTTGCTGTTACTTCACTCCTACATTCTTGCTTTTCTTTAGCTGTTACTTCATTCCCACGTTCCCTCCTATATCTTTGTAACTCTCTAAACCTATAACAAATGATAATTGGCTAGAGATGATTGATTGAACTTGCTAGAGAGCCGTAAAGGATAGGTTTTTTAAGAGTTGTTAGATTTCACTACAATAGCACACGATTGGACTCACCATTAAATCTTTTTTAGAGGTGAAGACATTGAATCCTTTTCAAACAGAACTAGATTCACCATTGAAGAGTGTTCATCTTTTTACCATGTGAATTCTCTTCTATATACACGTATTATAGGGTTTTTATATTTCTATAGCTATTTGGAAATTAGTTTCGATATATTGATTTTGACTTCAGAAATTTGAGTTTCGGTTCATCAAAGTGATTTTTGGCTTATTTATCTGCATATTCCTAAGTATATATATCTTTAATATGTTTATTTAACATTGTGTTTGGGTTGATTTTGATGACCTTGTAGTAATTTAATTAAGGAAAAATGTTGATTTTTAGATGCAGCATGCGAGGTTTTAATTCTGTTAGATGAATTTTGAATTTTTGCTGAAGTTTCTATGTTTTTGTTGTCGTGGAATTTTTTTTTTATATTTTGGATTTTTATTTGACCTTAAATTTGATAATTATAGTTTTTTCACATTGGGGAAACTTTTGGATTGTCTCTTTGAGCAGAGATTCAAGGCTTATTATATATATATATATATACATATTTTTTTTTTTCATTGTGGTGGTCTTTGGACATATATATTTTTGTCTGTATGATATGAATTCATTATTCAATAAAGGTATAATATATTTTGTTTTTCTATTCAAATATGTGGTAGTACCCATTTTAATTCTTTTCACCCTTCCAACTTTACTGAAGAAAGATGCTTGATAGTCTAATTTTGTGTTCTCTTGTTGGTTTCTCTTGTAGGATGCCTTATAACTATGATTTTGGTTAGATTTTTTTAGTATTCTTTGGTTTTTGTTTTGATAGTAACTAAGTTTAATTATTTAATTTAATTTAATTAATATGAAATATATTTTATTCAATTATTGTTAATAAATAATATAATTAAATTGTATTTAATATATTTTGTTGCATCTACTCTCCACCTTACATTTATTGTGCTTCATGCAAGTGGCCTTGCTTCAATTAGTCTCTCTACATTTGGAAGCTGGTGGACACATTTATTTTTAACATATTAACTCATGGATTATGTAAATATTTGAGGCAATTAGATTTTTATTTTTTTCTTCTTACTTTAGTTGCAAAGATTGTTATATTTTATTTCAATTAGATTTTTATTTTTTCCCTTGTTACATTAGTTGCAAAAGGTTATGAACTATAATTTTTGCCTCGTACTATAATTGCCCTAAAGAAAAAAAATGACAATTGTAGTTGTTAGATATTTGTATATGGTTTGTTGTGTACAATGGAAATGTATATGGTTTGTTGTTTTGTTGTTGGGAGGTTGCAGGTTACTGGAAACAAATTCAATGCAGGTTATTATTTGGTTGCAGCGTTGGCTATTTATTTGACATTTGCAAGTTATTTTATTTGAGTTAATGTTGGTTGTTTATTTGACATTTACATGTTGTTTTATTTGGGTTACAATGTTGGTTGTTTGATGTTACTTTTTGTACAAACATGTTATTGGTGGTTTGATGTTGCTTTTTGTACAAACAGGGGGTGGTTAAGGAAAAAGTTGCTAGAGGTATGGGTGGTAGGCTAAATTCGTTGACAGACTAAACGAATTTGAAAAGAACCGTTGACTATGTAAACGTTTTTAAAGTTTCAACTCTTACATGTCTTATACTGAATTCGTCTACATGGTAAACATTTTCAGTTAATTTCGTCTTTGACCATAAACAAGTTTTAGTGTGTAGAGTTTGAAAATCTTTTATGCGGTAAACGATTTTATTTAATCACAAACATTTGCACCATAAAACGATTTTGGCCCAATTTTGGTAAAAAAAAAGTTCCAAAAACGTCTAAACTTATATAAATTAAATCCCAGCTACCTATTAGGATTAAAATGTCGAGTGTGCATAACATGGGAAGTCAGCAGTGACATAAAAAATGATTAAGATATGAAATTATGGATAAATATGAAAATAAAGAAGCTTCCATCTTTCTAACCCAACTGCCTCTGCTTAAATTTAGGTATAATAAAAACTTATTTGATCATTCTTCTAATTTATATGAATTTTTCTATGAATTGATGAACGCTAATATTTATTTATTTATTTATTTATCTTTTTTGGGTACTTTTAGAAGTAGGCATTTTGAATTGTATTGTCACTATGATCTTCTAATATAAGAAAGCATTTTTTATCATTTGCCTTTCATGATTAGCTCTCAATTGATCTTTTAAAGAAGATGCAAGTGAGTTTTGTATTATAAATCTCACTTGCAGTTATTTTTCACTTACAATCGTATTGTTTGAAATAATGTTGTTTGCATTTTCTATTTTCATCATTGACAATAGTCCTATTTGGTAATGGTATCTTTTTGTCAAAGTGGTTTCATTTTGCATTAAACCCAAAATTTTAGGTCCAATTTTTGTATTTGATTAAGCTATAGAATCCAACCAATCCAATTTTATTTAGAACAGTTTAGTTCCATGGCATATTAGTATTTTTATATCATAAATAAATATTTAAGCTATGGTTAGATAAGTTTGTGTCACGCTCCTAATTTTTTCACAAATCAAGCAGCAAGTCAATTAGCCTCAATCCCTAATCAAAGTAACACCATAAAATATAATAGAGTAAAAATGGACACATAATCCTAAAATAATAAGTTAACGCTCCAGTGTATATATAATCAGAATCGACCCTAACTTTTAGAGGGCTTAAAGCCATTCGAAAAAATGAGGCCCCCATATATAAGAGTACCCGATACTTGGGAGTCCCTTGTATAAAGAATTTTTTGGTGGGCCTAAAGCCACCGCACCTTAGGCTTTAGCCCAAGGCCGGCTCTATATATAATACATAAAAAAATCCTCGCATCAATATACATGATCTTTCAAGACAAAATAAATAATTAAATATAAGTCCAGGATAGCTATGACTCACGATCAGGTGGTCCAGTCTACCTACCACGTGTGGTCTTATCATAACATACAATGAAGTTTGTAGGGAAGTGGACACTCATACTAATGTGCCCAAAAGAAATAATAGTAATGCCATATCTTATCATACTATTTATATAAAATATAATAAATATAATCTTAACATATTATAATCATAACATCGTTATTATCATTTTCAATATTCCAATTCCAATATGTACATAATCAAAACAATAAATTAGGTTAGATATTTTGCAAAATTGATCTAAAATCTTAACAACCAACTCAAATAAACAACTTTATGTACACAACTAGAGAGTAACATTCAATCCCACATATACAGTTCTAGAAAGTACTCACAGATTCCTCCCAGTTGGCTATGGATCTATCCATCACATATAGTCCTGGGATATTATATGTCAACCTTAGGCACATTATTATGTAGGTTACTAACCTATTGGTTTGATAACTAACCCATATACAAGTCTAGGGATTATCAACTCATAAATATATATATCCTCTATTCCAGTACCTTTCAACCCAAACAAAATTAATACATCTCAATCATACAGCATGATATTAATATCTCGATTCATGAATTGACTAGTAATTGCCCATGCCTAAAAGCACATAAATATAATTTGGCATATAAACAACTCAAATTTAAATTTATAAAATAAACCAACATGGAAAACTATAAAAATAAACTATAAAAATAAAAATTATTAATCAAAAGAGACTAAGACATCCATACGGTGTCTAATAAAGGTATAAAAAATTATTATTTTGTATAAATATTATCACATTTTTTAAAATATTAATTTAAAAACTTTTATATAAAAAGTATTAAAAAAGTATAGGAAGAGAGAATATATTTTATATGAAATAATCAAAAAGACAACCAAAGTAGAGAGAAAAAAAATCCTGACCATTGAATAAATCCAACTATTGAAAATATTTTAAATTCAAAATTTTAAGCTTCTTTATTATATAAATAACATAAAGAGTGTAAAAATATATATATTTAAAATTTAAGTTTTAAGTACATTCAAATTAAAATTTTAATTTAAATGTTTATTTTTTAAAATAAACTAATTTTTATTTTTACAAAATTAAAGCTTAAATATAAATTTTTTTAAATAAAAAAATTAGTTGCTTTTGTTTGATAGGTGTCCTTACATTATTTAATAAATTTGTACAATTTCATTATTTATTACAAATATTATCACATTTCTAAAATATTAATTAAAAAACTTTTATATATAAAAAGTATTCAAAAAATACATGAGAAGAGCGAGGGATTATATTTTCATGCGAAGTGACTGAAAAGACAACTAAAGCGGAGAGAGAAAAAGTAATCTAGACCATTGAATAAATTTAACGGTTGAAAATATATAAATGTCAAATCAATGAGATATATTATTATATAGATTTGAATGTTTGCTTAAGTTCAATATATCAACACATAACGAAAATCTTACAGTTTAACTCAAATAAACAAACAAATTCAAGTATGGCCTCTGCCATTCGAACAAGTGTCCAAACGGAGACGTCGTGTGCATGTGAGTGTTGACAAGATGCTATAGAAATAGCCAATAGTGCAAAGATATAAACCATAGGGTTGAGTTCTAAGCTTCCGTTCAGACAGACCTCCACACGACTTAACTATATGAATGACTGTCCGAATAACAACGGTCAGAAACATTTAAATCTTATTATTTTCCATTTTCAAGCCTTTTTCCATACACTGATGCATTTTAAACCCAAATCCTTCTATTTAAGGTGAAGATGATGCAAATGTTGGGTGAGCTTCATTTCTTTCTCTTTCTCTTCCTATTCTCTTCTATTTCTTTCTTTCTTTCTTTCTCACAACACAGACACACGCTTTGTATTATCCAACTTTCTCTCAAATCTCAACTATAGCTAAGTCCAATTGGTCATCCTCTCACCACCAACCCATTCATAAATATACATAAATACAAATGGAATGAAGTGGCAAAGCCATATAGTACTTAGATAGACAGTTGAACATGTAAACATTTGTGTGGATTGACCACCATGCAGATATATAATTATAGATATTTCGAGTAGTGAAAAACTGTTGGAAAAACCTAAAAAATGCACTGTCGTAAGGATTGTCATGCCTTGGATCTTGTGACTTGAGGAGTGAACTGAATGTAATCACACACATCATGTACCAATCATAATTATATTCTGATCAGAATCATAACTACCCTAAAGCAGACATCTACAATATATAACCATAAAATGATAATAATAGTTATGCCACAGTCAAATCGAGTATCAATGCTCCATTATAAACCCGATATAATATCTTGGCCTTATGGCCATACAACCATATCAAATAAGTCCAAATTTAATAATATTACATTCCCGATAATTAAGATATGAACATAAACCCTAATAAAGTAACACTTAATCCAGCACAGTGGGTTCCACCTAACTTTCAGGTTCTGTAGCTACAACACAATCTATAGGAACATAAGCACTTATTCACTTGTGCCACAATGCATAATAAAAATATATATAATATGAAACAACAATAGAAGTAATAAATAATAAACATCGTAATATCAATATCCAATAACTGCATGTCACCGCAATAATCCAACATTCATATATCGACATCAATAACCAACAAATCAATATAACCAATTATCCATTTATTATCTTTCTTTATCTTTTTTCTAGTTCACATCACAATTATAGAGTAGATACTACCAACATTATTTTTACGGGTCAACACTCAATGGAAACAATCAACCAAAGCGTTGTCGTTTATGAGTCTGGGCTTACGAGCCACGATTAGCTAAATCATCATTATCGTCGTTTATGAATCTACATCTAAAGGCCACGATTAGCCAGAATAAACGTCGGTGATGTAGGTTGCTAACCTATTGGCACAATAACCAACCTTTGTGTAGGTTTAGGGTCTTTTAACCCAATGGTAGTCTCTATACCCTCCCTATTTTTCAGTATCCACCAACTTGCAATTATAGCATTATTCTCATTTAGCGCTTTCCATTTACTATTTTCATACCTTATTCATAATCATAACTTACTAACAATGAATCATATTATCCTGACAACTTTCACTAACAACTCACAGTAATATGCTTGTATTATCATATTTTTTAACAACATCTCGCATTCCTTACTAAATCCTAACATGAACATTTTTACTTCAACAATATTATTTACAAAATAATCAAGTCATGTGTTTTCCAATCAAGTATTTCTCATTTATAAAGTTTAAAAATCTTTAAAAAAAAAAACTTTGTATTTTAAGTTAAGGAAGAAAATACATTTTAAAAAATAAAAAAAAAAAGGGAAAAAGAGGTTCTGGACCAAGTAACCTAAGCCCGTGTGCCCAACCCCTTAGGTCCGTGCACCTGAGCTTATGGTAGTGTGCAGGGTTTGGAATCTCTATTCTTCATTTTTCACAAACTTTCACTTTGTAACCAAATTTTGTAAACTAAGAAATGTCTTTTTTCCCTCAAAATTCATTACTCAATCATCATATTTAAGCTTATAAGAATCTAATCATATAATCAATTTGATGTTTCATCAACTGTAGAGCAAAATCCAATCTTACAATGCATCATCTTCCCCTCAATGTATACATGCAGATATATGTGTATATAGCTTACATATTCATCATCAATATACATCAAAACTCAAAATGAATATAGAAACAACATTCAAACGTCTTCTTTATATCATATATGCAATTAAAATTCATTAAATCCCTACCATGAGCTCTTGAATGAGAGAAAACATAACCCAGTAAGCTGTTGAAAACTCTTCGAAAATGCCAGAATTTGGCCAAGGTCTGATACACTTTCCAATCTACATTCACTTCCCATTCTTGGTTCTCCCTTTCGTCTGAAGCCAACATTATACACACACAGTGATATATATAATGATGCACCTTCTAGAGAAAGGTAGACAACCTTTTCCTCTCCTCATGTCTTCTCTCTCATAGGTCTGATCTTGAAATGATGATCGAGTGGCGCGTGCAGCGAACCAAAACACAGGGTTGAAAATCAATCAAACATCACACAGTTTGGGTGCCCCCGAATCCCATCTTGCGCCTGCCCCCTTCCTCCATTCACTCGGGCTACTCTCTCCTTAATCTATTTTACTAAATGTTGATATTAATTTCAAATTCTTAATCCATCTATTCTATAAATTCTTCAATTCACTTGTATTAACACTCGATTAAATCGTAATTAGGTTCCTAATTATCAGCTAATTAAATTTGAAAATTTAGGTTATTACAAGGACAACTGTCTAAATGGCTCATCTTCTGAACAACACAGTCCCAGACTTACAAAAATTTTAAGTGTTGAAATACTCAACCCATGCAAAATGACAATTGCATCCTCACGAATATAATAATGATAAATAAAATACTGAATATAATAGAATAATTCAAATAATTATTGGGTTGCAACAATTCGAGCCTAAAAGGATATTAATTCAAGAATTAAAGTATAGTGACTTGATAATTTTTAGATAGAAAATTAAATTGATATCAAATTCATTTAGTTTTTTTTTATTCTTTTGGATATTATGTATGCTATTTTATTTGGTATGCATCTAGTGTAATGACCCGGATTTTTAGGACTCAAAAATCCCTTCTATTACTATGGCATAGGTTTAACTGAAAAAAAAAAGAGAAAATTTTGAACCTTTTTTTTTTTTCTTTTGCAAATGAATACTAAAAATATATTTAAGTTCACCAAAAGTTCAAATAACATTTACATACTGAAATTTAAAATTTTAAAAATAAATTTTTTCCTTAAAATTTAAAATAATTTATGTGGATACTAATAAATTTAATGTATATATAAATTAATTGCATCGACAAGTAAAAATTAACTGTAAAAAATTATATTCGAATATCAAAATAAATCTCAAAATTACATTTCTTTTAAGTTAAAATTTCATAATATAATCATATTAAAATGTATTACTAAACAAATTCAATAATAAATTCCATATTAAAATCAATTAAATCAACATAAATCACTCAAATTCATTAATAAGACTTATTCAAAACAATAATTTAAAAATATCACAATTAATCAACAAATTAGCTAATATATCATAAATTCTTATTGAAATATCATATCAAAATTCTAAATAATTTCAAATTATACATATATCAAAATTTAAACTAAATACAGAATCTTAAATTCATAGAGAACAATCAGTTACCAAAAGTTAACAAACTTTGCAAAATATATACTTCAATCAAATCATATATATACCAATCTTAGATGAAATTCAAATATTAATAAATGAAATTTATAACATATATTAAAATTTCAAACCTAACATACAAAAAATAATTCAACTTTTAAAACTTTATTGAATGTCTAAAATTCACTTTTAACAAAGTAATTCTAATACCACTATCCAAAGCTCAGAGGAAATCGTGAACCTAGAATTATGATACCAACTACAATGTCCTAAATTTTCACAACACGAACACTATCACCAAGACATGGGTTTAAAGGGTCCAAAAATAAGAGTAAATTTAATTTTTTTATTACAAATAAATATTCAAAATATATTTAAATTCATCAAAAACTCAAACAAGAATATGCACATATTGAAATTTAAAATTTTGGGGCTAAAATTTTTCAAATTTCACTTTACGAGAAATGGAAATAAAAAAAGTTATTCTAAAAAAAACTGTATAAGAAAATCTTGCAATTTATTTTTTTGAATTGAATTTTTTCTTTTCTTTTTTACTAGGTTATGCACTGACTTTAGGTTCATAACTATATTTAAAAATTATCCATACATTGTACAATTATACAACTAATTAAATTTCATATGTCAAGATAATAATCATCCATAGTCATTTTGGGTTCTTCACCCCCAATAAATTATTTTTAATTTGAAAAATAATTATAACTCTTAGCCAGAATTTTTAAAATCAAACTAATAACAGCCACACATGACATGACATGGGCCCCGTTTGTGTCACGCCCTATATTTTCATAACCCGAATGACCGAGGGTGACTTGGGATTATTTATTGGATGTAAAAATAAGATGATAACAATACGCTGTCACACCCTAAAATTTTCTCTAAATTGGGGTTGACTCGCAATAAAAATTTAAGGTATTCAAAATGCTTAGTTTATTGCAAGCAATATTTATAAGCCATTAGACTGAATCATTTGGTAGGATTCCACTGTAGAGTACAAAATAAAGATAGAGAATAGTATTATAGAGCCATCTAAGCGTCCCAATCACGCGATTAACATTACATACCAAATAAAAGCAAGTTAGGTCTAAACTTAATGATTACAATCATCTAATAATTATTATTACAAACCACAATAATAAATAAAGTCTTCCAGTGCTGCGTAAGAAAAAAAATAGATAGCTCTTTTGGTGGAATATTTAAGAAAAATTAATCTCTTTATAGTTCATCTTCAGTATCCCTGTGCTTAATATCTTGAAAAAAATATTCTCACAAAGGGGTGAGCTACTAAAACCTAGTAATCAGAATCTCCTAGGTGCCTATATGCAGTGGTCATAATACTACACTGTATTAGGTGACCCAATATAGTGAATGTGATTAGGTGGCATATTGTTCAAGCAACAAATAATTTAATAGATCCAACTGAATAATGTAAATTATACTTACAACAATTCAATGTGACCGTCACTGTAACTACTATTTTACTTACACATCAAATAGTTTAATGTTGTTGTTTGTACCATAATGAAATCGATGTTAAAGTGGTAGGGATCTCAGATTCAAATCTTTAAGGTCTCGGGATCAAATCCCATAGCGATACATGTTTCATATATATTTTTTCTACATCTTCTTATAAAATATTCATTTAAAGGAATTAAATATAATTAAATAATTCCAACACATCATTCATACATAAGTAAAAGATGTTGCCAGTCATAGTAACATTTGATAAAGGGGTTTAATCTAAATCCTCCTAAGGTAATCATACTCCTATCCTCCTCTAACCCCGGCCTTGGGAACCAGTGACTTTATGGGCTTAGCATCCAACGCATTCCAACGGTGTCACCCACCAAAAACTTAGCCGTCGCAATCGGTTACCTGACTGGCTAGGTCGGAAAGGAACATCTCCCAAATAAAATACATATGTTCCCATTTTCATCTAAAAGGCCATTTCTACCCACGCACCACCCCATTGCCAAAGATAACTTTAACACCGAGTGCCTTAATTTATTCTTACCCTTTAACATTCCTAAGGATACTTTGCATGGAAATAGGATATTTTTTTTAATAGTAACCGGCAATGTTCCCTAGTGATGAATCCTAAGTGGGATTTATTCAATCACATGCAGTATATTTTAAATATTTTATCTCAATTCATAATTCAATAATAATTCTCAATAAATCAAAGATTTAACATAGTCACCAATATTATTATCACAAAGGTAGGTATTATATGTAAATTAACAAGTAACAAGTAGCTAGAAATAATTTAGAATTTGAATTAGTATTTTAGTTAATTTTTTGACTAGTTTACCGTACTACCTTTGATAAGAATAAAATTATTTCTAATGGTATATTAAGTAAGCCGAGGTTGGCAGCTTAGTGGAAGGGTGACCCTAATCGCGATTTGAAGTCGCAAGTTCAAACCTCATTGGCTTCAATCTCGGTTTTTGCCTCTTTTTCCCCTTTATTTTATTATTTTATGGAATAGGAAGATAATAGATAACTCTTGGGGCTTATATTAATTTTAGAAAAATTTATAAGTTTTATTTATTCTAACTGGATAGTATAGTACATCAGTTGAACAATTAAACCAATGTGAGATTACAAAGCTAATACATTCTAAACTTTTGATTTGGTAGGAGAATAATATTATTCAAGATAATTTGAATAAATTCCAGTCATCATCTTATTTATAACTAAACCATTATCATAGGTTTTCTGCTTCAAGATATCCACAAATGTTCATAAAATTATTCCAATTTAAAATAATTTCATATCAATTGGAAGATAACTAAGAAGTATCAACTTAACAATCTACTTTAGTATTTCATCAATCAGTATAAGTGCTTTACTAGATTAGGCATTTTGAACAAAATTACACATGAATAGAAATCATTAACATATCTATAACTAACAGAAGGTAATTGGACATTTAAATTAATATATAAACATAAAATTCTTATATATATATAAAAAAAAACGAACAAGCATTTATTAAACGCTAAGCAGAGATAACAGCTTGAAAGAAAATTCATATAAAATAGAGTAGAACTCCGATATAGTTATAGAAACTAGACTTCGAGACCTACAAATTTCATGTTTTACACTTTTTACAATTCTAAAGTCTGAAGGTTCAAAAACAGCCTTGAATTCAGTTTGTTTAGAAAATACAGTTTTACATGTGTTCAGCATTTTAGGCATACTTTTTGACTCACAAATTAAATTGATGCAAATCTTTTTGGGTTGGAAAGAAAACTTAAAGGGCTACAACTTTTATGTTTTAGCCGAAGCTTAATTTCACCGTTTTATAGGTCAAAATCATGTTAGAAGTTACAACAAAGAGCTGTCAGCATGCTACGCTACATCAGGTCGAAGTTTCAGCTTCTCTGCGCCCAAAATGCGGGGTATTCTATTTTTTTTCTCTCATTAGGACGTCCAACTCCATCATTATAAGTACATATGAACACTAACCAACCAATAATGCAAACTCAAACATGTAAATATAAATTTAATATTACAAGTTATGAAGATAATTAATGAAAAAACTTTTTTTATCACAATCAAATTTTATACCTCAAACTCAGAAAAATGCTTCAACTTCAAATTAATCCTACACATGTTCATTCTAGCTCAAATTGAAGGCATCAAACACATTCTAGGAGGTTCGTCATCCTACCTTAATGAAGATATTGGTGACCAAGTCCAAGAAGAAAGAGAAGTTTAGCTTTGAACACCAATCGAATTGGAAAGCTCTAAGCTTTTCTTCTTCCTCCAAGCACCACGGAATCTCCAATCAACACTTGATAATAATTAAAAAAAAAAACACACACACAAACCTTACAGCTCTTTGAAAACCTTAGAATTTTTTTTTTTTTTTCACAGAGATGAAGTGTTTTATAAGAAGTCATGGGGGTGTAGGGGAAGTGTCGGTGGAGAAGACAACCTTCACTTCCCATGCTTCAAAGACTTTAATGTAGAGTCTTGAATGTATAATAGGTGGCATAATTCAAAAATTTTGCTTCTTTTTGATTAATTAACCAAATAATTTGAGAGATGCTTCAAAGTCTTAAATGTATAATAGGTGTCTTAAATGTATAATAGGTGGCATGATTCGGGAATCTTGCTTTTTTTTGACTAATTAACTAAATAATTTGAGAGAAGTATGGGAGGATGGATGGAAGAAGATAAAGTTTGTAGGAAAATGATTGAGAGTTACTATTAATGAGTCAACTTAGTGAGTGATAAAGTGAGTTGAAGTGAGTTGAGGTGAGTCGAAGGATGGGTTGACCCATGGGTTAATGGGCTTGGGTTGAACGAAAAAAAGTAATCGGGTCAGGAATTGTTTGAATAAAAGTTTAGAAATTTTACATTAAACTTTCACATAGGGTGAAATTAAATTCAAAAATCTTTTCAACTAATTTTATCATTCAAAAAATTTTCAAATTCTCAAATTTCTAGATTTTTAATATAATAAATATCACCACCACACTTAAGCAAATTAATTAAAAAAAATATTCAGGTTATTACAGTTTGGCAGCACAAAAATGTGTAAAAAATTACCAAAAGATGCAAAAAAGGTATTTGGTAAAATCTCAACTTTTACCACTTTTCTACTATGTTACAGTAATTTGTTTCACTCAAAAATGAAAAAGTTATTAAAAGTTTTACTAAACGCACAAAAATTACAAAAAAGTACTAAAAATTTTACTAAATACTCAAAAATTACTAAAAGTTATTGAAAAATTATCAAAAATTTTACCCAAACCCAAAAATTACAAAAAATTATTAAAAATTATAACTTATTCCACTAAGTACATCAAAATTACAACTAACAACTTTTGACTAAAAATTATTAAAAATTATGTTTCCAAACGCCTAAATAACAAATGCCCCTTTGTGCCGACTCCGTGCTAAGATGTACCGCAAATATGGCGCACTTTGGAGCTTTTATTTCCGGAAAAAAGAATACGAAAAAATAAAAATAAAAATAAAAAAAATAAAATACGGTAAATTTAATTGATCGCCTTGGTTCATCAGCCATTAATCTCGTCGATCTTCAGTTCTTACAGGTCTGGGAATTTCAAAAACTTGTTGGGTCCGTTTACATATTTTGTTGACGGTTCAAAGGTAGTACTTGCTTTTTATCTCTTGATTTTTTCAGATTTGAACCAGGCTCTACGCGCTTTCTTGGGTTTGCCCAAATCAAAGAAGGGGTGTCCGTTTTTTTGTTTCCCCGTTTTCCCCACTGTATCAAATTCTTCTTGTGATTTTGTGAGATTCAAATGAACACATATATACATACCTACGCCGTGTGGGTTCTCTTCATATGCACTTGAAGAGCTATTGGCCTAAGCGGTGAAAGGTAATTATTTCTCTCTCTTCTCTTTCTCCTCACATGGGTTCTTTTAATTGTTTGTTTTCTGGGTTTAGTTTTAGTATGCTTTGATGAACATCAAATGGGTTTATGTGGTGTTCTTCTTTTTAATTCTTATATATATATATATATACACGTGTTTGTTGCTTGATGTAATAGGTGTTTATTGCTTGACGTAAAACTGATAAGGTTTGATATCTATGAATAATTGTATATCTGTGTGTGTGTATATCTGAACGTTGTGGTTGTTATTTTCTTTGTCTTATTTTATTCTCCTTCTGCATATTTACAAGCACATGCACACATGGGGACAGACACACAATTGAACCCAAGAAGTGAGTTTACTGTTGTTCACAATAGTTAAATGTTTCAATATGGAAACTTTCAAAGTAGTTAAATGCCATAATTTCCAGGGGTAAAGGCTGATAAATTAGTGTGTTAAGTTCAATAGAGTTGTTTGTAGTGGTCCACATCGCCCCATTAGAAGAGTTATTCCCTCTATCTAAGAGTTGGACTTTCTTCGCCTTAACATTAGGTTTTAAGGTTGAGGCCATCCTCTTATGTGTTGTCGGGCTTCTTGACAAGAGTTTTTGATTTCTTTGAACATTAGTTGATTTGAGGAAAATTCGTGCGGTAGAACTGTAAAAGCTTTTTATATTTGTCGGTTGGTGGAATAGAAATTGAAGACAAAAGGTGCAAATATAATTTTTTTTTTTTTAATAAGAAGAGTGCAGTCTAGATGGTGTAGGAAATGAACAGATTTGCCTTTACCTAATTATCCTGCTTTTCTAGGAAGGTTGCATCCATAAGTATCTCAAGAGACACCCAGTCTGCTACTTTATAATGTTGATCTGCAATTTGCAGCTTCAGGTAGAGGTGCCTGCTACTTTATAATATTGATCTGCAATTTGTGGCTTGAGGTAGTTATTTGAGTCAACAAAAACTTGTGAATAGGATGGGCTTCTTTAGGATTTACCAGCGTTGTGTCTCATTGGATGAGTTTGTTTTTTTGAAGTGAAAATTACTTGACAATTTTGCTTTATTGATATTAATATTCAATGTTGAGTTTCCATTTGGTAGAGCTGAAAAGGGTCTTGGGTGCTTAAAGGTTACGTGGTGCACAAGAGTGCCATGTTTCGCCATGTGGTTATGTTGAGCTTTTACTTAAGTGGCCCTAAGCATTGTTCTATGGATTTTGTTCTGGTGTATTATTGACAACCAGATTTGTACTTTTGAGGGCTTTTTTTTTTTGAAGACAGACATGACCCACGTCGAGAAAGAGACATTTTTCTACTTGAGAATTGGTATTCATTTTGACCATGCGATTGAATGTTATTTGGGGCTCATACCTTCAGTTTCTCAGTTTTCTTTGTGCAAGAGTTGATTTCAGTCCAAAACTATGATCTTTAGTTGGCATAATCAATTTTTATATTTGTCTTTAGAGTATTTGTGCTTGCTTTGATCACGTAGAGATATGGATGGCAAAAGTTTAATGGAAAGCAGGGATGTGATATCTAAATAACAAAAAATAATGTTGATGTCCCATACGTATGGTTTGAGGCACAAGAATAATGACCAAAGAATTAGGAAAATGAATAGACAAACAATCAATAGGATTATCTTGGCGATGTAGGAGCTTAAACTACTCTTCTCAAAAAAGAGTAATTGTCTGTGGATATTCATTTGTAGTGGGATCCTGTGTAGAAGAATCAGAATGGACAACATAGGCCATATGGGGAGGTTTGACAAATAGATCTATTGATCCCTATAATGATTATCTTTACCTTAATGATTGCAGTTCATTGTTGTCCTGTACTATGACCATCACATGCCTACCTCACCCATGGCTACTGTGGTCCCAATGATTTGTTGCGACATTTGTCTGCCAAAACCCCTACAATTGGTATTTTGGCTCAAAAGAGCAAAATGAGTAGGATCGGATGAGTCTTGAGATATAGCATGCATAATCCTAGAAAATGTTTGAGGGGGCGATGTGCATTTTCCTTGGAGGAAAATACGAAGGCGTGGAATCCCTACTAAAGTGTTGTTTTTTATTTGGTGTGTGGTTCGGGGGAGGATCCTCACTATTGATAATTTGCAAAGGTGAGGTCAAGTGTTAGTAAGTAGGTTTTGTCTTTGTAAAATGCAAGGAGAATCCATTGAGCATATATTTATTCATTGTGGTTGGGTCTGCAATGTGTGGTACAATAGGTTTTCCCTAAAGATTTAAAGACGTTTTTGAATTCTTGGTGGAATTACAAGCCAAGTCGTTCTAAGAAAATGACTTGAATGCAACTCTATTCCTTTTTTTTTTTTTGTGGCTGATAAGGAAAGAGAGGAATAGGATAATTTTTAAAGTAGTTGAGATGCCAATATATAGGGGGAAGAGTTTTTTATTATCTGCATAGTTGGAGGGCGGGTGGGGTTGATCTAGATTTAGATTCGTTTTTATATTTTACTGACTTTATGGTGGTTTAGCCGTGGGTGGGTTGTAACCTTTTTGTGGGCATTGGCTTGATGCTTATTCTTGTATTTTTCTTATAACTTTTAATAGATATTATTGTTACCAATTCCCCCCCCCCCCAAAAAAAAAAAAAAATGAAAAACTTATTCAAATTCAATTTCTAGGTTCGCATGAAATCATAGTACAACCATTTGCTTATGCTGCTTTTGCATCTTACATCCATGAACAATAGTTGTAGAATGTTTAACTCCTCGTAAACTTGTTTTAGAGAAGCAAAGTAATTTGTGTCTATTGCACCTAAAAGAATTTCAATGGCAAGTTATACATGTGGTTGATATTGCTTAGAAACAACAAACAGATATAGTTTTAGATTTCCTTCCATGTATCCAGGTGAGTTCACTTGTATGCAATGTTTGGTTCCATTGAACTCCATAACAAACAAACATTGTGGCATCCTTTGAATCCATGTATCATAATTTTTATCATTTGAGACAGGAGAAGATTTTAGTGATGTGTTTATGCTTATCATACTGGGTTAGAGCATGAACTAGGGATAGATTGGGCTGAAATAAGAACATTATGGGAATCAAATTGGTCTAGCACAAAAAATAGAGGTCCAGCAAAACTAGATTGGAGTGGAATTAGACTAACTAGTCTACTGAGATTTCAAACTGGAGGTAAATTAGATGTTGAATATTGTGGCAGAGCCTGTGTGTGATTTCAGTTAAAGCTTTGGATTGAAGAACAAACTAGACTAGGAGACATGATGGAAAGAGGCATGTACACTGGAAAAATTTTATCATGTTCATCTCACTCTATTAGCTACTCTATGTGTGAGATTTAGGCGCTCGGAGGAAAACGTGTGGGAGTGTTTGGGCTATTTTCTGGCAATGAGTTTGGTACCGTTATTGTCGCCAAAGGATGGTGTTGGGTATGATGTGGTTGTTTGGCAGAAAAGTGACTCGGTTTGAGATGGTTGAGACAACTTCTTTACAAATAGACTAGGTTTGTGAGATCCTTCTTTACAATGGGTCACAACTCCATGTTTGGTGCCTTCCGACAATGATAAATTGGTGGGCTAGGCTGGTGGAGATTAGATGACAATTGTAGATAATTGATCGGAAGTACTTACTGCAGACACGGCTGTAAGATGTGGTCATGGCTAGGGATTCTTGATACACACAAATACCCTAATAATCGTTAGACTAATTGGACTAAGAGGGGTTACAATCATTGCTCTCATACCTTGTCAAGAGACTAGAATGAACTGAATGACTTAACTTTTAAAATAAGGTTGGTTGTGCTGTATTTATGCTAATAAGATAAGATAAATGTATACATGCTAAAATACACCCATACTAATTACATTAGCACTAACAAATAACGACAACTAGTAATAATGAGAAAGAAACAAGCCACAACTAGATATTAATGATCCTTTGAAAATTGATGAATTATCAGTATGGTTTTCTTAATTTAAAAGGAATCACACCACAAACCAAGTTATAATAGGAAACCATGAATATAGCTACTTCATGGTGTAGACATACTGGTTGAATTGAATTGTATTAAATGCAACATTCTACAACGTGGTAAATGTTAGCCACCAAAAATATGGTATACATTGTTTGGCTCATTTTCTAACACATTAGCCTTATGGGGCATTGGGTGAGCTGACATGGGATTAGAGACCTGCTTGTGGAAGGTAATTGGTCATCCTATGGTTGCGTGGTGCATCTTGATGTCCTATCCAGGTGTTGACTTGGCCTGAGTCTTGCTGATGTGGACCAGGTACCCACACTTAATAATGATGGTATTGATGTAGAAGGTGGTGAATTGAAAAAGGACCCCAAGAAGACAATATGAAGTAACAAGATAGTTAAAATGCCCAACCAAGCCTTGCTATCTTGCCTTGCATATTGTATTTCATTCTGTAACATTTTTAAATCTAATAACATTTTATTGTATGTGGCTTTCGAATTTATATATTTTTCATTCTCTAATATATTGAGCCGGCATACTACAATGCAGTTTTGAACTCTGACTACCAAAGTTAATGATTTTGAAATTGTTTATGCATAGGTGACTTTTGCAATGAAGACTCATGGTAGTGATGAGATTGATGTAGAAGGTGGTAAATTGGAAAAGGACCATGAGAAGGCAATACGAAGTAGCAAGACAGTTAAAATACCCAACCAGGCCTTGCTATCTGGCCTGGCATATTGTATTTCATCCTGTAGCATGATACTGGTGAACAAGTATGTCCTTTCCGGCTATGATTTTAGTGCCGGGATATTTTTGATGCTCTACCAGGTTGTTTTCACATTTAACTTATTAGTTGATTGATAATAGAGATTGTAACTTTGGTGTCTTAGAGATTTAATTTGTATTGATTCTGGGAAGGAAATACATTTTCGATACTGATGACTTTCTTATCTGTTTGTGTGTGCAGAACTTTGTCTCAGTGGTTATTGTGTCCCTGTTGAGTTTCTTCAGTGTAATAACAACAGAACCATTGACATGGAGATTGATTAAGGTCTGGTTTCCTGTGAATGTCATATTTGTCGGGATGCTAGTCACAAGCATGTTTAGGTGGGAAGTCTTGTTTTTTCGTTTCTATGCATAGCTGTTACCCTATTTTAATTATTTGTTCAGCTAACTTAATATCGTAAATGTTCTGGTCTCTGGCATCTCAGTTGTTTATTGGTAAAGCTGTCTTTACATTGAAAGATATCTATCTTTTGATATTTCTATGTCTATTTAAGCTGTTGCAGATTTTTGCTTGTACCTGTTTTTGTTGAAAATCAGAAAGGAAAATCATTTCAAGTCTTGGTTGCTATATTGATTTTTTTTTAGATTAGTTTATTCAATTTTGGATCTGTTTAATTAGGTTGGATTTTGACTCTATTCTTCTTCTTCTTCATTTTTTTTCTCTTTCTCAAATTGCAAATGCAAAAGTATCTGTTGATGATATAATATAGCAAGTCTAACTGATGCCTTATAAAACTTTAGGTTCACTGATCTTCTCTAAATTCTGAATCGTGTATTATATTGGCATGTGGACTCCTGTCCTGCTTTTTATTTCTCTTTGTTTTTACTACTTTGTTCTCCTTTTGAGCAAGTATTAGTGAGGCCTGTATTTTGATGATGCTCGGCCTAAAATTCTAAATACAGAGGAGCAGGCTTCAATCTTTGCAATATGGGAATATTTGGAATCCTTACATTTTTTAGATTTTTATTTTTAATGGGGTGTGTCAGTTTTTTTGCATCATCCGGGCAACTCACAGACCCATGAATTATGGTCTTGTAACTGAGAACTGGAGAATCTCAACTTTTCTTACACTTATGTGTTTAACCTGAGTTAAGACCGGTAGCACTAGCACCAATGGTGAAATCTGCATGTTGGAGTGATAACATGAGACATCAAATTTTCCTTATGTGTGTGTGAGAGAGAGAGAGAGAGAGAGAGAGAGAGAGAGAGGGAGACCTTTCTTAGGCCTCTTTCTATGCAGATGTGGAAGACCTTGTGAAGTCACCAATTATTCTAAAAGCTTAAGCCGTAAAGAAATGCACCCAGCTAACTTAATGCTTTATTCGTATGCGACCTCGTCTTGTTCATGGCCTAGAAAGGCAAACAAGCCGAACTAACGCTAAATAGGCGTACCAACACAAACAAAACATAGTGTACACAAATAAAACTCTTGGGGGGTTGGCGTGTCAAGCCCTGAATTTCCATAACTCGAGGACATGAACTAATCACATGTAAACGTATAGCCCATCATCTATAACGCCATATTCGAGCAAAACCACAATATATGGAGCGAACAAAATATAAATTACATAAATAACTGTACAATTCTAGCTATAAACTTGGTTACCAAGCTCCATATACAATTGGACTCAACCTGGTCTAGAAACGCAATCATAAGTTTGGTACATTACCATACAAATGCTGCTTCACAACAGATACTAAATGGCAAAAGAAATAAATAAAAAATAAACTCCTCGCCCAACGGGCCCAACCAAATGCTCAGGTTACACAGCGCTTAGACTTGCAATATCAATTATAGGGGAGTTAGTATTAAACCACATATTTACTATGCACAAAACAACAACAACAACAACATAAGCCTTATCCTACTAGGTGACTGTTACTATGCACAAAACATAGAAAAAAAAAATGTCCTACTATGCCATTATCATGAATAATTGATTGTACAATCAACAACTGTTAACCTAAAATGATAAAACCGTATCATTTGTATTATTCAAAATAGTATTTAATAATCGAATTTTAATCACAATCAAATACCAAAACTCATATGGTTCTAGTTACTCTGCACGATTGACATGTAGCCAACGGGTCCCGTCAGAATTTATCAATCCACACTGTCTGCATCTAGGCCTGAGCCATGTAAATATGCTATCGTAGGTATCTGCATTCTCTCACACAATTGAGGAAAATATGCTATATGTGGGGATCAACGTTTTTATGTAGGTTATTAGCCTAATAGAATGATAACCAAACTCCTTCGTAGGTCTAGGGACTTCCAACCCATGGGTATATATACACCCACTGTTTATCAATATCTTTCAACCAAAATCAAATCTCAATACAACATACATTCAAATCTCAGTTTATCTTAATAAAATAAGATAAATATAAAATTTTAATATCATAAAATTTGTATCAAATTGATAATCACATCTTATAAAAATGTCAACATTAAATAAACAACCATATCAAATTCATGTAGGTAATAAATAATTCAAGACTTTGCAAAATAAAATAAATTTTCAACAATTTACACAGTTCACAAATTAAATAAGACTGATTTATTTTCTAATTTATTATTTGCAATTCCACACAATAACCCAACATTATTTATTTAACATTATGTCTTCCATCATCCCCATCCAAGAATCTAAAACATAATTAAACAAAAGAATAAAATCCCTACCTCTGTAAAGCTTTTGCACAAAGGTACAGTTCTTCCTTTCTTCGATTTGACAAGAAAACTCTCCCTCAGATCATTTTTTTTCCTCAAGTGAAAATCTCTCTGTTTTTTTAAACCGCATCTCCCCGTCTCAAAATCACTCCCTTGTTTCACATATACAAGTCATGTATTTGTACATGGTGCTAATGAAGTTAGCTAGTCCACGTGGAGAAAATAAGTTTTGTCCTTCAAAAGGTTTAGGTTCTCATGGATAACCCATGTTTAATCCACTGAGTTGTGTGTGTGTGTGTGTGTACACACATCTTTATCTATGTATATATAGTAATCTAATAATAGGCTTAGGATTTTGCGAAAATTACATACAAGACCCTAAAATTTAGACAATTTACCCGACAACAAGATAAATAAAATTATAAATTTCCAAATGGACAATTAATTAGTTACAGCGCTAGATTAATCGAATAAAATAATACGGAAACTAATAAAATATAATATATTAAAATTCGGGTCATTACATGGGGGGCAAATGCAGATAACAAGACTTGAATGTAGGACTTCCTAGGAGGTAGCCTAGGACTTCCTAGGAGGTATGTAAAGTGACTTGCTATCTCAAAATCCTAAGTTATTAGGAGTGAGCCCAACAATATATATCAAGCTAACTAAACAGATATAGTTGTCATATTTGGATATCTACATTCCAAATTTCATGTGGCTTGAATAATTTTGGGCTGTTTTATGGAACAATGTTATCGTTTTTATCTCACGTGGATATATGTTATCTTAACTGATGAATTATGAATTTTGGCTTCTTTTTCTTTGGAAGTTTTTTCTGTGATGCTGGGATTCATCTCTAGTAGAGGCTGCAAGACCAGTTATAATTTGTGAATTGTTGAAGTATTGTGCTTATTGAGCCAACTCATTTTCGCCTTAATTAGTCAGTTGAAAATAGAAATACTCTCATTTTCAGTGTGTGAGTTAATTATGATCTGTATTGTTTGCAGTCTGAAGTATATTAATGTCGCTATGGTCACAATCTTGAAGAACGTTACGAATGTGATAACTGCAGTTGGTGAAATATATTTGTTCAATAAGCACCACGACAGTAGAGTGTGGGCTGCTTTATTCTTAATGGTATGTTGAATGATGAAGACTTCTTTTGGGATTCGGATTATTTTCCCCAATTCTTTGGGACTTTAAATGGATATGATCAATATTTTACTCTCCTGTCAGTTATTGAGCTTGGTGCTTGCATTAGTAATGTAACATTTCTTCTATCTAATAGCTTTAAATTTATTTTTTTCTTTTTCTTTGTTATGTGCTTTATATGTAAGTCATAATTAATTCTGAGAAATAATAAAATGTTTTCTCATCTTCCTCTCTGATAGGATGACCAAGGAAGTAAATTCTTTAATAACTAAGGCTTAGGTTACCTGGGCTATTTACGTAAGGTTTACAATCTGGCTTTGGTGGGAACTTAGATGCTCTGTGGCTAGAACTTCTTGGTGGGTGCTATGTGGCTTATGCTTAATGCAATATCTTTATTTTGAATGCCAGTACAATGGCTTTATATGTCTTGAGCAGATATATTTTTACACATCTTGTTGCTTGTATAAATACTTTTTTTACTTCTTTGTGTAGTTCTTTAGCATTATTTCACTTTTTTAAAGCTTATCCACATTTTACTTCTGAAGCTCTATGTATGCTTATCCATCTACAATATATTATTTAAATTTTGTTATTTATTTTTTCGTGTGTGAATATTTGGGGAAGGTTTATTCATGAAGTTTGAAGAGGGGTTGCATTTCTGCTGTTGTGCAGATTATATCTGCAATCTCTGGAGGAATTACGGATATTTCTTTTCATGCTGTTGGGTACACATGGCAGATTATTAATTGTTTCTTGACAGCATCATATTCTGTGAGTATTGCTTCATTTATTGTTATCCTCCTCTTCCTTCGATACTGTACCATACATGATAGCTTTTGACTTTTGTTTTCCCGTTTTCATTGGTCTCTTTATTTGTTTGTTTCATTGTTTTGTTTGTTGTTTCAGTCAACCCCTCATGGTTGAGTGGGAGATGTCATTTCCTGTAGGAAATTCAGTGTCTAGTGATTTCCTTACAAATATATACATATTGTCAAATTGAGTAAGTTGGGATTTAATAGAGGTTGCTGGGAATAAACCAGCCAGCAAACAGAAGGAACTTTTGGAGAGTCAGCAGGCTAGTCAAAAAGTGATGCAAGGGAAAGAGATTAATGAATGATTTCTCTTGGTTGATTGCTGAGCAGGGAACTGTTCCAGAGGATCTGATCACGGGTCTCAACAATCCTTTTCATTTTTAATTTTTCATTTTGTTTTTTGTCTTCCTATTTCTCCTTCTGAAGATACTATTCCTGGTCAATTGCTTTTCACAGCAGTTTAACTGCAATATTTTAAAAAAAATTCTAAAAACGCCATTGCCCTGCAATGTCTAACCACCTTGTCTATATTATGCAGTTATACCATCACTTTTCCCTTGGAGTTTGACGTTGAATGTTTGAAAACCCTTTTTTTTTTTTTTTTCCAACAATACAACTACAACTTATGTCAACTGGTATAATGTCATTATTAAAGTAGTATTTATTAAATGTCTCTTATTTATGTTCTGGTTTCCAAATAAAAATATATATCATGCATTGTTTTTCCTCTCACAAAGAAGAAATGTTTTAGAAAGCTTTCAGTGTTATTGTCAGTTGTTTCTTTAGGTATGTTTTTCTGAGTGAGTAAATAAGGTCAGTTAGTTTAGCAACAGTAATTATGTCAACAGGTTCAAAGAGGTTTGAGATACTTAATTGGCTGCTAGGTTTAAGCAGATGTAATGGCTTTTCGTCCATATGCTTTTTATTGCTATGCGAATTTGTATATTCAGCTCAATTCTAAGCCTATTTCATAAAATTTGCACATCGATGTAATTAAGTTTTTCTCTTTGAATATTCACCTCAATCACTGCACTGGTTTGCTATATGTTATTCTGCTTCATAGAATGATGTTAGCTGCAATATATCTGGTTGAGTTACTTTCTTCTGGGTAGTTTATTAAGTCGTTAAATGTTAGTTTCTCTAGTTTTTGGATGGGTAGTGCTTTCTCACATTCCTTTGCCTCATCTATTTTAATTGTCGATGTTAAATTTTTTAGCTGAAGGATTGTTTATCTTTAAACCTTTGTGGTGCAGCTAACCTTGCGTAGGGTCATGGATACAGCAAAGCAAGTTACGAAATCTGGAAACTTGAATGAGTTTTCAATGGTTTTACTCAATAACACAATCTCATTGCCTTTGGGAATTCTACTTATTTTTGTATTCAATGAGGTGGATTATCTTTCTCAAACGTGAGTTTTATTCTTTCTTTTATATTCTCATTGTTTAGTAGTTGGAAAATTAAGCTGATGCATCGAAGTCTCCTGAAATTATTGTTATTTTGCATGACAATTATTTTATTTTATTTTTTGTTTCATCAAGGGTTTCTAATGTATTATTTGATGTGAGTTTCAAATCATATGATGTCAATGAACCTAACCTGTAACATAGATGCTAACAATGATAGGGAAACTGTAGATATTCCAGTGATTGCGGGATTGTAATTGAATTATTATTGGGAAGTAGAATTAGATTAGGAAACGTTTCTATTTATAGTAGATGTTAGGAGCTGATTTGTAGGGGTTTAATTCTTTCTACGGATGTTCTCTTGTATTATAAATCGGGAGGTATAGCATGCATAGTAATCTAGGAGAAAATTTTCTCTGATTTCATAGTATTAGAGTAGGCGACTCACTGAGTCAGCCTCATCACAGATGCCTTAATGAGTCATTCTTGTTTGATTCACTAAGTCAGTCTTCGTTTGATTCGCTGAATCAATCCTAATCACTGAGTCATTCTTAATCCCGTCCAACAATCGGTCCTGCCTGTCCCGTCCAGCCAATCATACATCACCAATCGCTGCACCTTCAGTTGACAAAGCCTGACCTTCGGTGAAATTGCTAATCGCAAACAGTTATTCATCGTCGATTGTTGATCATTGATTGTCGGCCTTGGTTTTGCTTCATTGATCGTCAATCGTTGCTAACGCAAAATCGCTTGTTTCATCATCAGTCATCAAAACCCTAGGGTTTGTCTAAAACCGAGCTATCCATGGCGACTGAGTTGTCTGAGGGCAAAACAAAAGTCAGCTTCTCCACGGGCCCAGTGGATAACTCCTCCGTTTAACTCCTTGTCAAGAAGTTGAATGGAAAGAATTTTTGCGAGTGGGCTCAGATCATTAAGGTTGTCAATGACGGCAAAGGTAAGTTAGGGTATCTTACTGGTGAGACGAAGCAACCTCCTTCCTTTGATGCTGCTGCCTACCAGTGATGGAGGTCGGAAAATTCATTGGTGACTTTGTGGTTAATGAATTCCATGAACCAATCCATTGGGAAGATGTATCTGTTCCTACCTACAGTAAAGGATGTTTAAGAAGCAGTCTGTGAGACCTACTCAGATGCTGAGAACTCTTCCCAAATATTTGAAATCAAGACCCGACTATGGCAGATGAAGCAAGGAGAGAGAGAGGTGCCTGACTACTATATGAAGATGATGTTTCTTTGGTAGGAACTCGACCTGAGTTGTGAAGAAGAATGGGAGTGCTCGGCTGATAGTGTCCGATACAAAAAGAAACTTGAGAATGAAAGGGTATTTGAGTTTCTTGCTGGCCTCAATTTTGACTCGGATGATGTTCGTGAAAGGATTCTTGGCCGATGCCCTTTGCCATCAATTCGGGAAGTTTTTTCAAAGGTTAGGCAAGAAGAAAATAGAAGGAAGGTGATGTTAAATGAGACACTTCTTCTGGTTTTGAAATGTTAGCATAATGACTCACATTACACCTCCAAGGTTGGTTCAAGGCAACAAAAAAAGGTGTCCCAGGTGTGAGCATTGCAAAAAATCAGGTTACACCAAGGACACCTGTTTGGAGCTACATGGGAAGCTAGTTGATTGGAAGTCTAGACAGAACACCAAAACCCAGGGATATCAGCCTATTGTGGATTACCAGGCCGAGAAAATTCAAGGGGAGAAGAGCACCCAGTCTGCTACTAGTGGTGGCTTCAATCCCAACTAGTTAGAAAAACTCTATGAACTCTTCTCTAGCTTCTAAGCATCGAGTCAATTCACCAGTGTTCTTTCAAACTCTTTAGCTCAACGAGGTAATTTTTCACAAGCATTTAGTACTGCTTTTCGGACTAATGTTTGTTGGGTTATTGATTATGGGGATTCGGACCATACGAATGAAGCTTATCACTTATTCCTCATCATATTCACCATGTGCTGGCCATTCAAAAGTTAAAATTGCAGATGGGTCACTCTCTTTAGTAGCTGGAAAGGGAGTATTCATATCTCAGATTCTATTACCCTGGAATCTGTTCTTCATGTCCAAAAATTATCTTGTAATTTATTGTTCATTAGCAAGTTGATAAGGGCCCTAGCGTATGATCTCCTCAACGGACAATTAAGAGGGAAGTCCACCTCTCTTCCCTATTGGTGTTCTTTCTTTTGGAGGAAGAATCTATGTCGAGAAAGGGTTAGCTAGCTCTTGATAGAGCCAGCCGAAAATTTAGAGCTAAAAAAAAAACTCTAAATTTTGATAATCTTATTGCCTATTTTATTCATTGATAAAGTTGCCATTATATAGGTAGAATCCATAAGTGTTAATCAAGGAAAGAAATAACAACTCCACCCTAATTAGGTCTCCTATTAGGGTGGGACTCTAATAGGAAAGAAATAACATAAAATCAGGAAAGAAACTTAAAAAAAAAAAAAATTAACTGCTCCTTATGCCAGCAATTTTCCTAATCAAATTCTCCTAATTTTCCTCCTTCCTTTCAGCTGTTAATTACCCTGATTTTTTGTCCTTTTTAGCTGTTAATTACCCTGATTTTCTCCTCCCTTTCAGCTGTTCCACCTTGATTTCTCTCCTCCCTTTCAACCATTAACCACTTTCTTTTTTCTCCTTTGATACGTTTTTCCAACAAAAGCATCCATATCATCACTCCCCTCCCCGACATCGAGCTTGCTCTCAAGCTCGAACTCTGGATAAGCTTGTTTAAAGTCCTCTAATTCCTCCCAAGTTGCATCTTCAACTGAGGAACCTGCCCACTGAATCAATAACTCCCTTCGGCCCCTGTTTCATCGTGACTTCACAAGCTGTTGTGGATTAGGCATAATTTTGCCTTCCTTGATTGATGGTAAAGAAGGAATAGAGGTGGGAGGAGTACCCTTGAATTCCTTTAACAAGGAGATATGGAAGACATCATGAATACGACTCTCCGGGGGCAATTCCAAGCGATAGGCGACAACTTCTATTTTCTCCAGAATCTTGAAAGGTCTATAAAATTCAGGAGCAAGCTTGTGAAACTTGTGTTTTGCAACACTCTGCTGGTGGTAGGGTTGGAGCTTCAGCCACACCCAAGTTCCTGATTCAAAAGACAACTCCCTCCTCTTAGTATCATGAAAATGCTTCATTCTTTGTTGTGCTTGCACTAAGCGCAACCTGATTTCAGCTCAAAATTCATCTCGCTCCTTCAATACTTGGTCGACTGCATCGACGCTAGTGCTTCCTTACACATAAGACAACAGGGGGGGTGGCTCCCTACCATAAACCACTTTAAAAGGAGTAGTATGAAGTGAAGAATGGTAAGAAGTATTATAACAGTATTCCGCCCATGATAACCAATTCACCCAAGATTTTGGCCTATCCCCTACAAAACACCGCAAATACATTTCAATTATTCTGTTGACCACCTCAGTTTGTCCATCAGTCTGAGGGTGATAAGTAGAAGATAAGGCCAATTTGGTACTGCTCAAACGGAAAAGCTCCTTCCAAAATAAGATAGTAAAAACTGAATCCCTATTAGATACAATAGATTCAGGGAGACCATGTAGGCGAAAGATGCCTTCAAAGATTGCATGAGCCACATTAATAGCAAAATAAGGATGAGTGAGGGGCATAAAGTGAGTATATTTTAAGAATCTATCCACCACCACTAATAAGACAAATTTACGTCCCACTTTTGGAAGTCCATTTATGAAATCCATGGAAATATTTGCCCAGACACTACTTGGGACTTGTAGGGCCTGAAGTAGACTTGCTGGTGAAGGTTGTCCCATTTATTTTGTTGACATACCAAACACTTCTGCACAAAATCCTTCACCGCTCCTAAAATCCCTTTCCAAAAGAAGTCTCCCTTCACTCTCTCTAATGTCTTTTGTATCCTTTCATGTGCCATATTGTGAAAATGACTTAGGACCATTTGAATTAGAGGTGAAGTGGGCAGTAAATACACCCGGTCAGTGTAGAAAATCAAGCCATCATTCACTCTCCAATCGGCCCCCTCTTTGCCTTCTGCAACCCACTGATATAGGTGTTGCAATTCTTTTACATTGGCAACCTCCTCCTTAATTGCTTCAAATAATGTGATTTTTGGCTGTAACCAAGCAATTTACTCATCCAATGTTGTTGGGGAGAAGTTGTTAGCCTTTGGTTTAGGAGAAATTTAAAACTGTAATGATCAGTCCTAATCAGGAACGCCCTCCCCCGTAGGTATGGTCTCCAATGTGAGATGGCTTTAGCAAGGCCTATTAGCTCTCCTTCGTATGTTGCAAGTTTGAAGTGGCGGGGGGCTAACTTGCGGCTAAAGAAAGCGATTGGATGGCCTTGTTGTTGGAGTACTGCTCCAATCCTGCATCTTGAAGCGTCACACTCCACCACAAACTCCTCCTCAAAATTTGGTAGTTGTAGAACTGGAGCAATTGCTAAAGCCTCCTTCAAATTGTTGAAGGCTGTCTCGGCTTCCTCATTCCAATTAAAGGAATTCTTTGTCAACAAGCTTGTGAGGGGAGTTGCTATCTGTCAATAATCTCGAATAAATTCCTGTAGTATCCTGCTAATCCCAGAAACCCCCTTACAGCTTTAACTGAGTGAGGGGTAGGCCAATCCACCATTGCTTGGATCTTACTAGCATCGGCGGACACACTTGCACCATGGATTATATGTCCCAAATATGCCACCTGGGTTTCTTCAAATGAACTGATGTGGCACTGCGGAGGCAAGAACATAATAATAAAATAAAAGTAAACAATGCGAAAGTAAAACGGAAATTATTTCAATATCATTCAAAAACTGTTGATCCCTTACAATCTCTAACCCTTTATATAGGCTAGGGTTAAATACCACATGAAGTAATATCCAAAAATAAATCAATCAAATCTCGAATTTTATGGAAAGTAAATAAATCACATCCCAAAATATTTTATGGAAAACAAATAAATCAAATCCCCAAAATATTGCTCTTCAAACTTAACCCATCCAATTCAAATTTCTTCCCTACCTAAAATATTTGAATTGGAAACGGTTATCAAAGTCCTCATCATTCCTTCCGGGTTGAAAAGAACTCTGCTCCGCAGAGTGCTGGTGAAGATAATGTGCCAAGAGCTCTGGATCAATGCGGTGGAACTCCTCCTCAGTAATCCAAGTAGCATCGGAGTCTGGTTTATGCTTCCACCGGACAAGAAAATGCTGAAGGCACCCCTGAGGAGAAATAATGGTCTCAAAATCAAGCACATCAGTGATCTGCTCTACCTCGAGCTGCTGAAGAGGGGGTAGGGCTGGGACCGGTGAAGGAATAGAAGTGCCACCAGAAGGACCTGCAGAAGTACTAGAAGGACCTGCAGAAGTACTAGAAGGAAAAACTGGAGGCTCGAATGTGCCTCAATAAGGTAACAAGTCCTCTACGTTTAAAACTGGACTAATACTCATATCAGTAGGTAAATCAATTAAATAAGCATTAGGGCCCAATTTGGTATGGATACGAAAAGGTCCAATGGCACGTGCATGCAATTTTTTGAAAGAATGTTTAGGGTAATGCTCTGGGCGAATACGAACCATAACATGGTCCCTTTCATTAAATGCAACATTACGACGATGTACATCAGCAGCTAGTTTATAATCTAAATTACTAGTAGTAATTTTCCGTCTAACATTAGCATAAATATCATTAATGTGTTGGGCAAAGATTTTAGCTGATTGGGATGGCCGGCTATCAGAAGGTAAGGGAATAAGGTCAATAGGTTGGCGAGGGGTAATATCATGAACACACTCAAAAGGACTCTTATCAGTGGAACGATTGATAGAGCTATTATAGGCAAATTCAGCTGTAGGGAGTAACAAATCCCAAGTTCCCTGACGTTCCCCAACTAGCCACCTCAGCAGGTCTCCTAAACTTCGATTAACTACCTCAGTCTAACCATCGGTCTAGGGATGAAATGCAGAGGAAAATTTCAAATGGGTACCAAACAGTCTCCATAGAGTCTTCCAAAAGTAACTCATAAACTTAACATCCCTGTCTGACACTATGGAAGTGGGTAGGCCATGCAGTTTGACAACCTCTCTAAAAAATAACTTAGCCACGTGAGAAGCATCAGTTGTTTTGGTGCAAGGTATAAAGTGGGCCATCTTAAAAAATCGGTCGACTACTACCATAATAGAATCATGACCTCTAGTAGTCCTAGGTAATCCAAGAACAAAGTCTATACTAACATCCTGCCATAGTGCATGTGGAATAGGTAAGGGGGTGTATAACCCAGAGTTTTGTTTTTTAGCCTTTGCGACTTAACACGTACGACATTGAGAAACAATTCTAGCCACATCTTTTTTTAAGGATGGCCAATAAAATCGATCTTCGACTAAAGCGATAGTCTTATCCCTGCCAAAATGGCTAGCTAATCCCCTTGCATGTGACTCCCAAACTAAATAGTCGCGAATAGAAGTACGAGGAATGCACAACTTGGACCCATGAAACAAGTAACCATCTCGAATAAGAAAATCAACTAGTTCACGACGGTTACCTGCTTGGACGTCTTGAAAGATTAGGCCAAAATCGGGACAGGTCGGGTATTCGTCTTTGAGCCTATCAAACCCTATGACACGAACACTCATAGACTGTAAAGTGAGAGCAACCCTACTCAATGCATCAGCGACCTTATTCTCTACACCTACGCGGTGATTGAGAACAAATGTATATTCTTGAAGAAATTCTACCCATAAAGCATGCTTATTACTCAATTTCTTTTGTGAATGAAGGTATTTTAAGGCCTGATGATCAGAGTATAGCACTAACTCTTGTGGTAACAAGTAATATCGCTAATGCCATAAGGCTTGGACAACAGCAAACAGCTCTTTATCATATGTAGACTAACACTTCCTAGATTCATTAACCTTTTCACTGAAATATGCTATTGGCCGACCCTCCTGACTCAAGACACCCCCTATACCTACCCCAGAGGCATCACAAGCAACCTCAAAGACTTTGAAAATGTCAGGATGTCTCAAAACAGGAGTCTCTACCATTCTCTTCCTGATTTCCTCAAATGCCCTAGTGGCAGTTGTGGTCCATTGGAAACTCTCCTTTTTCATGCAGTCTGTGATGGGAGCCATAATAGATCCAAAATCTTTAACGAATCTTCGATAGAATGTGGCGAGTCCATGAAAACTACGAACCTCTAAGAGAGGCTTAGGTTCAGGCCACTCAAGGATAGCACTAACTTTCTTGGGGTCTGCTGCAATTCCTTGATCAGATATAATGAACCCAAGGAAAGACACCTGAGACCGCATGAACGAACACTTTGTTGAGATTGGCATAAAGTAGCTCAGCCCGCAAAATCTCAAAGACTTGCCGAAGGTGATCTAAGTGGTCTTTCTTGGTTTTACTATAGATAAATATATCATCAAAGTATACCACCAAAAATTTTCCTAAGAAAGGGCGTAGGACCTGAGTCATGACTCCCATAAAGGTACTAGGAGCGTTGGACAATCCAAATGGCATTACTAGCCATTCATACAAGCCATCGGGAGTCTTAAAGGTAGTTTTCCACTCATCGCCTGATCTAATATGAATCTGATGGTAGCCACTACGAAGATCTATCTTGGAAAACCAAAGGGAACCAGTTAAAATGTCTGGCATATCCTCAAGGCGAGGAATAGGAAACCTGTACTTGACAGTGATCTTATTAATGGCTCTACGATCAATGCACATTCTCCATGACCCATCTTTCTTAGGAGTCAGTAATGCAGGCACAACACAAGGACTAAGACTCTCTCGAATAGCACCCCTTTGTAAAAGTTCTCCTACTTGCTTTTGTAACTCAGCACACTCACTAGGATTCATCCTATGGTAAGGTAAATTAGGTAACTGGGATCTAGGTACGAAGTCTATAGCATGTTGAATGTCCTGCATAGGAGGAAGCCCCTTGGGAAGGTTTGTAGGTTTCACATCCTTAAACTGTTCAAGTAACTGAGCTAGTGTAGGGTCAAGAGCTTCAGCATTTGTAGATTGAACATGAAAAACATTCTCAACCACTAAAGCTAATACAAATCCACATTCTGTTCCAATTTTCTCAAATTCTTTCCAAGTCAACAATTGGATGGTGTGGTTCTTTGGAGTAGGAGGCAGTGAAATAGGCTTAGCCTGGGAACCCGACTTAAGTGGAGACTCAATGTTGTGTTCCCTTGGTTTAACAGGGTTCAATTGGATGGTCTTACCTTGTTGTTGAAAAGTATAAGTGTTAGATCGTCCATGATGTATCACGTCCATATCATAGAGCCACGGACGACCAAGTAACACATGCACAATGTCCATAGGAAGAACATCACACCACACTTTGTTATAGTAACTTCCCATCTGAAGAGGGACTAAACATCTGTGGGTGACAGATAGACTAGTAGAGTCTACCCAAGCTACTCGAAAGGGATGTGGGTGTGGGTGTGGCTCTGGTGTAAGTCCAATCCTCTTAAGTGCACGAGTGGATACTACGTTCATGGTACTTCCCCCATTTATGACAATCTTACAAACCTTAGTTCCACACTTAAGGAAAGTCTGGAATATGCTAGTGTGCTTCCAATCTTCTGCCTTCATAGGGGTTGATAAGATACACCGCATGACACCAAGATGTAATTCATCTTCAGCCTCGTGTTCCTCGCACCCATCCTCGGGGTCAAAACCATCTACTTGTTCAAACTCATACTCAGGGGACGAATTTAGACCCTGGCTGAGTACAAGTGCTCGCTGTGAACACTGTGCAGTAATGTGTCCCCTCTTATGACAGTTATGACATTGGATATTTGAAGCACCAGGGCGAAACCCAGAAAAATTAGGCTCAGTAGTGTGTCTACCCTGATTTCCCAAGTTAGGATTGTTACTTCCCTGTGAAGTAACTGTACCAGCTTGTAAACTCCCACTCGGTTTCTGAGAAGAGAATGACTTAGATTGTTGGGATTGAGAAGTCATCCATCTAGGGGTGGAGAGTTTATACAGGTGTTCAATGGATAAAGCCTTGTGAAAGGCGTCCTCCAAAGAGTCGGGAGAAAACAAACTTACTTCTCTTTTGGGTTCAGGGCGTAACCCATTAATAAATCTACCCACTGTTCGCCAAGACTCTTCCCTAATGTCACATCTTATAAAAAGGCACTCAAAACTAGACATGTACTCAGTGACACTAAGAGTTGCTTGCCTTAAATTCATTAATTGATCGTTCAGTTGGTCTCTATGGTAGGTAGGAAGGTACTTCTTTTGCAATTCAACTTTCATGTCAACCTAGCAATAAATGGGTGGGGCCCCAAATCGCTCTCTCTCAATCTGAACACACTGCCAATACCACTTGGCAGAACCAACTAACTTCATTTGGGCAAATATGACTTGATGCAAGTCGGACATACGATACAACCTAAAGTAATCCTCAATCTCAAGAAGCCAATCAGAAAAGACATCGGGATCTAGTTGTCCATCAAAGGATGGAACTTTAATTTTAACAGCCTTGACTATGTTGTTAAACTCATCTTGGTGGTTTCTAGGGTATTGCACAGGTGGTCGAATCCTATAGTTATCCCTATGCGGTTTATGATTTGTGACACAATCAACGGGAGATAATCTATTACCATAACCTAAAACAGAGTTTGCATCATCCTCAATATCTCTCCCATGAGGACCTTGAGGAAGTTGCATTTGGCTGTGACTGCCTAAATAAAATCCAACAGAACCGATGGAACTATGGGAAGGGTCTAACGTCTGCTTGGGAGCAATAGGGATGTCGCCCCTCTGATCATCCGCCTAACGTTTGCCTAACGCTCTAGCTAATTTATCAAAGTCCTTACGGAGTTGGTTCATTGAATCCTGTAGTGTGTTCATGTTTTATTCTAGGATAGAGACTTTTTGTTACATGGTAGAAGGGTTTGATGAATGAATATGAGGTATAGTATGAAAGGGAAGGAGATGGATACTGATTTTTTTTTTTTTTTTTTTGGCAAGGGAGGGTGAGATAGAAATTTGATTCTAATGTTAACTCAAATTGAGACAAGTAATTAAAGATTATGCTAGGTCAAAGTAAAATGTCACAAATACGCAAGTAATGGAAATGACGAGTATGATTGTGTTCAAATTTAGGATAATAGGGGTATGGGAAATGGTGGCTCTCAGTAACCTCTCAAGAAAGAAATTCAATGTAGGTCAAAGAGAGGCCGAAATGCGAATTTAATATATTTCCTAACCAAACAGAATATGTAATCACAGTTTGGAGTAGAGGACACATACCATTGCGAAGCACAAACTGTTCTAGGGTTGCCGGAGGTTTTCCGAAAAGCCGCTGGAGTTTCGTTGGAGGTCGCCGGAGCATAGATCAAATCACTGGAGTGTGGTGGTTATTCTGAACTTCGCCGAAGGTTGTCAGAAAAGTTGTCGGAAGTCGCCAGTCGGTTGCCGAAAAAATCGCAGGAGGTCGTTGGAGTCACCGGAGGCAGGTGGTGCCAATGGTGGGGTTCGCCGGAATTAAATATTGGTAAAACGCACGAAAACGTACTCGAAGGGTTTGAGGATGCGTAGAGCAACGGCGGCGGCTGTGGTAACTGCTGTCGCGACTGCTGTTTAAAATCTAGCACTGAATCTGTTGCAATAACGGTGTACGACAGCTTAGGTTATTTGGGTGGGCACGGTGATGAAAACTAGGGTTCTTTGGAAGAGTGGATTTCTGACGGATATTGAGAGCTGTAGGATCTTTCGGCTCTGATACCACTTGATGTAGCACTGTGGAGGCAAGAATACAATAATAAAATAAAAGTAAACAATGCGAAAGTAAAACGGAAATTATTTCAATATCATTCAAAAACTGCCGATTCCTTACAATCTGTAACCCTTTATATAGGCTAAGGTTAAAGACCACATGAAGTAATATCCAAAAATAAATCAATCAAATCTCGAATTTTATGGAAAGCAAATAAATCACATACCAAAATATTTTATGGAAAACAAATAAATCAAATCCCTAAAATACTGCCCTTCAAACTTAACCCATCCAATTCAAATTTCGTCCCCGCCTAAAATATTTGAATCGGAAACGGTTATCAAAGTCCCTATCGTGAACACTTTGATCTCTTCAAAAATAAGTGGTGAGAAAGTAGTGAATTAAAAACTACTCGAATATGCTACATATGTTCCTCTCATGTCCTACTATAGATCAAAATGTTGTCAAAGAAAACCAAAATGAATCGCCTGAGATAAGAATGAAATACCTATTTCATTAGGGTTTGAAAAGTCGATGGAGCATTGGTCCAACCCGAAAGGCATAACCAAGAATTCAAAGTGACCATGATGAGTTCTAAATGTGGTCTTCTCCACATCCTCTTTATCCATTCGTATCTGGTGGTAACCTGACCTCAAATTCAACTTAGTGAAAAACTTCGCTCCATGTAATTCATATAATAGTTCATCCACCATCAGAATAGGAAATTTGTCTTTCACTGTTTGATCATTCAAGGCATGATAGTCTACATAAAATCTCCACGTTCTTTCTTTCTTTCGAACCAGCAATACAGGTGAGGAAAACGGGGATCTACTGGGTTGGATGATCCTTTGTTTTAGCATCTCATCACATTGTCTTTCAATCTTCTCTTTCTGTAAAAAATAATACCTATACGGTCTTACTACCACTGGTCCTGTCCTTGGAATAAGAGTGATTTGATGGTCACAATTCTTAATAGGAGGGAGGCCGGTTGGTTCTTGAAACAAGACAGAATTTTCCTTCAGAAGTTGGTGCAATTCAACTTGCTCTAGCTATTGCCCTTGCACCATATGCAGTCTCGGCTTGATTTGTTGTACTTATCCCTGCCACTGAAAGCTCCTCCCCTCCACATTAAAACTCCTAGTAAGTGCAAAAATCCCATACTATAGGGCATAGTGTTTGCAACAATTTAACCCCTACAACTACATCAAATCTCGCCAAAGGTATAACATAAAGATCGGGACAAAATAATTCATCATTAACCTTAAAGGTTACCCCTTTGCACATCCCTTGGCTTGGTATATTTGCTCCATGGGCTACTGGCACATTCAGCCCTTGTTGTCCCTTCACAACTAGCCCAAGCTGCTGAACTGCCTTATCTCTTATGAAATTATGAGTACTTCCGAATCTAATAGTACCAACAGGGGCCATTCATCAATTTTAGCTTTGACTTGCATGGTTTGAGTGCTATTTGTTTCCGTCATGGCATGTAGTGAAATTTCTGGCTTGTCGGTCTCCTCTTCCTCCTTTGTTTCTTCTTCTTCTTGCACTACCTCTATCCAACATAGCCTTTTGCACCTATGTCATGCTGTATACAACTCATCACAGTTGTAACATAGGCCTTTCTCCCTTTTTACAGCCATCTCAGCTCGGGTAAGCCTCCTTATATCAGGTGTTCCCACACTATCGGAACTTGCAGCTGATCCCTTGTTGTCCAAACTCCCCTTACTCCCTTGGGAGGCGGCTGGTGTAGAAAAATAGCTCGGCGGCCTCCAAGAATTCCATGAGGCGGTGGTTTTCTTGCTTCCCACACCTTGTGTAAATTTCATCTTCCTCTCATATGCTCTTGCCAAGTTCATGGCAGCCCCCAAATTTATAGGATTTTGTATTTTAACATCAATTCTTAGTCCATCAACAAGGCTAGCTGTAAATAGATTTACCTGAAGATCTTTGGGAAGGCCCATTGTCCTTGCTAACAAAATTTGAAATTGGTTTTGATATTCCTCTACACTCCTTGTTTGTTTCAAATTTGTTAGCTCCCCAACTGGATTGTGGTTCAAATGGGGACCAAACCGCAAGTTGCAATGCTTCTTAAACATTCCCCAATGTAGGACTGGCTTCTCTTGTGCAAATTGAAAGTAGCACACAATTGTGCTTGCCCAATCAAGTGGAAAGCCGCCAGTCTCACCTTCTCCTCTTCTAGCTTTTTTTGAGCCAAAAAAAAAATTGCTCACATCTATAGAGCCACACCAATGGATCTTTATAGCCATCATACGTAGGAAATTCCATCTTGGAATAATGTGGCACTGTATGGGATCCTGATCTTCCTTCATCTCCTTCTTCTCCCCTAGATGGCACTGCCCTATTGTTGCTTTCTGCCCCTCTCAGCCCTTCCTTGCTCCTCTCCTGGCCAAGCCTTTCCATCATCTGAATCAGGCCATCAAACTTTTCTTCTATCTCCATAAAACATTGGTTTGCATGTTGATAAAGGGTTGTCAGCTCTGGAATGGAATTATTGGTATCGTCCATGGTGACCGGCTCTGATACCAAGTTGATGATGGCCCTAGCGTATGATCTCGTCAATGGACGATTAAGAGGGAAGTCCACCTCTCTTCCCTATTGGTGTTCTTTCTTTTGGAGGAAGAACCTATGTCGAGAAAGGGTTAGCTAGCTCTTGATAGAGCTAGCTGAAAATTTACAGCCAAAAAAAAAAAAAAAAAACTCTAAATTTTGATAATCTGATTGCCTGCTTTATTCATTGATAAAGTTGCCATTATATAGGTAGAATACATAAGTGTTAATCAAGGAAAGAAATAACAACTCCACCCTAATTAGGTCTCCTATTAGGGTGGGACTCTAATAGGAAAGAAATAACATAAAATCAGGAAAGAAACTATCAAAGAAAAAAAAAAAAATTAACTGCTCCTTAGCCAGTAATTTTTCTAATCAAATTCTCCTATTTTTCCTCCTTCCTTTCAGCTGTTAATTACCCTGATTTTTCGTCCCTTTCAGCTGTTAATTACCCTGATTTTCTCCTCCCTTTCAGCTGTTAATCATCCTGATTTTTCTCCTCCATTTCAGTTGTTCCACCCTGATTTCTCTCCTCCCTTTCAGCTGTTAACCACCCCCTTTTTTCTCCTTTGATACGTTTTTCCAACAAAAGCATCCATATCACAAGTTGACAAAAGACTCTAATTGCTCTGCTAAATTTCTTCCCTCTCATTGTGTATTTTAGGACCTATCATCGGGGAAGACGATTGGCAGTGTTAAGGAGTGTGAGGGTCTCTACTATTTTGTAGAAGATAATAAGAGGGGCTTGTGTCCAGCATCTAAAGCTAGTGAATTTTTGTTATGGCATTCTAAACCAGGTTATTCAAACTTTCAATGTATGACACGTCTGTTCCCTTCTATTTGCTTGAATAAAATGGCCTTTGATGTTCAATGTGAGTCTTGTGAATTTGCAGAACACCATCGTACTTCATTCCCCACATCTACTTATAAACTTTTTATGCCATTTTCTATAATTCACAGTGATTTGTGAGGTCCGTATTGCACTCCTATCCGAACCCACACAAAATGGTTTGTTACTTTCATTGATGATCATATTTGTATTTGTTGGGTTTACCTGTTACATGACAAAACTGAGGCTTGTTCAATGTTTATCAATTTCCATTCCATGATGCAAACACAATTCCACACACAAGTTCAAATCTTCCGAACTGATAATGGCAATGGATATTTTAACCTATATTGGGCACCTATCTTCAAGGACATAGTATAATTCACCAAAGCTCTTGTGTTGATACCCTGCAGCAAAATGGGGTTCATGAAAGAAAGAACAAACATATTCTTAAAGTTGCCCAAGCCTTACTCTTCACTACCAACATACTCAAACTCTTCTAGGGCGATGCCATCCTAACAACTACTTATCTCATCGATAGAATGCCAATAAGGTCCTATCATTTGCATCACCTCTCCAAAAGTTTCAAGAGTCTTTCCTACCACTCGGCTGAGCTCTACTCTTCCTCTCAGAGTCTTCGGCTGTATAGCTTTTGTCCATGTTCATGCTCATCATCGCACTAAATTGGATCCTCGGGCCCTTTAGTGTGTGTTTATTGGCTATTCTCCTACCCAGAAATGTTATAAGTGCTATTATCTAGCTACCAAAAAAAATCTTTGTCAGCCTTTATGTTACCTTCTTTGAAAACACTTCCTACTACTCAAGGTCCCTACTTTAGGGGGAGAATATCAGTGAAGGTCAGGTTTTTGACTTTGATGTGGATTTTTGATCCTCCCATCCAAAACACTACTTCTAATCCTACACTGACTTCCTCTCCTCTGCCATGGATTGAAGGACACTTGAATTTAGGGGGAGATGCAAGAAAGCAAAGTGATAAGGAGATGTTGGTTTACTTAAGGAGGTCGGAATCTAAGTCTTGAGAGAACCCCCACTCAAAGCACTACCAGAATTGAACCCAGTGATAGATCTAAGTAATCATAAGTCTCCTTCAACTTCAGATCTGATGACAGAATCTCTCTTGAACACATCTAAACCCGATGATTCTGATTTACCCATTGCTCTTAGAAAACAACCCTGTTTATGTACTCTCCATCCTATTTCAAAGTTTATATCTTACAATGCTTTGTCTACAGGGTGTCGTACTTTTACATGTAACCTTGATAGCATAAAAATTCCTAAGAATATTCAGGAAGCCTTGAAGACTTGTGAATGGAGGGAGACAGTAATGGAGGAAATGAGAGCACTGGAGAAAAATGGGATTTGGGAAGTGATGGATCTACCGAGAGGGAAGAAACCAGTTCGATGCAAATGAGTGTTCACAGTGAAGTACAGTGATGGCACAATAGAGTGATACAAAGCCCGGTTGGTGGCAAAATGGTTCATTCAAACATATGGCATTGACTACACGGAGACCTTTGCACTAGTGGCAAAACTTAACACCATCTGGGTCCTATTGTCTTTGGCAGCCAATTTGGATTGGCCACTACAACAGTTAGGTATCAAGAATGCTTTTCTAAATGGAGAACTAGAAGAAGAGGTCTACATGATGTTGCCATCATGATTTTGTAAAAAGGGTGAAGAAAATCTAGCCTGCAAACTTAAGAAGGCCTTGCATGGACTCCAATAATCTCCAAGAGCTTGGTTTGACAAATTTGCAAAAGTAGTTAAAGAACAAGGATATCGACAGGGATAGTCAGATCATACAATGTTTTTTCAGTAGTCCAAAGATGGAAAGTTGATAATTCTGATTGTGTATGTCGATGATATTATTCTCATTGGTGATAATCAAGTGGAGATAGAAAGATTGAAGGAGGTCTTAGCCAACAAGTTTGAAGTCAAGGACCTCGGCCAGATGCAGTGCTTTTTGGGAATGGAAGTGACCAAATCAACGAAGGGCATCAGTGTTTCTTAGCGGAAGTATGTACTTGATCTTCTGACTAAAATTGGCATGCTTGGTTGCAAAGCAAGTGAGACTCCTATTGAAGCAGGGAAGAGAACAAAAGAGGTTGGAAAATTGGTTGACAGGGAAAGGTATCAGAGGTTAGTAGGTAGACTAATTTACTTTTCACATACTAGACCTGATATTGCCTTTGCAGTAAGTGTAGTGAGCCAACATATGCACTTACTGAAGGAAACTCACCTAGAGGTTGTATAGAAGATCCTTAGCTATCTCAAAGGCTCCCTAGGCAAGGGCCTATTGTTTAAAAAGGGGGAAAAGCAAGGAAGTAGAAATTTTCACAGATGCTAATTGGGCAAATTCAACAGAAGAAAGAATATCTACCATTGGGTGCTGCTCCTTTGTACGGGGAAATTTGGTGACATGGAGAAGTAAAAAACAAAATGTTGTGGCAAGTAGTGTTGAAGTTGAGTTTAGAGCTGTTGCATAAGAAATGTGTAAAGGACCGTAGATTCGAAGACTCTTGAGAGAACTACAGATCGTGGTGGAGTTTCCTATCAAATTGTACTGTGATAATAAGGCAGCCATTAACATCTCTTTCAATCCAGTTTAGCATGACAGGACTAAACTTATAGAGGTGGACCGACATTTTATCAAGGAAAAGGTGGAAGATGAAACTATTTATATGACTTATGTTCCCACAAAAGAACAAGCTGTTGACATCTTCACCAAAGAATTGCCAAGGCAAAATTTCGATGATTTTATTTGCAAGTTGGATATGATCAATATCTATGATTCAACTTGAGGGGGAGTGTAGATATTCCAATGATTGTGGGATTGTAATTGAATTATTGTTGGGAAGTAGAATTAGATTAGTAAATGTTTCTATGTCTAGGAGATATTAGGAGCTAATTTGTAGGGGTTTAATTTCCTTCTATAGATGTTCTTTTGTATAATAAATGGGGAGGTATAGCGTGCATAGTAATATAGAAGAAAATTTTCTTTGATTTCGGAAACAATATTTATGCATGTATAAAAAGAAAAGGGTCGCCTATTCAGGTGGTAGGGCATTGGTCAGAGGTGATAGATCTCTGTTAGGGCTATAAACAGGTCGGGTATCCATCTAATTAGCCATTACAATTACTAAACCTGTTTATTTTTTCTTACCTATTATCGTCTTAAATCCGTTTATTTTACTCAAACCTATCCTGTCCCAAACCTAACCTATCCCGTCCCGTCCCGTTTCAACCTTATATACCCGTTTAAAAAGATCTGTTAAAAACTGTTTAGAAATTGTATTTTTTAAAACAGTTGATGTGTTTTTGTAATGCTCAGTAAATATATTTGTGAATATCTGTGGTGTGTGTTTGGAGCTCTACAAAATAAATAAATAAATCTCTACAAATTTTTATAAAATTCAAAATTTCTACTCATTACACGAATTACGAGACTGCAACTTGTACAAATTTATACGAACTTTTACAACTCCAAACTCCTTCATATAGATTTTCTTCTATCAAGATTTTTATTATTCTTCATGTTAAGCTAAAAATTAAAAAAAAATCTCATTCAAATAAACTACAAAATATATCTATATAACAATATAGCTCATTGATTTAACATTTGTATATTTTTAACCGTTAGATTTATTCAATAGTAAGGATTACTTCTTTCTCTCTTCGCTTTTGTTGTCTTTTCGATCACTTCACATGAAAATATAATCCCTCACTCTTCTCATATTTTTTTAATACTCTTATATATAAAAGTTTTTAAATTAAGATTTTAAAAAATGTGATAATATTTGTAATAAATAATAAAATTGTACACATTTATTAAACAATATATAAATACTCATTAGACAAAATTATCTAAATTTAAAAAAAAAAAATTATGTTTAAATTTTAATTTTTTAAAAAAATTTATTAAAAAATAAACGTTTAAATTAAAATTTCAATTTTAATGTGCTTAAAACTTAAATTTTGAATATATACATCATCTATATAATAAGGAAACTTAAAGTTTTGAACTTGAAATGTTTTCAACCGTTGGATTTACTCGATGGTCAAGATTATTTTTTCTTTCTAATTAGATTGTCTTTTCGGTCATTTCATATGAAAACATACTCTCTCACTTTTTCTATATTTTTTTGAAATACTTTTTATATGAAATTTTTTAAATTAATATTTAAAAAATGTGATAATATTTGTAATAAATAATAAAATTTTATACCTTCATTAAACGCTATATGGGTACCTTAGTTTTTTTTGATTACTGATTTTTATTGTTATAGGTTATTTTTACAATTTTTAATGTAGATTTACTTTATAAATATAAATTTAAGTTATTTGCACGCCAAATTATATTTTTGTGCTTTTAGGTACAGGTAATTACTAGTAGTGTATATAGGTTTGAATCATTACTTGTATATTCAAATGACTTTACAAAACTAATCATTTAACTATCACTTTAAAATATGAACCACCTGATGATAATCCACAATCAAATAACCATAGGTCTAAGAGTTTAATTATTTTATTTTAGGGACAAAATTGTAATTATTTAAATTTATACTAATATACTATATTATATTAAACGGGTATCTAGTTGGCACTGTATAAACATAAACGAGTACCAGATATCGAGTATTCTATGGATAAATCCCAAACCCGTCCCATACTCGGCACGAGTATTAAATTTTAATCCCAAACTCATCCAATCATATTAGGGCATTTCCCAATTGGTTTTTTAAAGTGTTTGGTCATGTGGGGTATCCAGTACTCTCTTGTACTTGTCTTATTGACATCTCTAATCTTTGTTTTAATACAATATAATGAACAAGGAAGTACTGAACGGCTTGACACCCGAATAGGGTTGTGTAAGTTGTGTTATACTAATAAATTTGTGCAGACAAATATACCCTTTTGCTAATTACATTTCTGCATTAACAATTCCAAAACCCATTCTCACGAATCTGTACAATAAAAAATTCCAATTTACATGATGATAGGTTTTCTTCACGTCAATCTTGCAAATAACCCCAAGGATCCCCACTTTTTAATCTAGTGTCCACCACCTCATTCGTCACAAGAATATTGTCAATGATTTGGTAACCTCGACAAATGTTTTGGGTCTTAGACACTACACTTTTGAGAACATGCTTCAATCTTATCACCGAACACTGAGACTATTAGTATGTACAAACTTCCTATTAGGATTATCGGCCTGAAATCTCAAACATCCACTGCACTCTTTTTTTTGGGATTAAAGTAATGAGTAACACATTAAGGCTTTTTAAAATCTCCCATATACATAAAATTCATTAAAACCATGCATAATATATTTCTTTAAAACATTCCAGCTACTAAGAAGACTAGTGTCATCCCATAAGGACCAAGGGTCTTGTCTCCATGCAATACTGCAAGGCCTGCTTCCTCCTCAGAAACGTCACATTCCAGGTCAAATTTTTAGCGCTGTAAATGGTAGGTTGATCCAAGTTATTATGTCTAGGCCGTTATTGTTCCCTTCTCAACAAGAGCTTTCAATAAAAATCCACCATGCCTCCCCTCTCCAAAGCTATCCCATCAGTTAATACCTTGTCAATGTGTTGAAAGCGCCTGTGAGCACTAGGCACTCTGTCACTATCTTCAGCGATGATATCTCCTCCCTCTCAGAAACTCTCCCATCAATTATTTCCTTGTCAATGTGATTAAAGCATATGTGAGCACTAGCCATTTAGTCTTTAAGCCATAACTTTTGGTGCCAGCACACCTATATTTTGGCTAACCTTTCGAACTCAATTCTGTTTATTTCTCCCTTCAAAATAAATCAACTTCTGACATGGATCTGTTCTCATTGCGATGGTCCCATCTGTGAAAGCTCATCCATTGATTTGACTTTTTGCGCTTTGATTTTGCTGAAAGGCTCTATATTCCACTCTTACAGGTCTGTTTTAATTCTCTGGAGTTCAACTAGAAAGACAACTTGGATTGCCATTGACCTGTTAACTCCACCACTCTTGAATCATCTCATTGAACCCTTCCACTCGCAACATACCTGACTCTGAACAGGGAAGGGTCACTATGCTTTCACAGTTCAACAAGATTGGGAAATGATATGAGGTCATTCTAGTCAAAAGGGACTATACCATCTCAGGAAAGTGTTCTTTCTAGGTTGCAAATTACTAGTAGCCTAGCAATTTTGGATCTGCTATATGAATTGGACCTCGTATAGCTGCCTCTTGATAATATAGATCAATTAATCCCAACTATCTGATGAAGTCAGGGAAACTTCTCATAGAGTTAAAAACTGACTCACCCCCCAACGTTGTATAAATCTCACTTAATTGAAATCCTCACCAATATACCATGGATCCTCTCATTGGAAAGCCATATCATACAGTTCATCCCAAAACAATTTCCTCTTCTTAATTATCCAACACCCCCCCCCCCCAAAAAAAAAAAAGAAAAAAAAAATTCCTATCTTTGTACTTGACTGACTGGTACACTCCTGTAAAGTCACATTTGAAGCAATCATTGGCATACCTAAACAAATATGAAGCAGAGAAGCTTCCCAACTCTTCAAATGAAAGAGACCTGCCATCTGACATAATTAGAATTCTCCCATCATTACTCAATACTGAACTCATATTGAGTACTAGAATGCATACAACCCTTACAAGAGTATTTATCCGTTGTCAAAGATAATAAATAAGTATAATTATAATTTTCATAGTGAAAAATCTCCCTAAAAAGTTATAAATACAATGAAGAACACAAAATTGCGGAATTGCCAGGGTTTTGTTGTATGATCGTAATTAATGCTCATTGATGTGCTTTTGCGTATTCTCAAAGGTGTTCAAAACCTTCTTTTAAAGTATTTTTGTCAAACTTCTTGTTGCTGATCATTTATTGTAAGATCCCCAAAATCTTTACCTGATTTCTTGCCTCTAATGTCAGATTTCTTGACAGAGGTGTACCTTGAGCCCATTGGTCCATTCCTTGAAGCAGTACATTTCTCTGGGCAGTCCTTTATCCTTAGTTGTGGACTTCTTCTTCTTCAGGTGTTAACTCCTTTAGTACTGGGCTTGGATCTTGGTATCTTTAGTGTAATTGTTGGTTCGTTTAACAGGGCTACTCTTCAAGGTGGACTCAGGTATCGACTCCTCCATGACTGGGTTTAGATCTTTTCTGGTCTAAGGTGTCAAATCCGGCCCTCTAAGTCTTTGACTCCTCAATGCTAAGTCTTTAAACTTGACTTTCTAGACAAAGGTGTCAAGTCTTGGTCTCTAAAGCTCCTCTACTAGATCATGGCTCTGCTGGTCCAAGGTGTTGACTCCTGCTCTCCAAACTGTTGACTCCTTATAGTCTGGAACGTGGTTGGAATACCTCAGTAGTGCCTGCAAGTGTGGACTCCTAGGTGCAATAGCGTCAATTCCTTCGCTTTTTAACCTACGAAAAACATTGTTATCGTTTCCTATTCCTAACTCCAAAACAAGGTAGGAGACCTTCAATCATATACAAAAATTTCTGTTGAGCTGCATTAGTCCAGTGTAAGGTTTGTGCATCAATTATCCTCAACTTTAAATGCAAACTATCTAATCCTAAGTTGTTGTCGTTCAAGACCATATAAAAAATTTTCCTTCTAAAACCATGGGGCTAACTAGCATTTTGTACATGACATATTTCCTCCAAGTTCTTATCTCTCTATTCTAATTTGCATCATTTCCCATCCCCTGATGCCCATACATAGGTCTGCATCACTTTTTTTTTTTTTTGGGTTTCCGATGTACTGCTGTACTTAGGTTTGTCTTCAGCTATAAAGCACAAATACTGACATGCAATACGGGTATGACACAACACGAATACCCTAACACATCAATTTTTAAAATTACCAAATTATAACACAGTAGGGACACATTAATGAATAAATATATAATTTTACCTATGTATATGAAAAAACTACTACTTAATTCATTTTTATAATATAAATGCATTTGTCTTTTATTCATACCTATTTTAAAAGATCGTATTTACAACAAATTCAAAAGTTTAGATTTTAAAATTCCTAAAATAAAAAATAAATGTAATTCATATCATTTTTATTTTATCATTTGATTGCAAGTTTTCTTTTTCAAAACTACAATATGTTTTATATACGTAGAAGTTATAAATATGTCACTCTCTTAAGTATCGGGTGATTGTAGGTATACAACATGAAACGACACCAGTATGTCACTTTTGTAGAAGTATCCGTGCTTCTTAGATCTTCAGTCTTTGTGGAACACAGCTATAACATTTTTCCCTAACAGAATCTATTCATTTTATTAGCTACAGCTGGTGCTCAGTTATATATATCAGTCTTCTGTTTGTTTTATTGACCCTTGTGCATTTTTCAAAACATGACAGACCACTTTTGGGGATGCCCATCTTTTGGTTGGTGATAACAATGAGTGGATTTTTGGGTCTAGCTATTAGCTTCACTTCCATGTGGTTTCTTCATCAAACAGGGGCCACTACATATAGGTAAGGCCAAGATTTTTGTAAGAATCTAATATCGTGAATATTTCAGTTTGTTTTCAAGCCATGCAACTTGGTGTGATATTAATCATGAATCAGTTATTAGATCCTTGTGCCACAAATGATTGTTTGAAATTGCGCTAGTTCTGGGTTGACAAAGTATGAATTTCTGGTTGGCTGTGTTTGGTCAAGGCTTCATGCAAACTGATCGAGCAAATTAATTTCACATACAAAGCTGACATTTAAACCATATTTTCAGACAGAATCAAATTTTTATCTGAGGCTCTAGCACGTCTCCTTTCGGTGCCTTAACAGTCTGGGTTCAGTTTAACTTGTATCTGTTAACAGTAATTGCAAATTTAATAATCTGTTCAATAACCTAATGATTTATTTTGTTTCTTGGCAAATCCTTCCTCTTCTGTAGCCTTGTGGGATCACTAAATAAAATTCCCTCTCTGTTGCTGGCATTGTTCTGTTCAACGTCCCTACAAGTCTAGAGAACTCCGCAAGCATATTCTTTGGTAAGTTTTCTCCATTTTTTTTTTTTTTTTGTGGCTGACATTCCCATATTAAGTGAGGCTTTGCCAATGCGACCGGTTGCTTTGACCGCTAGCACAATTGAACTAATTAAAGCAGCACTTGTTTTGTCAAGTCATAGCCTTTATATTTTTTTCTAGTATGTTATTTTTCACGAAGCATGGATATACCAAAATAGGGCATTATATCCACATCCGATGCGTATTGGACATGTATATTCCTTGGACACACCAAGATGCAAATCAGATACACCATACATACTTGGGACACACTTGAGATTGATTATCTAAAATCTCAAAGGTTGACTCATATTTTGTTACTTTATCTATTTATTTTGTATGTTATGGAATAAAATATTGAATTACTGATATCCTTTTTCAATGTTTTGGTGGTTTTTAGAAAATGTATTCATATATATATATATATATAACTAATAAAAATTGTATAAAGTATATACAATTTGTTTTGTTGGTGTTCGCTTCAGCATTATTTTTTATTTTATTTTATTTTCTATAAGTGCCATTCTCCCATGTTTTCCTATACCGGTCTGTATTCATGCTTGGGTTATTTTCTTCCAGATATCGAAGTAACCATAAGCTCCAACTTCCTTTTTTTTTTTCTGGGTGTGTGCGTGTGGGTAGGTCTGGTTGCAGGAGTGTTTTTCGCGAGAGCAAAAATGCGGGAAAGATCTCAATCTTAACAAGCTGGGAAAAATTGCTTCTATCTCTTAGGTACATGAGTTGTGCCTTAAGAGTGCACTTAACCTTGTGGTTTATATATTGAAACCACTCTATTCGACCAAAGCTAAGAGGATTAGGGGACTCTTGTTTCATTTGGAAGGGCCATGGAAGTTCCCTTCGTGTTACTTTCGGAGAAGGGGCACTGATTCATGCATGCTAAATTTATCAAAGATTTGTAGCTATAATATTAATTTGAAGTGAGAGCATGAATCCTTTCCTTCAGACTTTAATTTGATTGAGGTCGATTCAACTCTGAAGGAAGAAAGGAAAAATGTATTTGTGTGTATTTATTATCATGATGATTGTGGATTGAATTGATGCGTTAAGGTTAGAGGGATCTCGTTTCTGTCTCTCATTTTTGCTCTATTGAGCAAGAAGTAGTAGTTCTGTTGTAATAAGCCAATGATGCTATATATATATATATATATATGTAAAGCATATGGACAATCGATTCACGACTCCGATGTTTTACTCACACCCGCGTATGTACTTGCCCTGGAATATTTTTTAAATTAAAATCTAGACAATGTCACCTTGTTAGACACACGAATAAGCCAGGAAATACACTCTTGTACAAAGTCTTCTTTGTAGCAAATCTCGAAAGAACAGACCATTTGTTGCCTCTAAACTCTTTGCGAGTTTTTTTAATCACCACCAAGTTTTAACAAATGGCCTTTTTTTTTTTTCTTTTTTTTAAATAATTTTATTTCACAAAGATAATCTTTGCACTTTTTAAGGACATTTAATAGTAATTTGGAAAATTGTTTTTTATAAATACAATTTCAAAATACTAAAAATAACCTTCAAATGAATTGCATCTCAGTTAATTACAATGGCACTATTTAGAGTTAAAAAAAGAAATACAAAATTTTGTGAATTTCTATAAATAGAATTACGAGATTGTAAAATTTAAATTTTTTTGTTATTGTGCAAAATAGAAGACACTAATTTTATAAATTATACAAATTTATACAATTTTAAATGCACCGATATATCGTCAATGAATGGGGGAGGGAGGGAGAAGGAAGGGGGAGAGAGAGGGAGGGATACTCTTTTACCATAATCAAGAGGGGGAATAAATACATTGAAATAAAAATAAAACATACTTATTTAACAGAGTAGAGGCAAAGTGGTCAACGCTCTACATTTTCTTTTTTTATTAAGGAAGCCATCGTTTGCATTGGAAACTGGAATAATTTGGAGAAGTTAATCAATGCTAATACTAGTGCGACTTCAAACTCAACTTGCCCTAGCTGCAAGCTGCAACTCGCCTGAACAGAAAACACAGCACCTGCAAATTTTAAAACTCCAGCAAACACCGCTTGGAAAAATGACCAATAACTCTGGTATTCCAATCACTAACAAACACATTATCAACAACTAATGACTATCATCGACCATCAATAAACGCATCAAAATTAATATGGCCTCACCTATGTCATTTATATACATCGAAATGGAGAACAACATTCAACCAGCGAACATCCTCGTTAAACTCAATTTTAATTCACACATTACTAAAGTATCCAAGTCATAAGAACACAATAAAAATTTTCATATAAATACTTCCTCAAAATTATCGGGTACTGTTGGGCAAAATAATTCCTTGAAGTACGAGTGCTGAACAAGTATAGCCAAGTTGTCACGTGACGCAATGCCGAGCATATTTGTGTGAGTCACGTAGTTATTCACTGAGCACGTTGACGCCTGACACGTGGCTTTCTGCCGAACAGTTGATTAATAGCACGAGAGTTCCACGTGAGTGATATACACGGACACGTGTCTTTGGATTAATATTCAAGGGATACCCCGACTCTCAGTATCTATGGATAATGTGTTGCTATGTGGCTGTAACCAAAGACCTCAATAGCCAATTGTTCGACCCATTGATTGGCGGCTAGTAAATGTTATGCCTGGGACCCACAGCCTCAATGAGGGATCATAATCATAAATGCACCGTAGTTATGATTGAACTAGGTATTTATCTCTGAGGGAGTAACTAGCTCAGTTCATTTCATTATGAGTAGTTGACGGATGGACAGGTAGACAGTTTGACCACGAAATTCTGGTTATATTGCCGTGTTTAACTACCAGAAGCAGTGAATGAAAGATATGGAGTATTTAATGAAAGATATGAGGCATTAAATAAGCGGTGAAAGGCATTTAAAGCAAGTAAGGAAAAGAGGTGCACGGAAGCCTAGATGCAGTCAAATCACAGGTATTGTCTTATTTATTATTACATTACTATAAATACGGGATCCACTTGACAATAAAGGTAAGCTGACTATTGCTAACTTAAGCTATTGCTCACTTCTTCTCTGAAAAAGCTTTATTCTTTGAGCTACTTGCTGACTTAAGCATCGGAGGACTTTTTCGGCCAGAGACCTCCACTCCGGTCGTAACCTTTCTTTGTCTTTGATCGGTAGGTTGTCAATTGCATTTTCGGTTGGCATGGTTAGCAGTTCCGACGGTTAAATTTTACTGACCCGAACATTTGGCGCCCACCGTAGGGCATGTTGTTTAGCCCTGTCTTGTAGCTCATTAGCACTTTTCTCAGTTCTTTATCAAGTTTTCTAGTAGTTATTCACACGACGACTTTAGGAGGAAAACACTACTCTGCCACCATCTCCACGGGTAGGGGACGGTTTCTACCCCTGCCAAGAGTAAAGGGAGTGCGTTAGTTATCCGGACTCCGGGTCTAGAGCACGTCAGGAGAAGGAAAATGGAGGACCCAAGAGGCACTAAACGGAGAGAGGAGTTGATGGCTAAGGCCAGCGAGAAGCAAGCAGAATTGGAGGAGATTCTGCTGGAATTAAGTAAGGAAAAGGGAAAGTCTGCCGTGGGCTACACAGTTGATTCTGATCAGTCTGATTCAGAATCCGACAAAAGTTATGATGTTCTCTACGAGGAACCCACTGAGGAAAATGAAGGAGATACCTATGAAGAAGAGGAGGTGTGCTCTCACTTGCGACGTGATGTCACTCCTTCCAAGAAGGGCTTGCGCTATGTTAAAACTGTTGGAAAACGTGGCACGAGATCTGACGTTGGCCCGCTCACCAAAGCGTACCTTAAAAAGAGTTCATCAAAAAGATTCTAGAGCGCACTCAGAAGATGCGGATAGCTCTGAGCAAGAAGAAGTAACTTTGAGACGCAAGAGGGTGGAAACACGAGGTAGGGGAATCGGGGCATGAAGAGGAATGGGGTGCTCAGGGCTAGAGCACACGCATGATGGCAAGGAAAGCTTTGGGGAGGATTTCAGCCTCTCCGTTCATTGATGAAATTACTGACGCAGAGCCTCCGGAGAAGTTCCAAACTCCAAGGCTTAATCTCTATGATGGAAGGACTGACCCCCTGGCCCATTATCGCCATTACATGCAAGCCATGACGCTATGGAACAACAATGATCATCTCATGTGCAGAGTATTTCCTTCCAGTTTGGGGGATACAGCACTCCAATGGTTTCATAAATTGCCCCCTGGCAGTATCCGGAGCTGGCAGCAACTGGCAGAGGAATTCGTCACCCGATTTTTAGCTAACACAAAACAGCCAAAAACCGCCGACGTTATCCTCACTATGAAGAGAAAAGCTGGAGAATCATTGGGAGATTATTCCCGCCGGTACTTGGAGCTCTACAATGAGGTGGGGAGAGTGTTCAGAGCAACTAGCCATTACTTCATTCAAGTTGGGTTGCGGAAGAACGATAAGATGTGGCTCTCCTTGACCAAAAAGCCCGTGGCCAATATGTCAGACTCATGTGCCGGATTGAGAAATATGCCAAGGTGGAGGACGAGACACAGCCAGCTGAACAGAAAGAAGGAAGATCCCAAGGCCAAAGAGGAAACAAAAGCCGGGGAAAAGGCCCCCGATTCCTAGATGAAGAGAAGTCCATCATCGAGGCGATCAATACAATGTTTAAGGTGCCAATCTTCAAGATCCTCCCTCAAATCAAGAATAAGCCATATTTCAGATGGCCCGGGAAGTTGCCAGATTTCCCTGGAAAGGAGAATTCCAAGGATTATTGTGCGTACCACCAAGGTAGGGGGCACCGCAACCGGGTCCTGCCGATCATTGCGGCACCATCTGGAGGAATGGTATGGAAGGGCCACCTTAAAGAGTTCGTAGATAAAGGCAGGAATGGAAGGAGAGACAGCCCCGCAAGACAGAGAGCCCATGAGGCAACAAGAAGAGATAGCCGGGGATAGACTGCCGAGGAGGTGCAAACCCCCACCAAGAGCTAGGCCATGTAGAGATGTTCCTAGACCTGCAGTCATCCATGTAATCCATATGGAGCAGCGGCCCTAGAGCGTCGTCAACCATGCCCCTGATCCCACAAAGTCGAGAAATCTTGGGTGTTGCAGGTCAGCTGAGCAAGCGCCTGAGAAAAGATGCCACAGAAGGAATCACCTTTCGTGAAGACGAGCACTCTGGTGTTCGGTCGCCGCACAATGATGCCTTGGTAATTACTTTGGACATGTTCGACTCCGAAAGTGAAGGAGAATTTTGGTTGACGCGGGAAGTTCAACAGAGATCATGTTCTTAGAGTTTGTTAAGAAGCTTAGATTGACTGCAGAGGATTTGGAATCGGCAGAATGCCCCCTCATAGGGTTCAATTCTGCCCCTGTTTGGCCTTTGGGCAGGGTTGTTATCCTTGTGCATGTGGGCCTAGTGGAGCAAGAGGTTGAGTTCACTGTTGTGGATTCTCCTTCCTTCTACAACGCTATAGTAGGAAGGTCGGTGGATTCACGCTTTGAAGGTGGTCCCTCAACCTACCATCAGGTGCTGAAGTTTTCCTATGGTGGGGAAGTGATCTCTATCTTGGGGGACCAAGACACTTCTCAAAGTGCTTCACTGTCAGCCCTCAAATCCAAGACCATTCCCGAGCAGTCCAATTGACAGAGCTGCCCGAGGACACCCCAAAGATCGATGATGTCGGCGGTGATCCCCAGAAGAAAGCCATTAAAGGCTTAGAGAAGTATCAGATTGGCCCTGTTGAGGATGACAAATTCTTCTTGGTTGGCACAAATTTGAGCGTCGAGGAAAAACTGGAATTGACGGGGATGCTCTTGAAGAATATCGGAAACATTCGCCTGGACTCCACATGAAATGTCAGGTATTTCCCCGAAATTATGACTCATAAGCTGAATGTAAATCCGGGGGCAAAACCTGTAGTACAAAAGGCGAGAAGGTCAGCTCTCCAGCATGCGGAGGCTGTCATAGAGGAGGTCGGCCGATTGTTGGAGGCTGAGGCCATCCGGGAAGTTTCATATCCGGAGTGGTTGGCCAACACAGTCGTGGTCAAGAAGAAGAATGGAAAATGGAGAGTTTGCGTAGATTACACGGATCTGAATAAAGCCTGCCCAAAGGATCCATTTCCCCTGCTGAAGATCGACCAACTCGTTGACTCAACGGCTGGATGTTCTATGATGTCATTCCTAGATGCGTATAGGGGATACCACCAGATCACCATGTTCGGCCCTGATGAGGAAAAGACTTCTTTCATAACCCCTCGAGGTATTACAAGGTTATGCCATTTGGATTGAAGAACGTTGGAGCCATCTACCAACGTTAGTCACGAAAATATTCAAAGAATACCTCGGACAAACGATGGAGGTCTACATTGATGACATGGTGGTAAAAAGTAACGAGACGAACACTCATCTTCAACATCTCCAGCATGTCTTTTCGACCATTGATCGGTAGGTTAAAATTAAACGCTACCAAGTGTGCGTTCGGAGTTGGCTCGGGCAAATTTTTGGGCCACTTGGTGAGCAGAAGGGGAATCGAAGCTGATCCTGATCAAATACAAGCCATCCAATCTGTTTCTCCTCCGTGCACTAAAAAAGAAGTCCAAAAGCTCACAGGGATGGTGGCGGCGCTCAATCGGTTCATCAGTAGATCATCTGACAAATGCTGACCATTCTTCAGATTATTAAAGGGTGCAAATAAGATGCAATGGGATGCTGAGGCAGACACAGCACTGGAGAAACTTAAAGAATATCTGACAACTGTCCCGATATTGTCAACACCGCAGCCGGGGGATTTTGCAACTATCTGGCAGTTTCAGAACATGCAGTCAGTGTCGTCCTGCTAAGGGAGGAAAAAGGGAAGCAGCATCCTATTTATTATATGAGCAAGACAATGCAAGGGGCAGAGACCAGATACCTTCCCTAGAAAAGTTGACCTTAGCATTGGTGATGGCTTCCAGGAAGTTAGCCCATTACTTCCATGCCCATACCATTCAGGTGATCACCGATCAGCCAATTGGCCATGTATTAAAAAGGGTTGATGTATCTGGTAGGATGGCCAAATGGGCAGTTTCCCTCAGCGCATTTGACATAAAATTTATTTCAAGAACCGTAATAAAGGCTCAAGTGTTGACCGATTTTGTAGCAGAATTTATCACCCCAGCTCCAGGTCGGTGGAAGAAGTATGGCAAGTGGAAATAAGGTCTGCCCCAGCCGAACACAGCGAGGACGAACAACCTTGGCAAATTGAGGTTGATGGGTCTTCGTCTAGGAAGGGCGGTGGGGTAGGCATTATTTTGATTATGCCGGAAGGGGTCACTATTGAATATGCAATAAAACTTGAATTTAAGGTTACTAATAATGAGGCAGAGTATGAAGCTCTCCTAGCCGGGCTCAACATTGCTCGGCGATTGATGGCAAAAAATATTGTAATAAAGACTGACTCCCAGTTGGTTGCCAACCAGCTGAAGGGTGAGTATATGGCTAGAAGTGAGAAGATGGCAGAGTATCTACAGTTGGCAAAGGAGAAGATTAAAGATTTTAATAAAGCTAGCGTGGAGCTCATTGGGAGAGATCATAATGCTCATGCTGACGCACTTGCTACGCTGGCTGCTCTTCTCGAATAAGGCTGACCGATCAGGTTTTCTTGGAAGTTCTCAAGAAGCTGAGCATAATAAAATATGAAGAGGTAATGTACTGAATTGGCTCCATCTTGGATGGATCCAATTAGTTTACCTAAAGGATGGGACTCTCCCAGAGGAAAAAATAGAAGCGAAGAAACTGAGGATAAAGGCTACCAGTTTTAGCTTTCTCCTGATCATAAGCTGTACAAAAAGTCCTTCACAGGTCTTTATCTTCTTTGTGTTCATCCTGACAAAGTGCAGGACTTCCTCTATGAGTTATAAAGGGGTCTGTGGAGCACATACTGGGGGCAGATCATTGGCACACCGAGCTATTACACAAGGGTATTGGTGGCCAAGGATGGGGTATGATGCTCAAGCCTATGTTCGGAAGTGCAAGAAATGCCAGAAATTTGCTCCCATACCTCACCAGTCAGCACAAGAACTCAGCCCGCTGACCAGTCCTTGGCCATTCACTCAATGGGGGCTCGACATTGTGGGACCACTGCCCACTGCTTCAGGAAATAGAAAGTTTTTAATGGTCGCACTGACTACTTCACTAAATAGGTGGAAGCAGAACCTTTGGCCCACATTAGAGATGCTAATACCATTCGATTTGTTTGGAAGAACATCATTACCAGGTATGGCATCCCTAGGACACTTATTTGACAATGGGACACAATTTGACAGTGCCCCATTCAGGGAGTATTGTTTAGATATGGAATCAAAAATATTTACTCAACACCAGCCTACCCCCAGAGCAATGGTCAAGCTGAAGCTACAAACAAGGTCATTCTCAGTGGTATCAAGAAAAGACTGGAGGCAACAAAGGGGAAATGGGTAGATGAATTGCCGTCAGTGCTTTGGACATACCAAACAACCCCAAGAAGATCAACTGGAGAATCTCCTTTCTCTCTGGCTTATGGAGTTGAAGCCGTCATTCCGCTGGAAGTTGGCCTGCCAAGCATCAGGACTCTAGCCTTTGATAAAGGAGAGAATGATAAAGCCATGGCGGTGAGTCTAGATCTGATTGATGAAAGAAGGGAACTGGCCACATTAAGGTTAGCTAACTACCAGTAAGAGACAAGGAGGAAATTTAACAAAGGGCTCAGACATAGAGAATTCAGCGCTGGCGACTTGGTGTTAAGAAAATTGATGGGAAGCAGAAAGGACCAGACCGAAGGAAAGCTTGGAGCCAATTGGGAAGGACCATTTCTCGTCTAGGAAGTGCTCGGCAATGGAGCTTACAGGTTGACTGACATGGAAGGAAAGCCAATCAAAAGACCGTGGAATATAGCCCACTTGAAGCTATACTATCATTAATGTTATTGTACATTTATTGTTTAAGGCTCTGTACATTCATTGAAAAGCTATTCTTTTATGTAAGCAAATAAAGCAATTTCAAAAGCTTAAGATAATTAAGTGTTTAATAGAAAGGTGCCACATCCCTTCGGGTGTTGGTTCAGAAAGGAGCCATGCTCGGCTTACCGAGCATTGGTACAGAAAGGTGCCATGTCCCTTTGGATGTCGGTTTAGTCTTGGTTTATTTACTGACCAGGCATTCTCTTTAAGCTGGGATTTAGTTCCTCGGCTTATTGAAAAGGATTGTCAGAAAGGATCCACGCTCGGTTTTCCGAACGTTGATACAGAAAGGGAGCCACATCCTATTGGGGTGTCGGTCCTGGTTTATTGACTGACCAGATTTTTCTTTAAGCTGAGATTCAGTTCCTGGCTTATTGAAAAGGATTATAAAAAAGGAGCCACGCTTGATTTGCCGAACGTTGGTGCAGAAAGGGAACCGCACCCTTTGGGTGCAGGTTCAACCCTGGTTTATTGACTGACCAGGTACTCTTTTTAAACTGGGATTCAATTCCTCGATTTTCTGAAAAAGGATTATAAAAAAGGAACCATGCTCGGCTTGCCGACCATTAGTACAGAAAAATGTCACATCCCTTTGGATGTCGGTCCAATCCTAGTCTATTTATTGACTAGGCAGTCTTTTTAAGCTGGGATTCAATTCCTTAGCTTATGGAAAAGATTGCTAAAGGAGCCACGTTCAGTTTGCCTAGCGTTGGTACACTTGAAGCAAAAGCTCTCAAAGCTCAAGGAATCACTTCAAGGAAGCTCAGCATTGATATGCAAAAGCTCTCACAACATAAAGAATCACTTCATCAGAGCTTGGCATTAATATGAAAAGCGAAATTTTATCAAAAGGTAGACACCTCCGTTGTTATATGTAAGCTGGAGGACAGCCGAGCTCATTGAGGTATGTGAGATTTATTAAAGTTATTCATCTTTATCAAAAGTTTTGAGGTATTTGACGAAAAGCAATTTATTACTTTGTTATTCTTGAAAGGTTTGATGCTCAAAGCATTTCTGTCAAGTTTTATGATAGTTTGATTAAAGTTTGGTTATTGATCAAGTTCATTCAAAACACTTTCATGAACGCAAGCATGAAACGTATGAACAGTAAGGTAAACCCCAATAGGTGAAAGCAAGTAAGGAAACAATTCATAAATTTTTATTATGTATTTCTGAGTACAGTTACAATGTACATTGTTGTTAACTGTGGACGCTATTTAATGAAGTTTAAGACAAGGCATCAACATTTATTATAAGGATTTGTAGCTATTTCGTATGAGAATACATCAAGATACTCTCGGCTGCACTTCTTATAACTTCATCAGCGACCAAGTCAAGGTATTCTTCAATCAGTTCATCAGCAGTTCTAAAGAAGCAAAGACATGAAAAGCAAAGCAAGGGAATAGATTAGAAACGACTGAAATATTTCCATTCATTCAAAGTGAAAATTTTACATTGTTCATTGTGCCTTTACAAGTGAATGGAGGGAAAAGCAAAAACAAAAAGGGACTAAGGGGTTCACTTCTCTCCCTCCTTAGTAGGATCACTCTCCACAATTAGATTAATCTCTTTAAGTGCCTGGGAGGTAGTGTCCTTTTGGGAACTCTCCACCTCAACCTCGCCTTCATCAATGGTTTCTTCGGCAGTTTGGATTAAAGGAGTTTGAGGTAAAAGTTCAAAACTGAACTGAGGAGCTGGACGTTGTGGATCAGAATAAGGGACCTCTGTATATATGGGGTTAGTGTGATTAATGTTGTTTTTCTTCATGGCAGCCTCCTAACCCTCAAGGAAGAAGTCATTGTGAGCATCCCTCATCTGTTCCACGTAGTCGCTTATTTGGGCCTCAACCTCAGCCTTAGCTTTCTCTTCAGCCCCTCGGAGGGCAACCTCTTTCTCTTCCAGAGCTCGAGTCTTGAGTGCAAGTTCTGCTCGGAGGCCATCAAGCTCCTGCTTCAATTTGGTATGCTCGGCTCTGGAATCCTCCAACTCTTTAAAGAGCCTATTTTGCTCGGCATTAGAAAAGGACAGCTCAATCTCAGCCTTGGAAAGTTTGCCCTTGGTTTCCAATAACTCTTCGTCTTTCCTGAGCAAGATTTTGTCCATGGATTCCACGCGAGCCTTGCTCCCGCTACTTGGCCAAGGGCAGTGTTGAGCTGCTGCTCGAGATCTTTCTTCTCATCTTGAAGTTGGCTCCTCTCTTTTGCCAAAGCATCATTGCTGGATTGGAGATTTTTCTTCTCCTTCTCCAAAGTCCTTACATTTGATTTCAGATCCTTTATATCTGATCTATCCTGCTCAGCTCTGGCATCAAAGGCCCGGCTTCGAGCAATCAGCTCCATTGTATAGAGAGAAGTTTGTAGATAAAGCAGAGAGTTAGAAAGAGCATAATGGCAAAAGGATATTCATAAAGGGAAAACATTAAGGGGAACATCGTTACACTTACAGAGATGGCGTTCTTCATCAAAGTTTTGTGGATGTCCTCCAGTTTATTTTTCCTCGTAGCCTGGACATCCCGAGGAGGGAGGACACTTTTGAGATACTCCTTGGCGTGGTGGAAAGCTGTGTCTTGAATGGTGAATGGTCAGCCTTGAGGAAACTCAAGACTGGGAATGAGGATTTGTGGGATGAAGGGAGGAGAATCTCGAACTGGGTTGGCTGGGTATTCAATGGCGAGAGACACGGGCCCAGTCGGCTGAGAAGGCATAGGTTCAGCGATCTTGGGTGGTGCATCCTTAAAGGTGCTCCCCCTTTTTAGTGGTCCCCTTTGACAGCGTTGGCTGTTCGGCGACCTGAACCGTCCCAGTAGGTAACGTCTTGGCCTTCTTCGGCTCAGGGGGACCAGAGGGTTTTTGCCAAAGAGCCTCCTACTCCTTCCCTTTTTCCATTTTTACTTTGAGGATCTGTTCGGCGGTTATAGGAGCAGGGGCCTTTCCCTCATCCAACTTCATTTTCCCAGCAGCCTTCTGCTCTTCAGCCTTCTTTTTCTTTGCTTCCTCAATTTTTTGCTCCTTGGCTTTGGCAGGGCAAGTTTCTTATAATCAATTTTGGGGGCCATATCTTTTTCCCCTTCTTCGTTTGAGTCAGAGAAATTCTAAGGCAGGAGGAGGTTCTAGCTCTTCATTTTCTTCTTCTTCTGCCTCCTCGTCCAAAAGCACAAGTCTCTGCCTTCTTGGTTGTTCAGCAGGACTAGGGATAGCTGCTTCTGGTGCATAAGCTTGTTCGGTAATTAAGGGTATAGCAAAGGGAGGTGGACGAACCCACCCTGGGTGCTTCAGTGCATAGAAATTTTCTTTCTCCTTTGCAGAAGCCCTGAACCACCACTGGAGCCGCCTGATAGCTTCTGAGGTTGCAAAACCTTGAGGGGGAGTAATGAACGTTTGGTGAGTGGGGGTGAAGTTGAACAAAATTGGAACCGCCCTGGCAAAGGGATAAAGATCAGGACCCCCGAGAAACTTGAACACTTGATCGAGGTGATCCTTATCAGCACGAGTACCGCCGGCCCAGAACTTCTTTGCTTAATCGGCTACATAGAAATTAAATCAAATGGTTAGTGTGCTTCCAAAAAGTAGGAAATCGAAGAAGAGTAATAGCTGGCAGCATTCAAAATCAACCAACCTGGGCCCAAAGAAACTAGAGGGACGATTGGAAAATGATTCATCCGGATCGTGTGTCCAGTGACCCGTGACGACAGACAGGTCACTTTCTAACTTAATCGTATCAGGCAGCATATGGACCAAGACTTTTTCTGGTCGGGATTTCAGATACCACCTGTTTCATCATTCTTCACCTTCTGGATAGAGTAACAGTAAAGTAGATCCCACTCGGATATATGGAATCCGTATCGCCTATTTATCTCTATTACCCCATTGACTATCCTATAGAAATTATGGGTAAGGTTCCTGGGGCCGAGGTCTAAGATGCTCATCATAGAGCGAAGGAAAGGGTGCAGGGGGAACCTAAGGCCACCTTCAGTGATGGCTACTATGGGGAATTCCCCTGGTGCGCGCGCCCAAGATTTCTACGTTTTGAGGAATATGATATTTCTCCTTGAAAACCCTAATTTTTTTCTTAGAGTTGAGCTCATTCGCGAGTTTACCCATATTGGAAGATTTTAGATGAGAGAGATTGACTCACCAGGAATGAAAATCTACATGAGAGACGAAGGCTGGGGCAGATGAAAGTACAGAGAAAAAGCAAAGGAAATGGGATAGCTCGAATCACAGAAAGGAAGCAAAGAAGATGAATCAAATATATAGTATGTGTATGTATATTGTGGGAGGCAATCGAAACATCACCCAAGAAAAGGCAGCGGGCGGTAAAAACGCATTTATTACCGCCCTAATTTTCGAATTTTTGGCCACTCATGTTTTAACACTCTAATTTGGGGATCTGTGTAAGCGGCGCGGCAGATGAAAAGCTGAAAGGGCTACACGTGTCATTACTAGGAGAGAGAAAGTCCAATCAGATTTGAAGCGCGTCAGGAGGATACTAAACGACAAATCTCACGGGAAAGATTGAAGGGATTAGTAAGGTAAGGCTTTTTTGGTTTGCTACTCTGCTCGAAAAATATCTCTTTCCAACTAGAGTGGGGACAAAATATTGGGCAAAATAATTCCTTGACGTACGAGTGCCGAACAAGTATAGCCAAGGTGCCACGTGGCCCAATGCCGAGCATATTTGTGTGAGTCACGTAGTCATTCACCGAGCACGTTGATGCTTGACACGTAGCTTTCCGCCGAACAGTTGATTAATAGCACGAGAGTTCCACGTGAGTGATATACACGGACACGTGTCTTTGGATTAATATTCCAAGGGATACCCTGACTCTCAGTATCTATGGATAATGTGTTGCTATGTGGCTGTAACCGAAGACCTCAATAGCCAATTTGTTCGGCCCATTGATTGGCGGCTAGTAAATGTTATGCTTGGGACCCACAGCCTTAATGAGGGATTATAACCATATATGCACCGTAGTTATGACTGAACTAAGTATTTATTTCTGAGGGAGTAACTAGCTCAGTTCATTTCATTATGAGTAGTTGACGGATGTGACAGGTAGACAGTTTGACCACGAAATTCCGGCTATATTGCCGTGTTTAACTACCAGAAGCATTGAATGAAAGGTATGGAGTATTTAATGAAAGATATGAGGCATTAAATGACGGTGAAAGGCATTTAAAGTAAGTAAGGAAAAGAGGTGCACGGAAGCCTGGATGCAGTCAAATCACAGGTATTGTCTTATTTATTATTTACATTACTATAAATACGAGATTCCACTTGACAATAAAGGTAAGTTGACTATTGCCAACTTAAGCTATTGCTCACTTCTTCTCTGAAAAAGCTTTATTCTTTGAGCTACTTGCTGATTTAAGCATCGGAGGATTTTCCGGCCAGAGACCTCCACTCCGGCCGTAACCTTTCTGTTGTCTTTGTTCGGCAGGTTGTCAATTGCATTTCTGGTTGGCGTGGTCAACAGTTCCGCGGTAAATTTTACTACCGAACAGGTACAGATAATGAGATGAAACCACCAAGGACCAATGGAATGCAATCAGCAATATCCTATAATTTACACAGAATGACAAAGAAGAGATGTTAGTTTTGAATTTGATATGATAGTTCAATGTTGCACGATAATATTTCTATATTCCCTTTTGCATCGAATGAAATAAAAAAAATGTGCGCAAAATATTTTTTTTTAATTTTTTATGTAAAACTAATATATGTTGATCTGAGCAAATATGTGTCTTTAGCATTCAAAGAAAGTACTACCAATTATCGTAGTCCTCAGTATTCATGACAACAAAAGTAGAAAATTTGCATTTAAGCATTTACTGCCATGGCAATAAGGAGCTTTCTAGTGTACTTCCTATATTGATATGTTCCATCCTCCAATATCACAAGACCGTTCCATCAACCAATACCACAAGACCGCAATATGCAAAATCATCTATAGAATGCTTAAATCTCTAGAACACGTACTTAATGACACGCTAAGCACCATCCATACGAAGGTAATGTTTGTAGTGAACAATTGTGCCTCTGCCATACAACTGGACTGCATTCATAAATTTCAGCAACATTAAGTATGACTACTCTCAGTCACCGAATATCTTCGCAATTACTTTTGTTTTTCTATCCAAATTTTCTGATACGACGCCGTGTATTTGTAATGTTTCTTTAATTAAGCATGTAATAGGACGATTGACATGGTAGGGTTCAACTTGACCAGATGTATGATTAAACCGGCAAAAAGTTTAAATCAAACTGATCATGGTCTTCACTCAATTGTGCATGAATGCATGTGTGGGTCCTTCGTACTTGATTATTTCAAAGAGCCTGTGAGAACTAAGATTAGTTGCTCGAATGCTTGCGCCACTTGCACTAGCCCTCTTTCCTCTTTGAGCACTCTACAGCTCAAGTTTTCTTATTCGATTCAATTGTCAAAAATTATTGGTTCATTCTGGAAAAATACAACTTTATTGAATGAACGAGTTGATCTTTATTTTTGAATAACGAACTAACACAAGCATTCTTGGTGTCAAGATTCCACATCTAACTTAATAGGAAGCAATTGGAACAGCTGAAGTAACTTTTTTAGATTGACGATCAATATAAATGAAATAAACAAGCACATATAGAGAGAAGGTGCCACCCAAAAAAAAAAAAAAAAGGGCACTGCATTAATTTAAATATTTCTTTAGCGCGAATTTCACTTTTCACCTTTGAGATTTATTCAAAATTCATCTTTAAGTACATATTTTTATTTTTTATTTGTAGCAATTAAGCGTATGAATTTTTTATTAATTGTAATTTCCCATCCCGTTAGTTTTTTTTTTGCCCTGACAATTTATACTAGTAAGTCAGTTAACAAGAAAAATTCATTATCTCCGAACTTTATGGAAAACTTACTTTAGAACTCGTTTTTCTTTTTTTTAAATAACAATTAAGAGTTTGAGTTTTTTTATTAGTAGTAATAGCATATTTTGTAATGATTTTTCTTACTACTAAAATTTGTGCTAACTGGAGCATAAGACAAGAAAGTAAACGAGAAAAATTTGTGACTAACAAATTACAAAAGAAAAAAAAAAATTAGGTGATGCAATGAGATTTTGGATAAAACTCGGATCAAAGTAAAATTTGTCCCAACGGCTATTTTTAATTTTATTTTTTATTTTTCAAATCAATGGTAGGTTCCAAGTTTCTATATATGGTGGACGCTGGGATGTCAAAACAAAGAGAGAGAAATCACACTTTTTTTTTTTTTTTTTTGGGTTCCAAGGTGGGCCCTAAAGATATATCAAACTCCAGCCACTCAAATGAGAAATGCACAGCCTGGACTAGGTAGGAGAACAAATTTGCCAATAGGAGTGAGGCAATCTCACCTTATCCACACGCCCATCACAACCTTCGCTTCCCTTTAATAGTCGTCATCATCATCACCCAAATCCAACTGCATATATCCATCCACATGTACAACAAAAATAAAAACAAAGAATTATTAAGTTTGCCTCATATTCCATTTTCCTTCTCAGGTCAGGAATTGCAGCAGCAGCAGCAACTAGTCAAGTAAAATGGCAGCCATGAACTCTTCTAGTGTGCTGGCCTGCAACTATGCCGTCTCTGGCGCTGCTGGATCATCAGAGCTTACCTCGAAGCTTACTTCCTCGGTATTTTGTGTTCATAACAATAAGTTGCCTGTCATCAACGTCAGGGCTCAGCAGTCCAAGTTTCCGGGTGAGTCCAGCAGCGGCGAAGGAAGAAGAGCTGCGCTGCTTGGCCTTGCAGCCGCAGTTTTCACTATCTCCACCACCACCGCCTCCTCCAATGCCAACGCCGGTGTCATTGAAGAATACCTCGAAAAGAGCAAAGTTAACAAGGTAGGTTTGCTTAATTTGTATCCGTGTTCATTATTGCTAGGTCTCTTCTATAGTACATTTTTTTTTATGCATTTGGAGTGAAAAAGAAGTGAGATGAAATAGGATAAAATGAGATAATTTGTGGGTTTGTAAATCGTGCAGTGAAATAGAAAATGAATAGTTTTTAAGGATTTTAAAAAAATTTTAAAGTTTTTTTTAATGATTTTTAATAAATCAAACATACTTTTAAACATTTAAAGTAGTTAATTAATTTATGAAAAATGCTATTAGACTTTAAGAAAAATATACACTAGAAAACATAACCAAAATGATGTAACGGTGGCGAGATGTAATTAAAAATAGGTTTGGATTTATTAACCCATATCACTTTCAAAAAAATAAGTCCATAAATATTTCAGTCATTCTTTTTGTGATAGATTTTTCTATTTGGGAAGCATTACTCAATTTTATGAATGTATGTGTGGTGCATTTGGAAAATATTAGGAATTAAATGACAAGAAGAGGTTGGCCACAAGTGGTGCAAATTTTGCAAGGGCATACACGGTTGAATTTGGGACGTGCAAGTTCCCCGAGAACTTCACTGGCTGCCAAGATCTTGCCAAGCAAAAGGTCTCTCTCTCTGTCTCTGTCTCTCTCTCTCTATATACCTTCTCTTCTTGTTGGAATTGCTTTTCTTTTACTTGCTTCAGTTTCAATTGATGTAACAAACATCTTTTTAACCAAATTTTGTTTGAATTGGTTTGCTGAATGCAGAAAGTGAAATTCCTTTCTGATGATTTGGAGTTGGAGTGTGAAGGGAAGGACAAATTTAAGTGTGGTTCCAACGTGTTCTGGAAATGGGGAAAGTGAGAAATCTATCCAGTATCTCTTCACCTCCCCCTCCCCCTCCCCCTCCCCTTAAACATGTATTTAATATTTCACCGACAACTTTTGATCAATTTGTTCTGCATGTAATCTTTCCTTTCCTTTTTGTTTTCCTCTGTTGCTCTTCCTGTCCATTGTGTTCAAGACGTGCCTAGCTAGTGTGTGTGTATATATATATAAATAGAAAAATTATGGAATATTTTGCCTGCTAACTGGAACCATTACACCTGGATTTGGCTGAAGCTGGCATTGGATTCCATTAGCAGGCCAATCTTAATCTGTGCCTCCTCCCTGAATCATACAAAAGATATATATATCTATATATATATATTTTCACACAAAGAATGGGGTTAAGATTGAAAAGTAAAAGAAGACGATCAATAATACAGATCAGGCTCAAGCTCATAGTCGATTACTTTATATTACTCATGTTTAGAAGTGCAGGAATCTGAAGAAAAAAAAAAAAAAAAAAAACTGCCGTTCAAGCTTGGCCTCAAATCTGGGTTCTATGAAGGAAGGAGTAAGGCACAACAATAGTTAAGTGTCCTGTTGTCATAACCCATTCACTACTCACCAGAATCCACTCAAATGTGCACATATACACACAGATATATATATATATATATAACAATGGAAGAAAGATCTAAATTCATTTCACAAGACAGTAAAAGATCAAGATTCATTTCACAAGACAGTAATCTACATTCCACACATATCACTAGTAAAAAAATGAATTCAATTCACTATGCATGGGTTAGGGTTCAGAAACTTGTAGTTTTACACCCTACTGTCAAAAATGTAGGGAAAAAAAAAAATCTGTCTTTCAAGTCAGGAGAACTGTTCATCTATAAAACTGTGAACAGATCCTGTTTAACACAGCCAATCCAACTACATATCAAAACTGGATTTCTCTGCAGAAGCTGTCGGGTCAACAATGCTCTCCAACCTCATTTGCACAAGAATGTCGAGTTCACAGATTGGTACCAAAAAGACCAATCAATAAGAGCTGCAGAAACCCAATCTACTCAAAGATCATGGCATGGTTCGTTTTCATTTCTGCACAAACCTGGATAGCCATGCCCAATTTGAGTAATCCCTTTGTACCAAACAGAAGTTCTCCGAGTATAAACCCACCATATAGAAAAGCTTAGTGGTGCAAACACAACAATGAAGGGCTATTGTTCCGCAATTGGGAACACGGTATTGGAGTTACCCCATTGGTAAATCCAGCAACAAATTCACAATTCCACTTTGCAGATGGAGCTAAGCCAATTATACTAACACTTCTCATGCATATACCTTCATATGGTTCATCCTCAATACCCTCTAACAATGGGGCTCTTGTAGAATTTACACTGACAACGTTACTTATAAAGATACCCTTTACTTTTGGGACAGCATTGGCGTCCCATCCCTCATCTGGGTGGTCATTCGCACCTCTGCTGAACCTTATGGGTATCTTAACTCTCTCCATCATCATATTATTTACAGTGATATTTGCTATATATCCCCCTCTTCCCTTGTCAGTCTTTATTCGCAACCCAGCTGCTGAATCTCTGACATGCAAATCCTCCACAATAACATTTGAAATCCCCCCAGACATTTCACTGCCTATTCCAACCCCAGAGCACGTTGGAGTTGTGCCCGATACTCTCCTTATAATGATGTTAAAGCTTGGACGGGCCATTGCAATTCCATATTGGTCCCACCCGCTCTTTACTGCTACAAGATCATCTCCACTCTCAATGTAGCAATCTTCAATACACACATTAACGCTTGAGTCTGTTAATATTTGACAAGGAGGTTAGTGTGATGTAGGATTGAATATTGAAAGAATAAGAAAGAAGTAAAGAAGAAGAAGAAGAAGAAGAAGAAGAAGAAGAAGAAGAGAAGAGATGAAGGAGAGGGAGACGAATAGCAGCTGTAGAGGAAGAAGCAATCCAATGTATTCAATGTTCATTCCATAATAATCTTGTTAACTCCAATTAAGGTTTAAATAATAAACTTCTAAAATCCATGAGTCGAAACACAAAAAACTCTTAATAAAATAAACTCAATACTAATAGGCAATGCTTGTTTGGGGGATAAAATTAGGGGATTGGATGAGTAGCCTACCATTTTTGATTAAGTTGATTTTAGTCCTGTATTTGGTTTGTAGTATTATAACTCCAGATTGTATTTCATATCCTTCAAAATGGGGGATAAATAATACCATGGGGGATATGGTATCACTTATACCCCACTAGATTTGTTTCTCACCAAAATCTAAAGGTCCAAAATTATTTCTTGTCACATCTTATGTCAAATCACATATTTTATCCCCTTTATATCTCACCAAACAAATACGAAAAAATAATCTCACATAAAAATTAGTCCCATATTATATTCAATCCCATATATTATCTCATGGTATTACTTATACTCCATCATCCAATCCCTCAAAACAAATATAGCCATAAGACTCAAAACAAATGGGTCCAAATATCTCTAATAAAATAAACTCAATATTAATAAAGCCTAAAACAAATAGGTTCAAATAAGGAATAAAATAATAATAAAAGGAAATAAATCTGCAGGTTGATGTCCTCATCATAGTGCACTTCTATTTAGTTTCTTCTGGATTTAATAGGTAAACTGAGAAGAGGATCTCACAGTGCTAAAAGTAAGAAGAAGAGAATGGAGTGACCTACCTGGGTCTATACCATCAGTATTTGGAGCATTGAGTGGTGCCAGGATGGTCATGTTTTTTATCACGACGTTACTGAAACAAATTTGGAGCAACTGTTAATATTCTACAATCAAAACTTCATGCATATGAAACTTTTATTAAGACTTTTAAAGGCAAGAGTTGAGTTTTCACTTCTACACTATTTATGAGAGATTTTTGTGCTTCAATACTAGCATTTGTAATCAACTATAAAAGTCAAAGGACTTATGCAGTGTAAGAATTCCTTCATTGACAGAACTAGCTTTTCTTGCCAATTTAGGTAGAATACAAGAATCTGTTTTAGAGGCTGCAGGATTTAAGGCATAATAACTGAGACCAATTTTCACAATCTTCACACTTGCCACATTGATAGAAAATTATCAATAGCGCATGTCCTCGTGTTTTGTGTCCACCCTCAATTACTTCTTTGTTTTTAAGGTGAAAAAACAATAGGCAAAATGTTAAAAATTTATCAAAAGACTATTCATTTTCTTTTTTCCTTGTACTCAATAATAATATATTGTAAACAAATAGTAAAACTGTTCAACCTTCTTTTTTTTTAACAGTAAATCCTCGAATCTTTCAAGGCTTTTTTTTTTCTTTTCTTTTTAAGTCCATTGGATTGCTAGTATCAATTTAGAATAGTGTCCATATGATATAGAAACAAGCTCTGAGAAAAAAAGAAGCAGAGGCAGACCTGCAATAAACAGGATGTATTGTCCAAAATGGAGAATTACGGAAAGTGAGATTGGAGATAAGTATGTTGCTTGAATTTTTTACTTCAAGGAGATGGCCTCTTGTGTGCTTCAATGTTCTGTTCCACCACATCTCCCACCACATCTTTCCCTGGCCATCAATAGTCCCATTCTGCCCTGCAATCAATTGAAAATGCACTAATCAGTGCCTCATGTAATCCAGTTTGCAATATTCTTTTTTTTTCTTTTTAGAAAGCTCACCAACTTCCCTATATCCGTGTGTATGTATTATATATATTTCAAAAGAAAAACGAAAAAGGACTAAGTGTGATGGGGAAAGAAAACACTCCAAAGGTAATTTTGAGTTTATTTTTCATTTAATTTAAAGTCCATGGCATGTATGTGGTGCGCTAATTATAAGCACGGATATGTATATGGGAAATTCATACAGCATGACAAACACAGCAGTATCCAAAATATATATGTATGTAGATATTAAGGGCATGACAGTTGAGTGTTCAATAATTGTTTGGGAATTTCTGATGAATGTGCTTGTCCGATTCGCCAACTGTTTAGAATTAGAAGTGTGTGTGTTTCTCAGATGATAAGTGATCCAAAATACATGCAAGAGAGGCTACACATGAATTATATTACCGAAAGGTAGTTCCAAGTGGTCTTGCAAAGCATATTCATGACTCAAAATTAGAAGTTCAATTCTCTTTATAGAATAGATCAATCTAATTCTGCATGTCAGCAATATAGGAAGGAACAGTAATGTGATGGCAACAAGAAGTGAGAATTCACTAAATCAGTCCAATGCATCATTTGACAACCAACAATCAATGCGCAATATCTGGCTTTATTGTCTCACTTAGAGATGAGAAAAAGAGGGGGGGGGGGGCTTAGGGACAAGATGCTCCTTCAGCAATTATATTCAAACGAAATGACAAGTCCCCACTGGGAATGATCACAACTACATATTGCTATTCATACTTTTTTAGTGGAACCAAACTGATGTTGGCAAAATTAAACAACGTAACTGATCAAAAGAGGACAACTTTTAATTTAATTTCAGTTTAACGATGGAGGAATTTCTATTGCTCATTCTCGCAATAATTGCAGGGGTTTTCAGATTAAAAGGTGAGGGAGCAGAAAGTATGTGTCTTGGTGGGGCTACTAGGGCCTACTTATATTAAATTAGCCTGGAGTTTTAACAGCATCATTCTTCATTTAATGGGGTATGAGGGCCTATTAGTGACTACTTACATTAAATTAGCCTGGAGTTTTAACAGCATCATTCTTCATTTAATGGGTTATGCCTAATATCATCTTTCTCCACACATAATCGGGCAAGAATCAAATGACTGAACATTAAAAAAAAAAAAAAAAAAAAAAAAAAAAAAACAGAAAAAGTATTGCTTCTTATGGATGTAAACCACAATCAACATCAGAATGATGGTCAAGCCAGAAGTGTATTAGGAAGAGTCAGACCAATCAGCAAATAGAGCGAGCTCTGACCTCCTCTGTGGTAATTAACTAATGTGACCCCACAGACCAAACAAGGGTAGAATCAATTTCAGCTAGGATCGTGCTCAGCCAACTAAGTTTAAAAGTTGTATTGTCAAGAAAAATAAAGAATTTTACCAAGAGTTTGATACAAAACGTTCCATTTGTATTACAACCGCTTACATATTTGAATTGGTATGCAAGGTAAGGGAAGGCTCAGAAAAAAATAACCAAAGATGAAGTAAAACAAAAGATGCCATGAAATTAAGGGAAGGCTCAGAAAAGAATAATCAAAGATGAGGTAAAACAAAAGATGCCATGAAATTAAGGGAAGGCTCAGACAAGAATAACCAAAGATGAGGTAAAACAGAGGATGCCATGAAATATTTGCTCATGACATTTATTATAAGGAAACATTCTAAATTTCATGTCTGGGGTGAGTTCTACATCCCCAAGATCAAGCTTAAAATTTCAAGAGATTTACAATTTTTTTTTTTTAATATGACATAGCATAAATAAATACCTGTAATGACAACATCGGTGAGACCATCTCCATGGATGAGGCTTACATGCCTCCCTCCCAATCTCTCTCTCCCTCTTCCATAAGAAGGCAGTGGCTCTATGATAGGCCATTCCTTTGGGTCCTATAATTTAAATAAATAAAATAAAAGTAAACAACTGGAAATTGATTAAGAAAGACGCATTTTAACTAAGAGGAGCTTATAGGTGGCAAGGAAATTTAATCAATCCATTTTCTTTCAAAATTTGACCTTTGCTCACAAACAAAATTGGCATGGAGTCATTCCATTAACGTATTAATTCCCACAATTCATTTTGTTTCTTTGTTTTAGTCTCAGAGAAGTAAATTGAATCATTTAAATGATTATTCACTACCAATAACAGAATAGAATATATCGTCTCCATAAGTGACACATTAATTTATTCAAACTGAGTCACGGTAAGTCGCCCCCCCCCCCCCCCTCAAAAAAAAATATTTTGAGCTAAAAGAACAGCCTCTAGCTAATGATAGTCCCTTTAGAAGATTTTCTAAAGTTTAGACAACCATTTCTGGTGCAAAATATCCATAAACTCCAATTTCACACAAAAAGTTAAAAATGAAAACTACCAAAAAGAATAGCATCAGAAAGAGAATACATTCCTTTTCCTCTTTTCTTTTCTTATATAAGTAATATTCTAAGAAAAAGGTGAAAATATCCATTGACAAACATTAAAGTCGGCAATATATAATTAACAAAGCCAGTCCGCAAAACCACGCCAACATGAGCGAAAGGAGTGAAATACGACAAGGAAATTCAAATTGATTCCTCCGTCATTCTCGTATAAATATTCCGTGATGCCAAGCTAGTCCAACATAAATTTTACACACACTAAAAATGGAGTATTGCTGTTGCATCGAATTCAGTCTTTCCTCTCACAAGTTTAAACACAAAAATTATAAGTACTAACTATTTACTTCAAAATTATTAGCTTATTAGAGAATTATACACACACACAAAGATATATATATATATATATATAAACTATAAATGTACCAGTTGGCAGAATTAATCAATACTCAAAACTTAAGCGAAAACAATAACAAGCATATACATAATAGACCCTAAGACAAAAACAAAACGTGAGCATATATATATATATAGCAATGGAATGATTCCAGAATATATATATATTTATTACCTGAGAACCTAAAATGGTAGCTCCTTCTTCAAGAAAAAGCGTGAAATTACTGGTAAGGTTAAAGCTGCCCGTGACCCAACTGCCTCTCGGAACGTTCAGCTGGGCCCCGCCTCCGTCTGCAAAACTCCGCATGTGACGTATCGCGCGCCGGAACGCCACCGTATTGGAAGTCTTTCCGTCGCCCACGCCCCCAAAATCGGCGATCGACATGACCACCTTCCTACGAGGCCCTCCTCGGAAGAACCCGGAGCAAGTCGGGTGCCCCGGCGGTCCACCACCCTGGGACGGGTCCGTTGTTCCGTCTTCCGGCGACGAAACGCGACCGACCCACGTGGGGAAAACTGTATCGGTGGCCATCTGGAGGCCCAGAAGGACCATGACGGTGAATACGATCAACATCAAAGCCCGTGAAGGCCTCGTCAACCCACCACCCATCCTTGCACCGCATAATGGTTGTTCAAATTCCATCATAATAGCATATACATGCATATAGCACACATATATGTGGAGGATGTATATCTGACGATATATATATATACACGATGTGAATATGTATATATCGAAAAGAAAATTGGGGAAGAGAGATGGAGAGAGAAGGGTTTTGTTTTTGCAGATGAAACGAGAAATAGAACAGTGCGTGAAAATTTCCCCTTTTCGATGAGACGACGGTGGTGGGGTGGTGGGGATGGAAGCGCGTGCCGGCGCGGTTTAGAGAGCGGTGGAAACAATAGGTGGGCCCCACCGCTACGAAAAGATCCCAGCAGGCGTGACCTGTTTCTTCGGTGGGAAGGATCCGAATCAGCTGCGGCGGGCACTATATTTGTTCCGAAATATCTCCAATAGTAAAAGTGCGCGCTTTAAACTATTTTTTGGAACTGGGGCTTCTTGGTTGCGTGGCAACAAGTTATTGGGTGGCTAACTGTGTTGGAGCGCAGTAGTATAGGCAGAGAATGGAGACGGAGAGCGTGAACAGCGGTGTGAGTGCGGATGTTGCGTTGGAGGTTCATTTTTTTCGTTTGAAAATTGGAGGTGGCGGCGAGATAAATCCGCTCTTCACGGGAAGTTAATTTCAAATTATTGTTCTTTCTTATTTATTTATTTATTTACGTCAATTATTCATGTTTATTGAAGGAAACCCATACTCCATCAGATGATGATACATGACATTTGCTGTTAAATGTTATGATGGCTAGGGTTATAAAAATACCTTGAAAATAGGTCAGCCAGTATCAAAATATTTCAGCTGATATTTTGAGGTCGATAAAATACATTTAAGCTAAGCATAATTAGCATAGTAAATTAAATGAAAAAGCGTTTAGAGCAGACACGTAATTGATCAGAGGAGCGTCAATAATACTTACAGCACGAATAATCAGTATAGAAAACTAAATAGAAAAGTGTTTAGAGGAGACACATGGACTCGTTTGGAGTAAGAAAAAATACGATGAATTGAGATAAAATGTGGTTTGAGTTTAATTTTGACGCCTTTTTTTTTTTTTTGAAAAATAGCAAACCGTGAAAATAATTTTTCAAATCCGTTCTCACGGATTAAAAAAATTCACAAAAAATAGCGACAATAGTACTCGTTTGAAAACTTTCGACACAAAAAATATGATTGTATAAAAAATTTACACATTCGGTTAACATAATTTTAGATTTTTTTTATTTTTTTTAGTAAAATATTTAAATTTTTTAAAATTAGTGATAACGGAAAAATTAAAAACAGAAGAATTATTAAAAATCTATAGAAGATTATAGCCTGCCAAATGGGGCTATAATTGGCCAAAGCAGCGTTTTGAGTAATTGCAGAATTGGCCGGAGATATATCTGGGGGACAAATGTCAGGTTATACAGAAGAATGTTTAAGTAATTATAGAATCAACCAAAAGAGCTATTAAATGCAATTGCATATGACATTCACGCAACAATTATGAAAGCATAACATGATTCTAATATTTTAGGACGTACAGAAGATAGTGAAAAAATATTTTGAGCTACAGGTTGCCTATAGAAAAAGAGGAATCATACAGAAAAAAAGGTTCCTTAACCACCAATCTCCTAGAGAGAACCTATTTTCTAATTTTTTTTTATGCTTTTGTGTTCTTTTCTTCTATGTTTTTTTCTTTTGCAGCAGTAAATTAGTAAAGTTTTATTTATTTATTTATTTTTTGGGCATTCGGAGTATTCACTTGCATTTGTAAATCTCAAAGATACTATGGTCTTGTTTGGAGTTGGTAAAAAAAAAAAATACAAAACTCTACAAACACGAATTACGAGATTATAAAATTTAAATTCTCGACTCACTACACAAAATACGAGACATTAACTTTTATAATTTTATATATTTTTATACAACTCCAAATACACCCTATAAAGAGCTATAAAACATAATGAAACTGTGTGCCGAAACCTAAGTATTCTAAGTTTGAAAGTTCTAATTCTTTGTTTGTGGTAATTATCAATTGTTTTATGTTGATTGAAGTCTTGAGAAGGCATCAAATCTTCATAGTCGTTTGATTCCATTCCGCACACAATTTTTATTTCTTGAATCTTCATTTTCTCATAATCAAAACATTATTATTCTTGTTGGTTTACAAAACTAGATACTTGACATAGGTTAGAATCAAACACCATCGATTTGGAACCTGTTATTTCAACAACTAGGGGACAATGTTATTCCTCAATGGCCGATGATGGCACAATTGGCCAATAATTAGCCTGTTTGGGATAAATGACCTGAATTAATAGTTGTTGGCTTTGCTGACCAGATTGGTCCGAACATCTTTGTTATTTGGGATCACTTGATCCATATTATACAAGAACAATTTGGCAAGCTCTCAGGAGATTAAGGAGGTAATTTATCGAAGATCGTATCCAAAGTGGGTTGATCAGGTAGATTTTCTAAGAAGCTACAAAATTGCCATTTTTTTTTAATTTTTAGGAGATGGTAAGCAATCTACAATTGAATATATTGGCCGACTCACGATTCATTGTGGGATTGTAGTAGTTTTGATGTTTTCAAACTAAGGTTGTTTGCTAACTTTTTATTGCTACAGCCTTTACTTGGTATGTAAACTTATTATTGAAATCAGTGCATAATTGGCCACATTCGAAAGATATGTTCCACAATCAATTTTAGTGGAGTGAGCCAGAAATAACGACGGCTTATTTGGCCAAAATATCTCAACTAACAAAGGAGTCAGTTGACATGTACATTGTTAGGTTCAAAAAGGCTAGGTATAAATGCAATGTATCACTCCTAGAAGTGGAATATGTTAAATTAGCACTGAATGACCTTGAGTTTGAACCTCTAAATAAATTTAAAAGAATGGAGTTTAGAGATTTATTCGAGTTAGGAGTGAGAGCAACTTGATATGAAAGGATTCTACAAAAAGAGCAAGATAGAAAAAATTTATCTAATGGAACATACTAGAAGGACATGGTTATGATGATGCTTTGACCACTATTCATGATAATATAGATGACATGGGTTCACAACCTGACGCAAATGCGGTTGAATTTGTATCCAAGACTCCTTATATTTGTAAGGTGTTAACAAAGCCAAAGAGGATAAGTCTGTTGGTAACTTTGATAATAAACAAGAGGAATAAAAAAATATAGATTTGATATAACAAAGGCAGACTTGATCTTTTACAATCTCCTGGCCAATAAAATAATTTGTTTGCCTTTAGTTCATAAAGTAGCATTAGTCGATGAAATCAAAGGCCGTAATTATTATAAATGACATAATTCATGGAGCCATTCGAGTAATACCTGTGTTATGTTTCAAAATTTTATCTAGGAACATAATTGATGGTTTATTCCAGATGGCTAAAAAGTAGCCCATAGGAGTGGATAAGAAGTTGTTTCAAGTATTTGTAGATATTAATATAGGATCATGTTAAGAGCAGAAAAGGTAGAGAGAAAGTTGAGATAGACGAAGAGGCTGGTGACCTAGTAAGTGAAGATGAATTGTTCGAATTCTAGTGGTCTTGGGCCAAATCAGTTAAAGATGTAGAGAAATCTAAAGAGGACAATATTAGGGTGAATGGTAACAATAGATTCAAAAGCCAAAACTATTGTATCATGCTTTCAAGGAAATCGCATTGGTTGATTGGGGAATAACCCATTATCAACCTGAATTGCCCAAATAAGGCAAAGAATATAAATTGCACAGGGAGAGACAATTGTTAGAAGTACAAGATAGAACTATGAGTGCTTGCGTTGTGAAAAAATCTCTAACACCGCAACTGCAAAGTGATCGAGTGTAGCAACTTAAATTGTAAAATGGTGAAATACTGGTCATACCCACAAGGAGAAGCGTTATTAACTCACAATTCTTTTTCTTTTAATTATTAGGTGTCACACAATAGAAACCAAGGAAATTGGGTTCAATTTTGTAAATAAAACTGACCTAGGCATTTTGTCAAGCACCTAGGAGGCGACGATTAAATCTAATTTGAAAATTGTGATTGAAATTTGATTAAACTAAAAATGATTATATATATATAAATCTTAGATCAAGTTAATTCAAGTAGTAATTCAATGGATCTTCAAGGTTGGAACAATGAATAATCAAATTTGGTTGTAACGTTACTTTAACTTGGTTGAGTTACTAAATCAACACAAAGGGTGCATAGCTCAAGTTACCTTAAATATGCATATCGATACGCTACTTTCCTGGACTTGAATCCAAGAAGAACTACTCTAGAACATAAAAATTACAAGAAGAGAGAGAAAATTACAATGAAAATTAAACCTAATTGAGGAGATGGAGACAAACCCCCAAGACCTCTCTAATCTCATTTACATATTCTAGAAGTAATGTATATATCATTTTCATGAAACCCCAACTAAAACTTATATTCCCGTCTTTTGAAAATTACAACAATGCCATTAAATTTCCAAAGTTTAGCCTGTTGTTTGGATAGGGGTCCAAATAGCCTTCTGACCTAACCTTGTTCGGATAGGGGTCTGAACAACCTTCTGATACTTAGTGAATTTTTCAGTATTCAAATCATATCTTGCCTACTGTCATACGCACAAGTGTTCAAACAAGGGGCTGTCCAAACAAGGGTCCGAACACCCTTTTCAACATTTCGAATTTTCTTTGACTCTTATTCCATTACAACATTCTGTTAATCGATCAAGTGTGCAAGTTATGGTCTATTCGAATATGGGTCCAAACACAGAATTTTTTATCATAATCTAGATGAAGCTTTTTGTTGTCTCAACATGTGTCTGAACAAGGGTTTGTCCGGACTCATGTCCAAACAACCTCCTACTTTTCCTTATTTTTCAACTCCATTCTTCTTCATTTACCTCACATTTATAAGGGACTCTTCTACTTGCATTTGATAGACATCCCAATTTTGTCCCTTTTACTTAAACATTACAATATTAGTTCTTTTTGTTGAATAGTGCTCTAATGATTAAGTTCTTTTAATCATAAGACATGTTAAAGCACCATAATTTAATAAAGAGCAAACAATTAATAAAATGACGATCATACCCCTAGAAATGGGAGAAATCAAGTTGAAGGCTCAAATCAAGATAGAAGGCCACTAGAATGTATAAACATATCCAGGACATCAAACAAATAACTCCAGCATTAATAGAATAGCCAAATCCAAAGTCAAGGATCAATTTGGTCCGAAAGTCAAAACTAGCTTCTACCAACACATCTAAAGGATGGTATCGATTAGAATATCTAGATCAACCTAGAAACATACAAGGAGACATAAAACATCCTAGAACATACCAGAGGATATAGAACACAACTCAAAGTAGCTAAAAGACCCTTTCAGGGATCATCCGAGCCCCGCCAACTCAAAATGGCTCCTATAGACGAGAGGGAAGGTTTGGTGCACCAGACACAATTTGAGCCTCCAGATGAAGTCAGAAGGCCTTCAAATTGCACATAAATATTGAGGATACATTCCCTGAGGTAATGATATAGCTAGGTCTAGTCAAGTCAAACCTTAGGAGGTTCTTCTGGAGCTTGGACTTGAAAAATTATTAAGTTTTATAAATTCATAAACACATCTAGGAGTTATGCCAATGGCATTTTTGGACTCCTCATACCAAAAAATGGTAGGAGAAGCCATCCTAGTGGTGTCTCCAGGGTCAGGTAAAAGAATTGGACGACCTCCTTTCGTTTCAGCTCGTTTCAGAGTAACAACTTTCAAATAGACTTAACTTGACATTGGAGAATCCAAATTGAACCAAAATTTGACTTAATTGGTTTAGTTATCTCCAAAAAATGCCCAAGAGGTCTCCAAAGCTCTAGGAAACTATCTAGAGCTTCCTAAAATGGTCCGAACCTATTAAGACAAAACCCAAACCTAGCAACACATGGCCTAAGCTGAGGGTTGTAGGCCAAATGACCACTTTTCTCCTTCTAGCTACCAAACCCATTTTTTAACAAGGGTTATGGCAAGTTTTTCTGTCAATAAGCATGGTTGGAGCCTATCGCTTATGCCGTTTGGTAGGATTCTTCGTCTGCGGCCCTAGCCGAGCATTTTTCCATATATATACAAGTGGAAAAGGTTGCACAAATGATTTTTGCAAGGTTTTTTATCCGTGAAGTTAGGCAAAAGTTTTTGCTCATAAGCTTGGGTAGATAAAATTGCTCAGATGACCTAGGTAAAAGTTTTGTTTAGGTTGAGAAAAAACCTATAAATAGGGCCTCTCCTTTTCATTTTTCATTCAATACTCAGTGCTCAGAGTTCTCAAGGTGAGGCTAAGAATCTAGACTTTCTCTCTCTAGAAAAAATTGTGTCGATAAAAATTTTCTCTCTCTAAAAAATTTTTATTTTATTTTTCAATTCAATTTATTTACATGATTAAGACGAAATAATTTTAATTTTGTAAATAAAAACCCTCTGTCAATGAAATATATTTGGATCATAACTTAATTTCGGGCTAGACTCGATGCATGATATTGATCGGATTTACTCAAGATAATTTTGTAAAATTCCAAATTTCATACATGTGACATGCCCACATTATACTACCATACCATACCATACTATAACATCATTCTACCATGCCATACCATGCCGAATACCATATCTACCATGCCATGACTTCACATTACCATGCCAGGCTATCCCAAACATCATACTTATCATGCTATGTCATCCCCAACATGTTATGCCATGTTCACATACTATCATAACATGTCATACCATGATATCATAATGCATTATGATGCTATACCATGTTTTACCATGCCATATCATCATGCTATACGATGCTAACATGTCTTATCATCATCACATATCATGGTATAACATGCTAGAACATTATTTACCATGCTAGTACATGCTATGACATGCCATACACTATGTCTTGACATGCCCACACATGCCTTGACATGCTAGAACACATCAAAACATGCACACACACACTTGCTTGGGTAGATACAAACTTAAAAGTCAAACGTATATCAATCCAGAGCATTCACTTAAGCGAGTGAGGCTCCAGAGACTGGGAATGACTCAAGATTGGTTAAGTTAGTGATTTTGGGCATGACTCCCTTAAATATATCTAACATGCATCCTTGAACTGTCATTTATCTTAGAATATGAGTTATTATCGCATTCAACATGCTTATGGCATACCGGGCATATCAAATGCATCACATATGGTTCCTAAGCCATTTCACGCAAACCATATTATCATCATCAGGAACTGAACTCTCGATAGGAGTTGAGTTCCTTTCCCAAATGATAAACACTCACTTATATGCGCGAAGTGCATCCCTGGAGCAAGGCTACTTTTCATAGTTATGCGTGAGGTGCTAGCTATTCCCTCTCATCTAGAGCAAGGCTCTTTTCCCTAGTTATGTGCAAGGTGCTAATTATTTTTTTACTTTGGAGTAAGGCTCATTTTCAAATTTAAGCACAAGGTGCTAACTATCTTTTATCATTTGGAACGAAACTCTCTTCCCAATTTATGCGCAAAGCGCTAACTTCCATTCAATCTCAGAGCCAAGCTCTAACAATATAAAGACAATTACTCCTAATACATATCTAGAGCTAGGCTTTTTCTTTTCCTTATCCCATATTGAGAGCAAGGCCCCTTCACACTAATCCTATATACAGCACTGGCCTTATAGGTGATTCTTTTATATGCTTAACCTACCTTGGCCAATGATGATGCTTGAGGCCACTAGTTTGCCACCATGGCATTTTGGATTCTAGATGAGTCTATCATATGCCATCCACGACATCATATTCTGGTCGATGATGAGGTTTACTATGCCTAAGGCCAATTAGAATGCCATCCACAACATTCTGGTCACATTTGCATCCACTACATATTGGCATATCATATCTGCATGAGGTGCTGATTTAGAGCTATGTTGACCTGATCCCTTCACAGGATACGTAGGCAACTCAAGAAGATGGCTTAAGTTCAGTTATCACAGTTTTCACAAACCATCTACGGGAGGCAGACCTAAACTTGGAACGACGGTCCTATATCCATCTATCATTATATAAACACATAACAATACAGTTTAGACCACTTTAGGTTTGAACTACATTAACCTGATCCCTTCACAAGGTCTGTAAGTAGCTCGAGCACATAGCTTGAGTCTAATTACTTCGATCTTCATAGACTATCTTTTAATTCACACTTTCCCAGCGTGCACACACACACACACTCTCATGTATAAGGACTACATAAATCCATATGCCTAATTCCATACAGCATCTCAGTTCAAATCTCATCCCTAGTTATATATTTAGTCTTCAACGTGCATTTAGAGTCAAGCCAGCATATAAAAGCCCCTCGGTACCACATAAACAGACATTACACTACACTTGCACACATGAGCTAGGCTTGGCCGCCTTGTATTTCATGCATCATATGCATTCAGGGTTGTATTTCTATGATCATCATAAAATCGGAGTATTATATTATGAGATTATGACTACAAAGAAATGAACTCTAGATATTCCTAAGTATCCAAGCGTAACAATTTCTGTGTGCAGCTAAACCTCCGGACCCATTATCTTTGATTGCACAAACTAGTCAAGAGTCATTAAAAATGGACCTTTTATCACAATTTCAAGATCATAAATTAAAACACTTTTAAACCTAAACTACAAATCAAGTTTCTTGGCACACCCATTTTGAAAATATCGGGTGACGACTCTTAGTTTTTGTAATCAAGGCCCTATTTCAAAACAAAATATAGTTTTTCACATTTGGGCGATCTTGAACGCACTATGTTGCAATAAAGACTCACCACTTGCACCTAACGGCCTGGTGCTTGACGTATTCTTTATGTCATTTAAGCCTCTAAATGCCTAGAATTAATTCTTGAAAATTGTAATCAACACAAAACACAAGTGTATGAGAAATATGTAATAAAATTCAGTTTTAAATGAATATATTTATGCAATTAGCATATTTTATTTCAAAGATTTATGAATATATAATATTATATGCTAATCACACCCCAACCCAGACATTGCTAGTCTTTGGCACTATTCACAATGAACACAAAGGTAAAGAGGTAACCATAGAAATCATGACTATACTTAGTACATATAATAAGTCTTTTGAACCCCTAAGTTTCCCCAACTGGACAAGTGAAGTTTTGTGAGAGTTTACAGTAATGTCAACAACAAACATCTAGATTAATCTTATAAATGATGCAATCCAATCAAATAGCTCATGGTTTAATTTCAACATCAAACACGTTACATAATCTAAGTATGACATATATGATCCCAATGCATGTTGAACAAGTTCAAATCAACCACTAAGACTCAAGTATGCCAAGTCCTATTATTTGTTCAATTTTAATCACTAGGTATACCTAATGACATAGTCTTGACATCAAATCCCACCAAGTTGTCCACTCACAAATAAATTCACTTAAGAAAGGTGTTTGTTATAGCTTGTCACGATCGGATCCGTGCACCGAAGTCGACATTTACGGGTCGTGAGTTTTTATTACTACATGGTGCATCCAAAATTACCTAAATGTGAAAAAGTATTGTTTTGTTTTGAAATAGGGCCTTGATTACAGAAACTAGGATTTGCCACTTGGCACTTTCAAAATGGGTGTGTCGAGGAACCCAAGTCTTGGTTTAAGTTAAAAGATGCTTTGAGTTATGTTTTTGAAATTATGATAAATGACCCTTTTTATTGACTCTCAACTAGTTTGTGCAATCAAAGATAATGGGTTTGGTGGCTCAACTACACATGGAAACGTTATATCTAGATACCAAGGGATATCTAGAGTCATTTTCCACTATCTGTAGTCATAATCTCATAATATAATAACCATTTTATAATGATCATAGCATACAACCCCATATGCAAATGATGTATGAAATGTAAGATGGTCAAGCTTAGCTCATATGTGCAAGTATAGTGAGATGTCTGCCTATGTGAGAAGTGATGAGATTTGTATTGGAAAACTATGTTTAACATGGAAATGGACTTATGCAGTCCTTATGCAAGAGTGTGTGTGTGATGAGAATGAAGTGTGCATTGAAGATGGTCTATAAAGACCAAAGTGATTGCACTCAAGCTATGTACTCACGCTGCCTACGTACCGTGCGAAGGGATTAGGTTGATGTAGTTCAGAGCTAAGGTGGTCCAAACTACATGTTGAGTGTTTATGATGAATGGATGCAAGACCTAGCTCTAAGTTTAAGTTGGCGCTTTGTGCAGGTAGTCTATGAAGACCTTGGAGACCACACTAAAACTATCTGCTCGAGCTGTCTATGTACCTTATAAAGCGATCAGGTCACCGGAGCTCACACCCTATGGTTGAACTATGTCATGGATACAAGAGATTAGCTCTAAATGGTCTATGAAAACTGGGGTAACTGAACTCAAGATATCTATTCAAACTACCTACATACGCTAAAAAGGGATTAGGTCTATGTAGCTCTGGGACTAGCAACTTGTGCAAATGTGATGTCCAAATATATACAAGTGAATGCACGTGTGATTAGAATGCCGTAGATGGCAAACTGATTGTCCTCAGGCATAACGAGCCTCATCATCAGCTAGGGTTAGCTAAGTGTATGAAGGAGTAACTAATAAGGTCAATGCTTTGTACAGGATTAGTGTGAATGAGCCTTGCTCTGGATATGGGATAAGGGAAAGAAAGAATCCTGTGTTAGGAGTAATTGTCTTTGTACTATGAGAGTCCTAACTCTAACACTAAAATGAAAGTTAGTGCCTCGCGCATAATGTGGGAAAATTACTTCGCTCCAGATAATAAAAGACAGTTAGCACCTCATGCTTAACAGGGAAATCGAGCCTAGCTCCAGATGAGAGAGAATAGTTAGCCCCTAGTGCATAACTGGAGGAAAGGAGCCTTGCTCCACTGGGGAAAAGACAGTTAGCACTTAGCACATAACTGGGAAATGGTTAACTAGAAAAAGGAGTCTCGCTCCAAGCAAGAGGGATAGTTAGTGCCTAGCGTGTAACTAGGAAATGGAGCCTTACTCTAGAGAAGAAATGGTTAATACCTTATGTTTAATAAGGGAAAGAATCCTAGTTTTAAGTTAGCACCTTACACTATAATGATTGGATTCAAGCCTTCTGCTTTAGCTACCTACATAAGTTGTGAAAGGATCAAGTCTACGTAGCTCTATTTTAGCTTTGTGCCTCATGCATATGGATGAGGAAGAATAGTTAGCGCGCATAACTAGAGAATGGAGCCTCACTCTGCTGGGGAGTTTAGCTTTAAGGAAAGAGATAGCTAGCACTATGCACATAACTGTGGACAGGAGTTTTGCTCCAGGGATGCGTTTAGCACATGTAGAAGAGTGTCTATCATTTAGGAAAGGAACTTAGCTCAAATCGAGAGCTCAGTTTTGGTTATGATGCTCAAGTTTATGTGAAAGGCCTAGAAACCTAGTGTAATGTGAGTGATGCAATTGATATGATTAGGCAGTTTAAGGATGCATGTTAGATATGTCTAAGGGAAGTCATGACTTTAGAAATCATTGGCTTAGCCAATCCTAAGTCATTCCTAGTCTCTAGACTTCACTCACTCAGGTGAATGCTCTAGATTGATAAGCATTTGATTTTTAAGTCTGTGTAAACCCTAATGGGTATGCGTTTTGCATGTCTGGATGTATTTTAGCATGTCAAGGTATGTACAGGCATGTCAAAATATGATGCATGGCATGTCACAGTATGTGTTAGTATGGTAAAAAAGGTTGCAATATGTCAAGGCATGTGCTAATATGTCAAAACATGATGCATGCCATATCAGAGCATGTGCTAGCATAGTACATGATGTCCTAGCATGTTATACTATGATGTGGGATGGTGATGAGACATGTTAGCATGGCATAGCATGATCATGGCATAGTATATCATGGCATAGCATGGCAATATGGCATGTTAGCATTATATAAGATGACATGGTATGGCAAATATAATGTTTGGCATGGCTTAGCATGGTAATATTATGTTATGACATGAAATAACATCGTAAATATGGTATTATGACATGGCATGGCATGGCATGATAGAATGATGTTATGGCATGGTATGGCATATTAGTATGATGTGGGTATGACCTATGTATGATTTTTGCAATTTTACAAAATTTATCTTAGGTAAATCCAGTCAATATCATGTGTCGAGTCTAGCCCAAACTTGAATTATACTTCGAAGACCTTTCATTGACAAAAAAATTTTTTTAACACAACTAAAAATATTCTATTCTAATTATGCAAATACATTGAATTAAAAAATAAAATAAAAATTTTCTAGAGAGAGAAAATTATACCGATGTGGACTTTTTCTAGATAAAGAAGCTTTGAAGGGCGTCGAGTGTTGAATGAATGAAAATGAGAAGAGGAGGCCCCTATTACAGAAGTTTTGGCCAAACAAAACTTTTGCCTATTTAAGCAGACAAAAAGAATTGTCCGTTTCGTTAGGCGAACATGTTTACCCAACAAAACGGGCATAACTCTTTGCCAGGACTGCTTGACAGTCAATTTTGCCCAACAGGACGGGCGAACATGTCTGCATAACATTACAGGTGGTCAAAATTGTAAAACAAGTCGGACAAAACTTCCTATCAGTCAAGATAGGTGAAACAACTCGCCACAAGCCTTGAAGACAAGAAAAATGGCGACTAGGCCAAAATAGGGGCCATTTTGGCCTGAGCCATGCTTAGCAAAATTCGGGTTCTGTCCTGACAAGTTCAGGCCATTCTAATGCCTTTGGCATAGTTTTTGGGAGCTTTTGGGACTTCCGGGCACTTTTTTGGAGTGAAACTAAACCAATTGGTCAAAATTGGTTTAATTTGGATTCTTTAGGATCAAGTTAGGTATGTTTGAAAATTATTGCTTCGAAACAAGCTGAAACGAAGCAAGGTTAGCCAATCCTTTGGCCTAACCCTTGGAGGCACCACCAAGCTGACTTCTCCTACTATTTTTTGGTATAATGAATCCAAAAATGCCGTCAGCGGGACTCCGGGACACTATGAATTTATAAAGAATCGAAGCTGCGGAAGGACGAATTTATAAAAAATTAAAGTTGTGGAGGGACCTCCTAAGTTTTGACTTGACTAAACTTAGCTATGCCATTACCTTAGAGGATGAAACCTTGACATTCTTTTGCAATTTGAGGGCATTCTGACTTTGTCTGGATGCTTAAATTATTTCTGGGGTGCTAGGAGTTTCTTTTTCGTCAGTATTTTGAGTTGACAGAGCCTGAATAACCTCTAGAACAGCATTTTGGCCACTTTGAGCCTTGTTCTATGTTCTATGGAATGTCCTAGGTTATTGTGTATCTTCTTACATATTTCTAGCTTGATCTGGGCATTCTAGTCGATACTAGTCTTCGAGTGCGTCAATAGAGGCCGTTCCTGATTTCTAGACCGGGTTAACCCTTAACTCTAGATTTGGCTCCTCTGTTGATGTTGAGATCCTTAATTTGGTGTCTTGGACACGTCTATGTATTCTGGTGGTCTTCTGGCTTGATCTGGTCCTTCAACTTGACTTCTCCCTATCTCTAAGGGTATAATCATCATTTTACAAATTATTTGCTATTTGTCGAATTCTAGCACTTTGACATATCCTACTATTAAGAAAACTTAATTAGTAGAGTACCATTCAATTAAAAGTATTAAATATTGTAAAGTTAAAATGAGGGGGCAAAAATTGGGGTGTCAACATAGCTCATACAAGAGCGTAACGACAAAGAAGTGCAATGAACCCAATCAAGGCATGAATGAAAGAATTAAAACATAAGGAGTGGCATAGCTTCATGAATAGATATCCCAATGCATTATTAAATGAAAAACACTATTCTAACCCACATGAAATTAATGGATCAATATATCCATGAGTGTCATTCCCCTAATGTCCATTAGGTCTTTATTAAGTTGTAGCTTGGCTTTTAAGAATTGGCTAGATAATAAGAATAGAAAATTTCAAAGTGCATGTCTAAGGATATCATGAAAGTGCAATAAAAACTCAATTCGTTCCAACTCATCTTTTCATACATCTTGAATGCCAACCACAAAGTTCTATTGAATTATAATTATTCTATTTTTTTTTCGTAGGACTTAAACAAATGATACTCAAGAAATACTGTGTTCCAGCATCTTTTTCTCCAATTCAATCATTATCCTTACAACTCCCATCTATATTAAATGATGGATGTACTTACATCCCATGACATGCAAAGGTTGGCTTAAATATATAAATAGGGCTAAAAGGGTCATATACAAGGCTAGAAATTCAAAGAAAATCCTCTCTTTCAAGACTTCAAAGCAGCTCCAAAGGTAATTTAATCAATGGAAAGAATTAAGGCTCCAAAGATATGAAAGATAGCCTAACATCACTCCCTAGATTCATAGCAACTCATAAGATGCACTGATACACTCATGCAAATCAATATAGTGCCTTGTGTATAGATGAAACTATTCAAAGACTAGTAAGATGAATAAAAGATTAGAGCATGAAAGTGTTATACACCCTCAAAAACAAAGATAAGGCTTAAAAGATGGTTCACGTCCTCACTTGTGTCATGGCATACTCAAGTAATTAAATCTTATGAACAATAGTCCTTAACACACTCTCATCTAATGATCTCAAAGGACATGTTCTTTAAGTATTAGGAAACTATATACTCAGCATGAACCATGCACCTTATTTAATATTGAAACCAAATCGCTAATTACTCTTATGGAAAAATACCAGCATAAAACCAATCAAGAGAGACATATAATGTCCAACTCATGCTAAATCAAGTCAATAAAGCTCAAATACGCTCAAATTTTGAAAAATTTTGAAAAAAATATTTATTTATTTATTTTTACAGTAAATGACAATTATCATCATGCAAACCCTGCTCCCAACCTAAATTGTACGTTATCATCAATGTAACAACCATAAAGCTAATGTGGGTTTAATTGTTATGTGAAAGTGAGCATGATGAAGATCATAAAATCATAGCCATTTAAGACACAATTTCAATCAACCAAGCATAAGTAAAAGTCAAATATGCACCCATTATTTAAATTACTTAAGGTGTTACCCCCCAAATCTAGTGAATTGAGGATGTGAATAATTCACATACAACATGCATTAATTACCGATACCTTGATCTGAGCCATAGAATCCACCCTAGAGCATGAAAAGACCAAGAAATTTTGATAAATAAAATTATATTATATTAGTATTATTTATTTAGATTTTTATTTAACTTAAAATTATATTTTTATTTAATCTATTTTAACATGACATGCTATTTAAATTTCATGCATGTATGTATATTTAATGTTAGAATGTATATAAGTATGTAGTGGGTTGTATTTATATGTTGTGATATGTATAAATATCTATATATTATATATATATATATAAGGCTGTGTGTTTTTTCCTACTGGGGCAAAAAGGAGGTGAATGTGTTTGGTTGTTTGTATAGAGTGTATGATCCTATTGGTTGAAATTGTGACAAGAGTTAATGAAGTGTGGGGGATGGCCAAAGTTTGGCAAGACTAGAATTCAAATCATGGCTTCCTTGAGAAGCTTGGGGTAGACTTTAAGGGTGGGAAAATTATGAAAGGTGCATGTATCTTTACGGGGTGAGTATAAATACTTATGGTATATTTAAAGCACTCCCCTATTAAATCTCCAGATTTCCCAACAATCTGACTTAGAGAGAAAGAGAAAAAGAGAGAGAGCCTTCACAAATTTTTGCAAGACGTTGTAAGAAAGAAGAAATAGGGACTCCTGCAACCTTTTATGAAGGTGTGTTCGTGTCAAATCCAGTGTGGCTTGGAGGGGGGTTCACCAGAGAGTTTATAGGAAGAAACCAACTTAAGTTGGTCGTAACGCTTTATACACCATTCGTCTACGTGTGTAGTAAGGTAGGTGGGGTAGCATACAGGTTTATTTTTCTTAATTTGTTGCAAATTTTGTTTGTTTTGAATATGTGCATGAGTTGGAAATATGAGCCATTTTCTTTTGGAATATGTTATATGAAATTATGAGATTAAATCTGAGGTGTTGCAAAGAAAGAGTCAGTATGTTTAAACCTACGCTTTGGACATGTTTGGGATGTATATGGATACATGCTTTGATTTGCTATATATTTAGTTTTATAATTAAATAAATGAGTAAATTAAATATCCATGCTTGTTTTGGTTTAAAAGGATTTTTATATATGCTTTGATGTGAAAGATTCATAAGTTTGGCGATTAAAGAAATTTCATTTACGTTCTAACTTCATAAATTTCTAAAAAATGAAGGCCCAAAGGCCTCACGCTGCCTGCGGGCAAGTTGCGAGGCACTCTGGAATTTTTTCTAAGTGCTGAAATCTGTGTGTGGTCAAAACTTCAAGTTGCCTACGTCCAAGTTGTGAGCTATTCTGTGAGAGGCCCAAAGCCTCAGGCTGCCCTACGCCTAGGCTTACGAGGTGTTCTGTTAATAACTTGAAGCGTTAAGCTGCTTGCGCCTAAGCTATTAAGGTCCACTGTTTTTTTTTTTTTTAAACTCTCGATTTTTGAAACACTTTTGTTCCAAAATGTTATGGATTGTTCTAAACTGATGTTATGACTTATTAAGGTATTTAAGTTCTCAAATTTGATTAATTGTATGCTTTTTAATATGTGTACTAAGAGTTTGTAAGTGAATTGTTTACTTGTTTTGAACACAAGCATGTATGGGTAACATGAAACTTAGGCTTGGGGAAACTTTCATTCATAAGACTTATCAGATAAAGATTGAACATAAGAAACCAGATTTAGGGAGAATCTTGTGTATGAAGTGTGTTATTAAAGGAATATGAATTAATATTGATTTTTTGATAATTAGGGTTCATTAAGGGTACTAATAGAGTGGGTTCCAAAGCCCAAGGGTCGAAAGCCCCCAAGTTACGTAGGATGGTTATAGCATAAACCAGTAGGTTAAAATCCCACAAAGTGTATATACGATTTGCAATAGCATATATTAGTACTGGGATTGCGGGACTCCGATCTTGCCTACAAGGGTAAGATGAGATGGACTAGAACTGCGGGACCAAGGCCATGAGTACATTTGGGATTGTAGGACTAATTGTACCCCAAGACTTTGGTTTGGGGATTTCAAGGGCCATGGAGTACATTTGGGATTGCAGGACTAATTGTACCCCACGACTTTGGTTTAGGGATTTGATGAGTACATCTAGGAGTACGGGACCATATTGTAGCTTATGATTTTGATTTAGAGATTTGATGAGTATATCTTAGACTGCAGACTAGTTGTACCCTATGGCTTAGGCTTGGGGATTATTTGGGTTTAGTTCCGCGACTATTGGCTAAACTTGCAGAACTCCTATTCCATAGTATGATTTATGATATACGTTTATATATATCATGATGTGATTGAGACGATGAATGTGATTTTAGCATAAAACTACGGGATCATGGCTAAGTAGTTGTTTAATTAGAACAGTATGTTAATTGTAGACATTATGATATTAATGTGAAAATGATAAAGGAGTTTTTTTTTTTTTTTAATTTAAGTTGATTAGGTATTGTTGTTTACCTTGCATGATTAAGAAACTTATTCCTATATATATGCTTATTTCTGAGCACGCGTGGTTTAGTGCTCACACACTTACAATTGATCTTATAGGGGTAGATGCTCATGATGGATCCGTGAGATAGACTAGCTGAGCATTAGCTGCTTGTTATTTATATTGTGTATCATTTTAGATATTTGGTTTTGGGCCCAATTTGAGGCATTTTGTTTTGTAGCCCTTTATGGTCGTTGGAGCATTCTAATGGTGAATACTATATATTAAGTTGTTTCTGCTTTGAATTATGTTGATTGTATGATTATTTGTATTATTTGGGGTTTAGTCCCCACGTCCCTAGGTTATGGATTTTTGAGGGAGACAGGCTTGGTATTAGCAGCCTAGGTTTACGAATATCTCGGAATAGTGGGAATTTTTATGGTTCTAGGGTTATGTGTTTGAAGTGTTATATGTGACTTGGTGCTTTGAAATGTTATATGTGACTCGATGCTTGATAGTGTTTAGATTTGAATCTTATGGTTCCTTTTTTTGGTTTTTAACTTTCCCCCCTTATAGCGTCAAGAGTTTGCTAGTAGTTAGAGATAAAGGACGTGAGTGACCCAAAGGTTACGAGGTTAGATCGGTTCATAGTCAGGCTATGGTCATCGAGTTCAGGATGGTTTGGGGCCAAGAGGCTGCAGTTGAGAATGTGCATCCCAAAGCTGACCGTGAGCAGAGTTTTAATGTAGATGTTGGTTGTGTTTTACACTTGGTTTATTTGTTGAATGTTTTGTCACCGCCATTGCATGTTAGGACCCTACATCGGGGAATACTCTCAATTGGTATAATAGATTTGTCTGGCGTTGTGTGATGACGATAAGATGAATGAGGTCTAACAAATGATTATCAGTGCTTGCATGATTTCTATTGTGCTACAAAAATGGACAGCTTCGATGTGATACTTAGGATTGGTATTGGTTTTTCTTTAGCTTAGCCTATCGACCTGCGCCTCATCCGATTGTTCTAAAGGCCCTGTGACCTTTGCACCTCCTAAGGGGGATGTGATAAATTTATCAAGAGGATCACTATAGTCCTTGAACTTTACGTTCCCTGGACGGGCAAGGACCTGGACGGGTAAGGACGAGTAGACCTTTGTAGTTTATTTGCCTATTTGGTAGTGGAAGATGGAGAAAGCATGTGGCTGAGATGCCATAAGTAGTTTGTGAGGTTTCCAGAAGTGTTCCTGGTAGACTGTTTGGCTTGCCACTAGAAAGAGAAGTAGAGTTTATAGTTGACTTGGTTTTTTGAGAAAAGCTAATATCCATTGCCCTTATCAGTTAGCACCTGTAGAGTTGGCTAAGTTGAAGGCTTAAATTGAAGATTTGACCTCAAAGGGGTTTATTCAACTGGCACATCTCCATGGGGTACGCCAGCGCTATTTGCAGCGAAGAATGATGGCACACTTAGAATGTGCATTAATATATTCGATCAATTGAGAAGGGTCAGTGTGAGTCTCAAAGATTGATTTGAGGTCAAGTTATCACTTAGTTAGGGGTGCTAGCAGAAAATGTCCCCAAGGTGCATTTAGGACTTACTATAGCCAGTACGAGTTCTTAGTACGGCCATTACGAGTTTCTAGTTATGGTCCATTCGAGTGATAAATACACTAATAATGTTCATGGATTTAATGAATTGAATATTCAGTAAGTATTTTAGATAAGTTTATGATCGTTTTCATTGATGATGTATTAGTCTTACTCCTTGGTTAGAGGAAGAGCATGAAAAACATTTACAGATTGTGCTCCAAACCTTGAAGAACCATCAGCTATAGGCCAAATTTAGCAAGTGTAAATTTTAGCTCCGAGAGGTAAAATTCCTCAAGTATTGGTATTTGGTGAAGGTGTTACAATGGACTCTTTGATGATGGAGGCAGTCATAGATTGGCTAAGGGCCAACAATTGTATTAAAATCCGTAGTTTCCTAGGACTAGTAGGATATTATCGGAGGTTTGTTTTGGATTTTTCACAGCTAGCTAGGCTAATGACGAGATTAACTTAGAAGGGGGTCAAGTTTTTGTGGGATGAAACTTATGAGCGTCTGTTCTAAGAGTTGAAGAGAGGTTGACAATTGTTCTAGTGCTTGTAATTCTAGAAAGGGGATTAGGTATACGATATACTATGATGCATCCAAGGAAGGATTGGGCTGTGTTTTGATATAAGAAAGAAAGGTAATAGCTTATAGGATTAGGTAGCTAAAGACTTATAAGAGGAACTACCCTGTGCATGATCTTGAGTTGGTAATAGTTGTTTTTACACTCAAGAGCTAGAGGCACTATCTTCATTAAGAAAAGTTTGAAGCCTTCTCCGACCATAAGAGTTTGAAATACATCTTCACTCAGAAAGATCTAAATTTGAGGCAGAGGAAATGGGTCAAGTACATGGAGAACTTTAACTTCGAACTGTATGACCATCCAGGTAAGGCCAACGTGGTTACTGATGCCTTGTAGCCAGAAGACCTATGCCACCTTGGCTATTGTCGCAATGCAGGAATGGAGAATGATGGATAGTTTGTGCAGGTTTGGGGTAGACTACCAAGAGGTCGGGATCAAGCAGTATTATGTTCTACAGTATCTCAGCCTACATTGCGTAGCAGAGTTGTGGAAGCCTATGGAAATGATGTTGTGGCTAATGAATATTGGATACGATGGATAGTGATGAGGGGCATACCTAGTTGGATGATAGGGTCAAATGGAGGATTAAGATTTCAGGGAAGGTTGTTTGTTCCAGTTTCAGTTCGAGAGATAGTTTTGAAGGAATTTCATCACTCCAAGTTTGTGATGCATCTCTAAGGGACAAAAATGTACCAAGATCTCTGCCGTCAGTTCTTTTGGGTTGAAATGAAAAAAAAAAAAAGTGGCTAAGTTTGTGAGTAGGTGCTTGACTTGCCAGTAAGTAAAAGCAAAACATCAGAGGTTCGTAGGATTGCTTCAACCATTAGCGGTTTAGAGTGGAAGTGGAAAGAACGTCAGGGTGGACTTTGCTACAAATTTGCCGAAATATCCCAGGAAGCCTAACACCATTTGGGTGGTGATGGATAGGGTGATGAAGTCGGCTTATTTCTTGTCAATTTTTTGATTGATTCCATAGACAGTTTGGTTCGGTTGTATATCCGAGAGATTGTGAGGTTGCATGGAGCTCCAATTGTAACTGTGTCAGATATATATCCCCGTTTTGCATCTCGTTTCTGGCATAGTCTCCAGCAAGCCATCGGTATAGAGTTGATGTTCAGTACCACCTATCATCCTCAGACAGACGAGTAATCTAAACGTGTCATTCAGATTTTGGAGGACATGTTGCAAGCATGTGTTTTAGATTTTCAAGGTGGTTAAGAGGCACATCTTCCATTAGTAAAGTTTGCATACAATAGCAGTTATCAGTCAAGCATTAAGATGGTGCTTTATGAGGCATTATATAGTAGGTCGTAAGGATCTCCTATCTGCTAGGCAGAAGTTGGAGAGGTAACTTTGTTGGGACCTAAGATGGTTCAGGAAACAACAAGAAAATTAGAGTTATCAAGTAAAGGCTTAAGACGGTGCGTAGTCAATAGAAGAGCTTTACTGATAGGAGGTGTAGACCATTAGAGTTTGAGGTGGTAGATCATATGTTCCTGAAGGTCTCGCCACTTCAAGGACAATTTTGGTTTGGCTGTAAGGGCAAGTTATCGCTGAAATTCATTGGGCCATTTGAGGTGTTGGCTCGGGTTAGTGAGATGGCATATCATTTGGCATTATCACCGAGACTAGTTGGGGTGCATACGGTGTTTCATGATCCATGTTGAGGAAGTACATTCCTGATCCGTCATTTGGTTTAGATTGGGGAGGGCTTAAGGTTGATTCAGATGTCTCCTACAAGGTAAAGCCTATGAGGGATTGTGGATTCTCGTGAGCAGGTTCTCCGAGGGAAGACTATACCATGGTTCAAGTGCTGTGGAAGCATCATGGATAGAGGAATCGACTTGGGAGCATGAGTAGGGATATGAGGACTCGTTATCCTGTGTTGTTTTCGTGACCTTGTTGTTCCTTCTAATGTTTTAATTTTCAAAGTCGAAAATTTTATAAGGAAGGAAAGATGTAAAGACCTAGAAATTTTGATAAATAAATTATAAATTTATTTAGATTTTTATTTAACTTAAATTTATATTTTTATTTAATGTGTTTTAGTGTGGCATGCTATTTAACTTTCATGCATGTATGTATATTTAATGCTAGAATATATATAAGTATGTGGTGGGTTGTATTTATATGTTGTGATATGGTATAAATTATATATATATATATATATCTATAAGCTATGTGTTTTCCTAGGTGGGTGAAAAAAAGGTGCATGTGTGTTGGCTGGATGGTAAAGAGGTATCATCCTATTAGCTGAAGTTGTGGCCAGAGTTAATGAAGTGTAGAGGAGGCCAAAGGTTGGCAGAATAGAATTCGAAACATCGCTTTCATGAGAATCTTAGGTAGACTTTAAGGGAGAAAAATTATGAACGGTGCATGTATCTTTACGTGTGAGTATAAATACTTATTGTATATTTAAAACACCTCTCCATTAAGTTTCTAGATTTTTCTCCAATAATCTAACCTAAAGAGAGAGAGCCTTCGTGAAATTCTTACAAAATCGTGTAAGAAGGAAGAAGAGGGGATCTCCTGCAACCTTTTATAGAGTGTGTTCATGACAAGGTCCGTGTGTGGCTCAGAGGGGGTTTACCAGAGAGTTTATAGGAAGAACCAACTTAAGTTGGTAGTAACGCTTTTACACATCGGTCGTCTATATGTGTAGTGAGGTAGGTGAGATAGCATATAGGTTTATTTTCCTAATTTGTTGTAAAATTTTGTTTGTTTGAATATGTACAAGAGTTGGAAATATGAGTCGTGTTCTTTTTGAATATATTATATGAAATTCTATGATTTATATCTGAGGTGTTGCGAGAAAGAGTCAGTATGTTTAAAACCTATGCTTTGGACATGTTTGAGGATGTATATGTGATACATGCTTTGATTTGCTGTATATTTAGTTTTATAATTAAATAAATGAGTAAATCAAATATCCACGTTTTGTTTTTGGTTAAAAAGGATTTTTATACATATTTGGATGTGGAAGATTCATAAGTTTGGTGTTTAAAGAAATTTCGTTTACGTTTTAAACTTCATAAATTTTTGAAAAATGAAGGTCCCGACAGACTCGCGTTGCTTGCAGGCAAGCTGCGCACATTCTAGAATTTTTCTAAATACTGAAATCTGAGTGGCTCAAAGCTTAGGGCTACCTGTGCCCAAGTTGTGAGATATTTTGTGAGAAGCCCAAAGCCTCGGGCTGCCTGCGCCCAGGCTGCGAGATCCATTATTTTTCTTAAAAACTGTAGACTTTTGAAACACTTTTGTCCAAAATGGTATGGATTGTTCTAAACTAATGTTATGAGCTTATTAAGGTTATTTAAGTTCTCAAATTTGATTAAATTGTATGCTCTTTAAATATGTTGTACTAAGAGTTTCTATGTGAATTGTTTACTTATTTTAAACCAAGCATGTATGGGCAATGTGAAACTTAGGCTCGGAGAACATTTATTTTATAAGACTTATAAAATAAAGGTTGAACATAAGAAACCGAATTTAGGGAGAATCTTGTGTATGAAGTACTGTTGTTAAAGGATTATGAGTTGATATTGATTTGTTGATATTGGGGTCATTAGATTACTAAAAGAGTGGCTCTAGAGCCCAAGGGTCAAAAGCTTCAAAGCCTACACAGGATGATATAGCATAACCTGTATGCTAGAACCTACAAAGTGTATATACGGCTTGCACTAGCGTATATTAGTATTAGCACTGCGAGATCGATTTGCCTACTAGAGCAAAATGAGATGGACTAGGACTGGGGGACTAAGGCCATTAGTACATTGGGACTACAAGACTAATTGTAACCCACGACTTAAGTTTGGGGATCTGATAAGTACAGTCTAGGACTGCGGGACTAGTTGTACCCTATGACTTCGGTCTGGAGATTTGATGAGTACATCTAGGATTGCGGGACTAGGTTATACCCTATGGCTTGGGCCTGTGGATTTATTGGGTTTAGTTCTATGGTAATAGACTAAACTTATAGAGTACCTAACCTATAGTATGATTTTATGATATACGCTTATATATGTCGTGATGTGATTGAGATGATAAATTTGGTTTTAAGCATAAGACTGCAGAATCATGCCTAAGTAATTGTTTATATTTAGAACATTATATTAATTGTGGACATTATGATATTAGTGTGAAAATGATAAAGGAATTCTATTTAATTTAAAGTTGATAGGTATTGTTATTTACTTGCATAATTAAGAACTTATTTCTATATGCTTATTTCTGAGCATGCGTGGTTTAGTGCTCACCCCATATAGTTAATCTTACTATATGCTTATTTCTGAGCACGCGTAGTTTAGTGCTCATCCCTTATGGTTAATCTTACAAGGGCAGATGCTCATGATGGATTATGAGATAGGCTAGCTGAGCATTAGCTGTTTGTTATTTATATCGTGTATCATTTTAGATATTGGTTTTGGGCCCAGTTTGAGGTGTTTTGTTTTGTAGCTCTTTGTGGCATATGTTAGACCCTTGGAGTATTCTAATAGTGAATACTATATTACTAATTCATTTCTACTCTGATTTATGTTCTCCATGTCCCTGGGTTGTGGATGTCAGAGCGTGACAGAGCAATTATAATACTAAATAACAATAATAAATTTATAATAGTTAAGTCTCAGACAAACTGGGTAATAGTGCTCCAACCTAAACCCAAAGTAAACATAGACCTTATAGCCTTACAACAATATCGAATAAAATCCAAATTTATTTTACAGTCTCAAACATTAAATAATAAAATCTACCACATCACTGTGACACTTAAGTTACCCCAGGCTTCTCACCTAAATTGTCAAATTCTGCACTTGCACCACAATTTGTAGGGACGTGAACACTAATCTACTTGTGTCCATAATGCATAATAGTAACATAAATGGTATGCAGTAATAATAAATTACAAATCATCATATATCCCAACATCAAATATATATCAACATAAATCTTAAAAAAAAAATATTCTAGTTATATTCTTTCATTTATCTCTTTATGATCACATCATAATCAGCACAGTCATAGGGTGAATACTACTAAAATGTTGTTGTTAACGAGTCTAGACCCGAAAGCCACAATTATCTAGATAATCGTTATGATATAAGCTACTAACTTACTAGCATGAATACTAATCTATGCGCAAGTTTCAGGTCTTTCAATCTTAGAATAATCTCTGTACCATTTCTGTTTTCCTAGTATTCCTTAACCCCGCACATCATAAATCATTGTCTTTTTATTTATTACCATTATCATAGCATTATCATTGCAACAACTCATCATCATCTACAATTATTAATATTTAAACATTATCATCATTTAATATTAAGTCATTTTATAAGACATTTCCTGTTTAATAAAATTATCCAAATATTTCAAAATCACAAAATTTTCATTTATTTAAAATATTATTTTTATTAAATTTTTCTATTTAAGAAAATTTGACCAAAATATGTTTAGAATAGCAAAAAGGTACAAAAAGAACATTATGAATAGCATCGTCCGGATACCAACCAGATGGTAGACTCGTGACTTAAGTGTTAAAATTTTCTTTGTTTGCTTAGGGCCATGTTTGCTTTAAAGTAAGTCTTAAGGCCAGATTTGCTTCTTTAAATTATAAATTATCTGAAACAATATTTCAAAAATTTTACAATTTAATAGAATAATAAATTTAAAATTTTTAGCTGTCATAAATTAAAATTTTTGTGCCAAAAGTTATCATTTTCTTTACAATATGTACCAAAATATAATTACGTATACAACTTTAATTTTGCCACACATTTTATCATTAGAGTAGAAATAATCCACAAGAATTATCACAATATCATAAATGTAAGTATTAGGCATGAAATCCCTATCTCAAATTTTCAAACGAAAATAAATAACTGTCCGTGAGTTACCAAAAATCTTCTTATATATTCAAACTATTAATCTTAAAATCAAAATAACATTACCAAAATATTTTAATATAATTCAACTACAAAAACTTTAAATATATTTGGATTTGGCGGAAATCTAATACATTACCTAGTACTAAGTTATTACACCTTGCTCTTGGCTTACTATCGTTGTCGGCCAACACTTTTCTCTTTTTTTTCCCTCCTCGATTCTTTTAAGCCACATACATGACGTATATATACTTGCATCCTAAGTCCACACTGAAGGCATCGAGTGAGAAAATAAAACCATGTGCCATGGCTAATGTTTCCACCTCAAGCATCCTAGGTTCTAGGATGCAAACCTGATAGTTTTTTTTTCCCCAGTTCTTTTGAGCCACATATACAACATATATATATATATATATATATATATATATATCATTATCTTTGGAAGCACCAAGAGAGGCAACCAAAGCCAAGTGCCTTGGCTATATTTACACCTCACCAAACCTAGAATTCTAGGTGACCCTTCTAGCAAACGGTGGGAGCAAAGTCATGAGGCCTTGTTTGGCCACATGAAAATATAAAAATTTTAAAATTATTTCTAATATATATATATATTTAAAAATTAAGAATTAAAATTTGAAAATTTAGGTTATTACATAAGGTATTATCCACCCAACCTAAATTTTATAGCACTTCCAACAACAAGCATGTATAACCATTTAGTACCAAAATGGAAGTATGATATTAAGAAAAAGAGAGATGAAAGATGTTATCTCAAGAGTCTTCTTATTTATAAAAAGAAGAAACTACATATAAAAGAAACTATTAAAACAAAAGAAAAAACCAAAACAAGAAAAAGTTAGTAAGTAAAGGAAAATAAAAATAAAATAAAATAATAAAAGAAGTGAAAATCTAAACTAACAAGAAATAAGAAAATAAGAAAAATAAATATCTACTTACTTGTAGGGAAAATGAGAGAGAAGGGTCATCCAACACCTATTCTATCCCAAGCTTTACCAAATGACTTTATTGATAAAATGTTCTCTTTAGGCCTGTGATGAACTAGAGATGGGTAAGCTCCAGATTTATGTGACACCAGAGATAATGTGGCAAGTAGGGTCCTTAAAACCTAGATTAGGGCCACAATAAAGGTTAAATGTGAACAAGGGATGCTTTAATAAACACTCAACACTAAGAAAATCTATGTGAGCTACCTTTTTATGATAATCCACCACCTCCCCTAGCCAAGTGTGGTCGGTCTTAGATAATTTACTCACTAAACCCATAATCAAACTCTTAGGTAGGGCGAAATCAAAAGAGGAGAGGTATGTATCACTCTCATTCTTGGGTGCACATGTAAGTGATATGGGTGTGATCGACTCAATGCAAAATTTCTTAGGCCAAGTGACATGCCCACTATTAGAATGAGTCCCCAGACTCTTAAGGATTGCCCCTATGTCATTTGGGTAAAATTGGCATCATGCTCGAGGGTGGTGATAGGTGAGGAACTTGCACTAGTAATGGGCTCCACATACACAAGACTAATATCCATTGGACTCTCAGTATGGGTAAAGGAAGGCATATGGTTAAAAGAGGCCGAGACAATTGAAGTTATGGATTCTTCCTTTACACTATCCTCTAAATTAGTGGTCTTTAAAGGTATATCATCATTGAATAAAGACTAATCAACCTTGAAGGGATCAATAGGTGACGTAGGGCTAAAACAATTAGTGTAAGTGTATATAGGCTCAAATTTAGCAACCTTAAGCAATATATCCTCAAAACTGTCACTATTTCCCTCAAGACTCTCAAAAGGAATGTCACTCAATGAATGCTCAAGGTCTCTAAGACAAGTTTCAAGAAAAATCATAAGAAGTGTGTCTAAGTGGGAACAAGACTCTACTGTAGACTTTAAAGATGGACATCATATACAAGAAACATCTGGTGATCATAATATTCAGTCTCCATGAGTTGTGTGAGGTATGAGCATGTATAATCGGCATGTGATATAATGTCACAAGATGCAATAATTTGCTCAATATATCCTCTAAGTCTCGTGTTCCCATAAAGTGACTCAAGATAGTGTCATGCCATGTCTAGTGTAAGATCAAGGATCTCATCAAGAGTGTGATGCGTGTCTGGACACAAGCCATGAAAGAACTAAGTCAAAATGCACCAAAACTCTAAATGATGGCTTGGGTAGGATTGCAAAATGCTATCGAACCTTTCCCAACATTCGTTGAACATCTCACCCTCTTTTTGAGAAAAAGTTTTTAATTGAAATTGAATGATGTATATCCTACGCGTGGTAAAAAAGTGGAAGAAAAATGCATTTGACAAATCCTCTTAAGATTGAATAGTTGAATGAATAGCATGGTGCCAATCTAAGGCCACCTTACGTAAAGACATAGAAAAAAATCTAACATAAAAACATCATCCAAGTAACCATTAGTTCGATGCATATACATCAACTCAAAGTTTTCAAGATGGACTTGAGGGTCCTCATGCTCATGCCTAAAATATGAAGGTAGCATATGTGTGGTTTCTATAACAAAGTGCTTGCCATAAAGCTCTTTTCTAGATAACCAACATGTGGGTGGGTGATTGGTGTCGGGTGAACCATATGTGCATGCATTAAAATCCATGTTCATCATTAAAATGTAGAAATTAAAGGAAAGAAATAAAAATAAAAAAAAACTAAGCTAAAAATGCAAATTAAACTAAATGCAATGCAAACTAACTAAATGGCAAGCAAATGTAATATGATACAACGTAAAGAGAAATAAAAACTACTACGTCAATAGATATAGGAAAGAATATTCTCAATTGCTTGAGACAATTCAATTCTAGATTTGAATTGTTAGCAACTATTGCTCTCCCCGGTAATAGTACCAAAATTGCTTGTGTTGTGAGAAAATCTTTACACCCCAAGTGCAAAGTGATCGATTATAGCAATTTAAAATTGTAAAAAAGTTGAAATTTTGGAATCATGAGGATTTGTAAAAAAGTTAAAATTTAGGAATCATGAGGAAACCCTATCTGGGAAAAAACCTCAAAACAATTTCCACTATATAATTCAGGTTACAAGTACCCCCTCAAAATCTCTAGGACTAATCGCGCGACTTCTTTCAAGCATTTGCTCGAATCTATGATTAACCTATACCAAGTAGAAACTTTCTGAATCCTCAGAAGTGCACAGACTCAACAAAGAGTAAAGAAAAAAAATAAGAGAAAGACTTATAAGCTCACAAAGAAAAATTTTCTCTCTTACAAGGCTCTATAATACACTCCTTCAATTGTGTTTGTATATTAAACTTAGGTGCATATATATAGACTTACAAAGTCCTACTCCAATTAGGACTCAAATGCATAAATAGAATTCCCAAAATGAAAAAAAAATCTTCCCAAAATGGAAACAAAATCTTTATAATATTCAGAATCTTCGTCAAGGCAATCTCTCGAGCTTCCAGTGCCTTGCTTACGAAGATACCTCGATCCCTCGGGTTGCCTGTGCCCTGCCTGCGGGCTCCACTGCCTAAAATAGATTTGTCCAGGAAATTCTCTAAGTGTTGCTAAAATTATTTAGGATTTGGAAGCTTGTACAATTTTTCCATATTTGGACTTCTTTAGCTATACTCTTTTTCATCTTTAGAAATTCTTTTCCTCTTCAAATTAGGAAACCACTTTAATTCCAAATTTGATTTATTTTGTTTGGACTTACCACAAATTAACTTTACAATCTTCCTCTTGGCAATTCCATAACAAAACCAAATTAACTTTCAATTTGAAACTTGCACACTTGAACAAAAAATTAAAAATACCAAATGGAAAGAATCATTTGCATTAATTACAAGGTTAGCAGTTCAAGTGATGCCAAAAAGAAATTATAGATCAAGGTTCCAAAAAAAATAAAAAAATAAATTGCTATAAAAAAATCCTTACTCTACTCTTTCTTTTTGTTAAGGAGTTGACAAGATTAATGGAGTTGAACAAAATCATAGTACAAAATAATAGTACTAGTAGTAGTAGTAGCAGCAATAATAATAATAATAATAATAATAAAAGCCACAACTACCTTCAACTCCTCCATCATGTGAGATTCTTTGGAAAAATCTCCATATGCTATTTTGTACTTAAAAAAATCTTAAACAAAAATTATGTCAGATAAGGGAATTTCACAAGTCTATCAAGAAAATTTATTTTTCCTATGTTTAAACATGTAAATCAGTCATTCAAGCATTTTAAGTTGAATTGAATAAAATTCCATCTTCCCAAATAGATTTTCAAGATTGCATCATGAGATGAATTAAGCCATAAAATCAAAAGAAAATGCTTGTGCACGTGCGAGGATATGACTAATCAAGCATATATTCTCTCCCTCAATCAAATCACAAGATCAGAAATTAAATTTGAGGCACTAAATGAATTGAAAGCAATTTTTTTATTTTAATGATATTTTAGGATTTTTCTTTGAGATTTTCTTAATTAATTTTCATCCAACCAGATAATTTTTTCTCCATGAATATCCCTTTCATGGTCTCGGCGGCTTTAACATGTTTATGAGTAGGTGGCTATTCCCTTAAATTGTCTTAACCCAAAGGGTGGTTATTTTGATAACCGACATGTCATTAAGGGACTTCTTACTAATCCCACCAGTAGCCCCTTTCCAAGACATAATATAATTATTCTTTAATTGCTCTTCATCATTTTTTAAATACGTCAAATATTAAACTTAAAATCTATAGATAAGAAGATGGAAAGATATATACCAAATCTGTCAAGTGTTTAAAGAAGCACATTAAAATTATGGCAAAATCATCAAAACACTTCTTTTTAATTAACAAGAAATTATGAATTTTATTCAATGCAATTTGTAGACTGAATGTTTAATGCACATGTAAGAAGATAGAATTCATATAATATTTGAATAACAAATTATGAACTTCTGTCTCTCTTAATTTTTATCAAGTTTAATTAAAAAAGAGCACAAATACACAAAGGCTTTCAAAAGTTTAAAAAACTACTCTCCCTTAGTATTTTTTTTTAAAAACAACTAAAAAATAATACTAATTGAATTTTCAAGTAAACATAGTTTGGCGAACACATTTATAGTGCATTCAAATTTCACAAACCAATCATCCTTAGGTCCCACCAAAATAATCACAGACTCACGCGTTGTAGCAAAAGACAAGATTCAGCCTTGCATAAAGGCTCGTGTACCCAGCGAACTACCTGCGAGCAATACTGCGAACAATTTTGGGTAATTTTTTTTAGCAGGAAGAAAAAATTATAAGCAAAAAAAAAAAATTACAACCCAGCTGTAGAAATTTCTACTCCTCCTCACTCCAAAAAAAACTTTTTTAAATTAAATAAAATTGAAAGTAATCATGCAAAGAATTAAAAAAAAAACTAATTTACATGATTTCATAAAACTAGGATAAAAAACTAGCAATGAAGCAAAGCCTAGTTTAGGAAAAGAAATTTGCCTCTACTTATTAAGGCTCACCCCTTCAACATCCTTAGGAGTGTGTATGACATTCAAGTCCCTCTTTCTAAACCAAATAGCCTTTAGAAAAAATGATCTTGATAAAATTTTTATTTTTCTCACGCATTTCATAAAATTTTGAACTTTTTTTATTTTTGAAAATTTTCATACTTTGGCTTTGAAAACTAGTGTGGTTTTCTAAAAAATTTTTCAAAAAATTAGTGAAAGCTTGAAATCTATTTGTCATAGGGATTCTATGGTTTTGATTTTTTTGAAAATTTTTTAACATAATTTAAAGGTAAACAATAAAATTTGTGACAATTGGGTCGAATGTGGCTTTGAATGCTGCAATGATGACAAGTAGGTACAAAAGTTTGAGACTTAAAAAATTGTGTACATTTCACCTTTGGAGGAGGGAATCATTGTGGTTTGAATTTTGAAACACTCCTCTTTGGGGAAATTACAGCATGTGGAAATTTAGCCTTTGGAGACACAAGAACTTGTAGAGATGCAACTGATGTGTTTTTTTCTTCTTTGTATCCAAGCCCAGACTTATCTCTGTAGGGTTTTTGTTTTCTCCAAATTTCATTAATAATATTGGAGCTAGCATTCATCTTCTCAAGGATGCTTCCATTTGTTTTTACCTAGGCTTTAAGTTCCTTGATTTTCCCCAGAAGATTTTTCACTTTTTTTTCTTCTCTTCTAACTTTATTTTCCATTTTTTCTGCAAATTCACACTGTGATCTTTTATTAGTATCTAAAGTAGATAACATACCTAAGAGTTCCTCGTTTTGAATTTTTAGGGAATCTCTCTCTTTCTTCTTCATGTTGACTCGCTGAACAAGTGTATAGTTGTTTTTCTTTAGAGCACAGTATTCTTCACAAAGTTGGGTGTAGGTTTTTACAACATTACCTTCGAATTCATCTTTAGATTCTTCATCCTCAGACTAGGTGTCACTTAGGGTTTTAAGCTTTGTCCCTATAGAAGAATTGTAAGAAACTAAAAAGTAATAAAATTACCTTCATCTTCAAAAGTAGAGGAGGAAGATTCATCAATGTCAAAATCATCATCAAGAGTGGCATTCATCACTTTGACTTGCTTCTTCTTCTTTTTATTTGCGTACTCCTGGGCGATGTGTTCATAACCCTAGCATTCAAAGTACTGAATTCCTTGGGGTTATTTCCTAACTTCTTGTCGCCCTTCTTGAATTTCTTCTCTTTCTTTTATGGCTTTGAGTTTGATGTTATGGCTTTGTTAAAGTTGGCCTTTTTTGCTTTATTGAGAATTTTTTTTAAATTTCTTTGCCAGAAAAACTAACTTTTTATCAATGAACTCTTCGTCAAAATCTTTTTCTTGTTCTTGTATAGTTTCGAGTGCAATTCCCTTAGAGATCTTTTTAGTTTTGAGCATGTTTGCTTCGTAAGTTTGAAGAGATCCTACCAAGTCTTTAATCTTCATCTCATTTAAATCCCCAAGTTCTTGAATTGCAGTAACTTTAGCATCAAAAGAATGAGGAAGAGAGCATAAAATTTTACATACCACTTTGAAACTAGGAATAGATTCTCCAAGGTTGTGGCAAGAATTCACAATATGACTTGGACGGACATGGAAATCGTCAAACATCTCATCACTGTTCATCTTGACGACTTTAAATTTAGATGTAAGTTTTTGAATTTTGGAAATTTTCACTTGTAGGTTCCTTTCATACATATTTTGAAGAATAAGCGAAGCTTCTCTTGCGTTGATAGAACTTGAGATTCTGCAAAACTAATTTAGACAAAGAGCAGAAAAGATATTGTTTAATGCCTTGAAATTTCAATCGAAACCATCTTATTCTCACTTGGTCCAAGATTCAATAGGCTTTGAAACAGCTTTACCCTCAACTTCATGTGTAGGTTTAGTCCATCCTTGAATAACAATCAACCAAACTTTGTGGTGTATGGACAATAATAAGCTTGCGTACATACCTTCCAATATGAATAATTAGTACCGTCAGACCATAGTGGTCTTGAACTAGAGCCTCCTTGACATGGTGGATCCATCGATTCGGATTGAAGATCTCACTTAAAAACGTAGAGTGACCCGCTTTGATACCAATTAAAATTTTCAAATCACCCCCAATCCACACAATAAATAGTAAAATACGAAGGCACCAAGAAATAATGAGGAAACCCTATCCAGGGAAAAACCTCAAAATAATTGTTAATATAAAATTTAGGTTACAAGTACGCACTCAAAATTTCTATGACTCTTTGCATGACTTCTTTCAAGCACTTGTTCGAATCCACGATTAATCTATACTAAGTAGAAACTTTCTAAATCCTCAAAAAGTGCACAGACTCAACCAAGAGTAAAGAAAAAACAACAAGAGAAAGACTTATAAGCTCACAAGAAAAAACTCTCTCTCTCACAAGGCTCTATAATATACCCCTTCAATTTTGTTTGTACATTAAGCTTAGGCGCATATATATAGACTTACAAAGTTCTACTCCAATTAGGAGTCAAATACATAAATAGATTTCCCAAAACAAAAACAAAATCTTCCTAAAATGGAAACAAAATCTTCAGAATATTCAAAATCTTCGTCAGAGCAATCTCTCAAGCTCTCAGTGCCTTGCTTGTGAAGATACCTCGACCCCTCGGGTTGCCTGCGCCTTACCTGTGAGATCCATTGCCCAAAGTAGATTTGTTCGGGAAATTCTCCAAGTGTTGTTAGGACTCTTTAGGATTTGGAAACTTGTTCAATTCTTCCATATTTGGACTTCTTTAGCTATACTTTTTTTTCATCTTTAGAAATTCTTTTCCTCTTCAAATTAGGAAACCACTTTAATTCCAAATTTAATTCTTTTTCTCTTAATTAGTAGTTACATAATAGAAACCCAGGAAATTGGGTTGAATTTTGAAAATAAAACTTACCTAGAAATTTCGTCAAATACCTAGGAGGCGATAATTAAATCCAATTTGGAAATTGTGAGTGAAAATTATATTAAACTAAAAATGATTATATATATATACTTTATATTATAGAAAAAAAGGTAACTTACTAAAAAACAAAGTATTTGATCAAGTCAATTCAAGTAGTAATTTCAATGGATCTTCAAGGTTGGATCGATGAATAATCAAATTTGGTTGTGACATTACTTCAACTTGGTTGAGTTACTAAATCAAGCACAAAGGCTGTATAATCCATATGGAGTGCATGAAAGTTTTATGTGTAGTAACTCTCATACAAAATCCTTGGATTGTGTATAAAAATTCTAAACTAGCAACTCACATATAAGCTAACATGAACTATACAATCATAGCCAATCTAGTGACATCAACTAGAGATTTCAAAAGGCACCAAATAGATTAACCGTTACTCAGTAAAAATCTAAAAAAAAACAAAAACTAAGCTTAAGTTACCTTAAAAATCCATATTGATACGTTACTTTCCTTGACTTGAATCCAAGAAGAACTACTCTAAAACATAAAGATGACAAGAAGAGAAAGAAAATTACAATGAAAATTAAGCCTAACTGAGGTGATGGAGACAAACCCCCAAAACCTCTCTGATCTCCCTATGTATTCTCTAAGTAATGTATATATCCCTTTCGTGAAATTCTAACTCATATTTATAGTCCATTTTTCTAAAAATTACAAGAATGCCATTAAATTTTTAGAATTTGGTCTATTGTTCAGACAGGGGTTTGAACAGCCTTCTAACCTAACTTTGTTCAAACAGAAGTTCGAATAGCCTTATGATATTTAGTGAATTTTTCAACATTCAAATCATATCTTGCCCACTGTCATGCGCACGAGTGTCTAAATAAGGGGCTGTCCAAACAGAGGTCCAAACACCCTTTTCGACACTGAGAATTTTCTTTGACTCTTCTTCCATTGCAACCTTTTGTTAATCAATCACGTGTGCACACTATGGTCTATTCAAACATGGGTCTGAACACAGCTCCATACTTAGTGAAATCTTTTATCATACTTTAGATGAATCTTTCTGTTGTCTCAACATGTGTCCAAACAACTGTCGAGACCCATATCTAAATAACCTCCAATTTTTTTCTCATTTTTTCAACTTGATTTCTTCCTCTTTTTCCTCATATTCATATGAGACTCTTTCACTTACATTCTTTATGTTGTTGATGTCTCCGAATGGTTAGAATTAATTCCTAAAAATTTAATCAATACAAAACACAAGTGCATGAAAAATATATAATAAATTTAAGTTTTAAATGAATATGTCTATGCAATTAGTATATTAAAAAGATGTATAGATATACAATATTATATGTTAATTAAGGAGCCTACAACTGAGGGAAGTGCCATCCCATCTACCAACTTTGAAAATTATCATGATGGATGGTAATCAATCTAGGATTGTAAGGCCGATACCATACGAAACAAATGGGAATGTGAGGTGCCATAAGATAACCTGTACGACCACCATTTTATGGCCCTGGAGGCCATTATCAATCATTCAATCTTACTCTAGACCACCTTTTTCTTTCGGCTATCAAGCCGATTATGTGAGCTTTGACAAGATAATTAGGCCTTGAATGCCCAGCATACCTAAAGTTTGGGAACAAACTATTCATCTAAATTTTTATTAAATCAAGACCTCAAGATGATGGCTAAGCCATAGAAAAAAAAAGGTGGTAGAGGCAAAGAGTAACATGGAGAAATGTAAATGGAGCATGTGGATTTAGATGAATCCACATCCAATGAAGACTTGATTAGTTGAGTAGGACAGAAAGGATAAGACAAGGCATCTGCTTTATCAAAAGTCATTCAATCATATTTAAAAAAGAAATGGGAAGAGAAATAAATAAGTGAATAGGCTGATTTATCTACAAAATGTCGCCCTAGCAAGTTCTAACATCATAAGGATGACCAGTCTAATGATACAGATGGTAATGATTAGAATAAGGAGCCAACAGGTTCCATTAACTTTAGCAGTCTCCAACTAACACTAGAAAAGATGGTATTTAGTGTTTGTTGTCGTCAGAGAATAGACGTTTTTTAAAAGGGATGTCGAAGAAGAGAGAAAGGAGACACCCAAAATAGATGGTTTTAGTTTGGACTTAGGATGAGGTGTATAACTCTGATTCAATAAGAAAGATAATCAAAGAGAATCACTCAAGGTCGATGACAAAAATATGTTGGTGTTCGGCAATAAATTTTACCGAAGGAATTGCTGACCATGCCAACTGGAAATCCACACGTGAACCTATCGAACAAAGATAAAAGAAAAGTTATGGCCGGAGATGAGGTCTCTGGCCAGAAAACCCTCCGATGCTTAAGTCAGCAAATCGCCTTTGGGAGAGAACTTTTTTTAGAGAGAATGAGCAATCAAACAAGTTGGCAATAGTCAGCTTACCTTATTGTCGAATCAGATCTCATATTTATAGTAACGTATAGTCATAAATAAAATAATACCTGGGATATGATTGTATTTAGACCTCCAAGTACTCTCTCCCCTTCCTTGCTTTAAATGCCTTTCACTTCTCATTTAATACCCCATACTTTTCATTAAATGCTCTTGGTAAGGGAAGACGGCGGAATAGCCGGAATCCAGTTGTCAAGCTGTCTTTTTGTCACATCAGTCAACTACTCTTAACTAAACTAGCTAACTTAGTTCCTTCCTCAGAGATAAATACCAAGTTCAATCATAACTATGGTGCATTTATGGTTATGAGCCGTCGTTAATGCTGTGGGTCCCAGGCCTAACATTTATTAGCCGCCAATCGATGGGCCGAACAAAGTAACTATTTAGGTCTTCGACTACTGCCACGTAGCAACAGAGTATCCATAGATACTGGGAATCAGGGTATCTATTGGACTATTAATCCAAAGACGTGTGTCAATGTATAACACTCACGCAGAACGCTCGTGACATCAATTAACTGTTCGGCAGAATGCCACGTGTCACAAGTCAACATGTTCGATCAATGAATACATGGCACAGTCAAATATGTTCGGTATTGGGCCACGTGGCACATTGACTATACTGTTTGGCACTTCATATGTCAAAGTATTATTTTACCCAACATTTTGCCCCCACTCCGGTTGGAAAAATATATTTTCCGAACAGAGTAGTAAGTCAGAAAAGTCTTACCTTACCGATCTCTTCAATCTTTTCCGTGCGATTTGTCGTTTAGTGTCCCCCTGACGCGCTTCAAATCCAATTGGCCATTTCTCTCTCCTGGTAACGACACGCGTAGCGTCCCTGATTGAGCACATAAAATGCACACTTACTATGATAATGTGAATGGTTTTAGGTGTTTTATTTACATAAATCTCTTATCTTCTAAGGAAAAAAGCTAATTTATGTGCTTTTGGACTTTTGTAGGTTTTGGTGCTTCACTTGGTGAAGGAGGATGAAAAGAAAGGTCAAAGGAGCAAGGAAACAAAGTTGGTTAATATGGACCAGGAGCATGGGCGCCCCACCTCAAGCATGGGCGCCCTACCCTATAGCAGATGGGCGCCCACAGAGAGCCAATTTTGGGAGAAGAGCAGGTTCTCAGAGGCATTTCATCGAACAGTTGGAGAGCAGCCAACATGGGCGCCCCACCTAGACCCATGGGCGCCCCTGTCTCACCTTGGGTGCCCCACTCTTCATCAGATGGGCGCCCACAGAGGAGGGTCCTGCCTACTGATTTTGGCCAGTTCTTTGAGGACTTCATCAAACACCACAAGCATGGGCGCCCCACCTCAAGCATGGGCGCCCATGGGGACTCTTCCAGCACAAGTCCAGCAGAAAATTTAGATTGTAATTTTACCATTTTACCCCTGAATTTTGTAATAATATAAAAGGGTAGAATTTTGATAATGGGGGGTTCGAAAAAACCCTAGGAGAAGTTTAGAATTTCTGTTCTAAGAATTTTATGAAAAATTTACTTTCGAATTGTGCTGAGGATTTGGCTTCGTTGCTTTTGCTTTGGAATATTCAAGTCCGATTTTGTTTTCGCATACAATTCACGTGTAAGTTTTAAGTTGTTAGTTCATTTTTAATAAGAATTTAATGTTCTCCGTGTTTTGCCTTTAAAGTTCGTTTCGTAGTGTTCGTAGATGGAGTTTGTATTGATTTGCTTTTAAAATTGTTTTAAACCTTTTCGATTCATTTCGTTTTTGTGTTTTGTTGCACATTGAAGATGTTTTTCTTTTCGAATCAATTTTCTTACGCTTTCGTTATGCTAGGCTAGGGTTTTTCTTGGTTTTAACCTAGGAGTGTAATTGAATTGAAGGAGTGGAATTTGGATGGTTCGAAAAACGTAAGGCACAGAATTCTAGATTAATTTTTGAAATCGAATTGCTTGTGATATAGTTGAACTTCGATTACGCTCGTGTGAATCGAAGTCAATTCCATGTCTCGGTGATTCTGAACCTGATTTCAAAAACCTAGAATTGTGAGTTCTTTATGAAAAGGTTTTTTTTTTAACGCCAAATCTACCGACCTAATATTACAGGTGTAAGAATTAGGTTGAGTTACTTACATATCCGAATTCAGCCTTCAAGGACACTACCGGACTAGGTTAAAACCAAGTATTTTCATTAATCCGAGCGTTTAAGTAATTCACGTATTTGGTTAAGTGTTTGAATTGATTACTCCTTTAGTGTGTCATTTTTAGTTTAAGTGTATTTCTTTTAAATTTTCAAATTGTTTTTCCTAACTATTTTCCAATCAAATTTTCAATTACTTATTTGAAAACCCCAAAAAGATTTTCATCTTTTCTCTTTAAAACTTTTGCGAGTGCTTTCAAAATCAAGTTTTTCAACATTTAGGCACCCCCTTGTTCCCTGTGGAGATGACCTAGGACTCACCTAGAATAGACACAACCGACCTCTTGCACTTGAGAGAACCCGAGAGAATTTTGAGATCAGTTAGTCCCTTCAGCTTTTTATCTGCCGCGTCGCTTACACAGAACCCCAGATCTGAAGTGTTAAAACTTGAGTGGCCAAAAATTCAAAAATCGGGTCGATAATAAATGCATTTTTTACGGCTCGCTGCCCCTTTGCCTCCCACAGATATACATACATATACATATATGCACGATTCATCTTCTTTGCTCCCTTTCTGCAATTCGAGCTTTCTAGTTTCCTTTGCTTTCTTTTCTGAGCTCTAATCTTTCTCGGCTTTCACTTCCCTGTAAATCTACGTTCCTAGTAAGTGAATCTTTCTAATCTAGCATCTTCCAATATGGGTAAACTTGCCAACGAGCTTAACTCTGAGGAGAAAATTAGGGTTTTCAAGGAGAAGTACCAGATTCCCCCAAATGTGGGAATCGGGCTCGCCCGGGAGGGCGAGCGCGAATCAGGGGAATTTCCTATAGTAGCTAGCACCGAAGGTGGCCTTAGGTTCACCCTGCATCTTTTTCTTCGCTCTATCACGAGCATCCTAGATCTCGGACCCAGGAACCTCACTCACAATTTTTACAGAATAGTCAATGGGGTGATAGAAATAAACAGGCGTACGGGTTCCACATATCTGAGTGGGATCTGCTTTATTGTTACTCCATCCAAAAGGTGAAAAAGGATAAGAACAGGTGGTATTTGAAATCCTGACCAGGAAAAGCCTTGGTCCATATGCTGCCTGATACGATTAAATCAGAAAGTGACCTGTGCGTCGTCACGGGTCACTGGACACACGATCCAGACGAAGATCATTTTCCAATCGTCCCTCTGGTTACTTTGGGCCCAGGTTGGTTGGCTTCAAGTGCTACCAGCTCTTACTCTTCTTAACCTTCTATTTTTGAAAGTACATTAACCTTTTGATTTGATCTCTGTGCAGTCGAACAAGCGAAGAAGTTCTGGGCCAAAGGTACTCGTGCAGATAAAGATCATCTTGATCAAGTATTTAAGTTCCTTGGGGGTCCAGATCTTTACCCCTTTGCAAGATCAGTCCCTATTCTGTTCAACTTCACTCCTTCTCATCAAACATTCATCGCTCCCCCCCAAGGTTTTGCCACTACAGAAGCAATCAGGCGGCTCCAGTGGTGGTTCAGGGCTACTGTCGACGAAAAGAAAACTTCTACGCACTGAAGCACCCAGAGTGGGTTCGTCTACCCCCTTTTGCTATTCCCTTAGAAGCCAAGCAAGTTTCTGCTCCAGAAACTGTAACTTCTTCACCCGATGGCCAACTGAGAAGGGAGAGACTTATTCTTTTGGATGAGGAAGAGAAAGAAAAAGAAGAAGCTGAGCTAGAACCTCCTCCTGCCTTTGAATATCTCTCTGACTCAGACGAAGAGGGGGAAGGAGACATGGCCCCCAAGATTGATTACAAAAGGCTTGCTCAGGAGAGAGCCAAGCAAGAGTAGGCCAACGAGGCCAAAGAAAAAGCTGATAAGGAGCGCAAGGCCGCTGGTAAGAGGAAGGTCGACGAGGCAAAGGCTCTTACTCATGTCCCCCCCCAACACATTCTGAAGGTTAAAATTGAAAAGGAGAAGGAGCAGGAAGCCCTCCGTTCCAAGACCTCCGATGCCTCTTTAGCAAAAAAGCCAAAGATTTCCTCGGCTTCAGAGCTTCAAATGGTTGAAGCTTCGAAGCTAATTAAGATACTGTTGCAAAGGACGCCATTCTTCCTAAGGACACGCCCCCTAAAGTTACAAGGCCCAGTTCCTCTCAACCCACAGGCCCTGCACCCCTTCAAATCAAATATGCTTCGAACCCGGTTCGGGACTCCCCCCTTTTTATTCCAAAAATTCTTATTCCAAGCCTTGAATTCCCAGAAGGCCGGCCGTTTACCATTATGGACACAGCTTTCAATCACGCTGAGGAATATCTCAAAGGCATCCTCCCTCCTCGAGACACCCAGGCTACGAGGAAAAATAAGTCAGAGGACATCCACAAAACCTTAATGAAAAATGCCATCTCGGTAAGTATAAGAATCCGTTCTTTGACTTTCCCTTCTTTTTTTCATATTGATTCTCATACCTATGAATTTTGTGATCCTCCTTTCTTCTTCTAGACTTTTCTTTATACTATGGAGCTTATCGCTCGACACCAAGCCCTTGAAATAAAAACTGATCAGGACAGGTCTAACATTAAAGGCCTAAAGGCAGGTATAAGGGAGCTTGAGAAGGAGAAGAAAAAACTCAAGACGAACAATGATGCTTTGGTAGAGGAGAAGAACCAAATTCTCAACGAAAAGAAAGAAGTGAAACGTCAACTCAACGCTGCCCTTGCCCAAGTGGATGCTAGCAACGTTCGCGTAGAACATCTGGATAAACTCTTGGGCAAGAAGGACGAGGAGTTGGTGGACAAGATAGACAAACTCTCCAAGGTTGAGTTTGAATTGAGCTCTTCGAGGACAGAACAGGAGAGGCTTCTCATAGTGGCAGAGGATTCCAGAGCCGAGCACATCAGGATGAGATAAGAACTTGAGAACCTCAAAGTGGAGCTCTGGCAGAAGACTCAAGCTCTCCATGCAGCCGAAGAGAAAGCAAAAGTTGAGGTTGAGGCTCAAATAAATGACTGCGTGGAACAGATGAGAGATGCTCACAACGAATTCTTCCTTGAGGGTTGGGAGGCTGCTATGAAGAAAAACAACATTGATCACACCAACCCCATATATACAGAGGTCCTCTATCCAGATCCACAACGTCCAGCTCCTCAGTTCAGCTTTGAACGCCCACCTCAGACTCCTTCAATCCAAACTATCGAAGAAAATATTGAGGAGGGAGAAGTTGAAGTGGAGAGTTCCCAAAATGACACTACCTCCCAGGAACCTAAAGAAATTAATCTAATTGTGGAGAGTGATCCTACTAATGAGGGAGAGAAGTGAGCCCCTCACCCCTTTTTGTTTTTGCTTCTCATTCCAATCATGTACAAAAATGCACCGAACAATGTAGTTTGTCTTTCTTGAATGAATGAAAATATTCCAGTCTTTTCTGATCTTTCCCTTGCTTTACTTTTTGTATTCTTTATGTCTTTAGAACTAACGATGCGCTTATTGAAGAGTACTTTGATATGATCGCTGATGAAGTTATAGGAAGAGCTGCCGAAGAGTATCTTGAAGTGTTCTCCCATGAAATAGCTACAAATCCTTACAATAAATGTTGATGTCTTACCTTAAACTTCATTAGGATATCTTCCACAGTTGACAACAATGTCCATTGTAACTAAGTACATTGTAACTTTACTTAGAAATATATAATAAAATTTTATGAGCTATTCCAGTACATGCTTTCACTCATTAAGGCTCACCTTATTGTTTGTGTGTTTTGTGTTTGTGTTCATGTAAGTGCTTTGAACGAACATGGCTCAATAATCAAATTTTAATCAAACTATCACAAAACTTGACTGAAATGCTTTAAAGATCAAACCTTTCAAGGATGATAAATTTAAGTACTAAATTGCTTTTTGTCAAGTAACCAGAAGCTTTTGGTAAAGAGGAATAACTTTAATGAATCTTACGATAGCTTTTCACATACCTTAATTAGCTCGGCTTTCTTCTAACTTACATATAGCAACAGAGGCTTCCGCTTTTTGATGAAATTTTACTTTTCATATCAATGCCGAGCTTCCTTGAAATGATTCCTTGATTTTTGAGGGCTTTTGCTTCAATTGTACCAACGCTAGGCAAGTTGAGTGTCGCTTCTTTTAAATAGGCTGAGGAATGCTCTGAGCGCCTTTCTGTACCAATGCTAGGCAAGCCAAGCATGGCTCATTTCTGATAATCCTTTTCAGAAAACTGAGGAATTGAATCCTAGTTTAAGGAAAATACCTGGTCGATAAATAAACCAGGGCTGAACCAACATCCAAAGGGATGTGGCGCCTTTCTATACCAATGCTCGGCAAGCTGAGCATGGCTCATTTCTGATAATCTTTTTCAGAAAACTGAGAAATTGAATCCCAGTTTAAAGAGAGTGCCTGGTCGATAAATAAACCAGGACTGAACCAACATCCAAAGGGATGTGGCGCCTTTCTGTACCAATGCTCGGCAAGTCGAGCATGGCTCCTTTCTGATAAATGCTTAATTATTACAAGCTTTTGGAATTGCTCTACTTGCTTGCATAAAAGAACAGCTTTCCAAGGAATGTACATAATCTGAAATAATGAATGTACAATAACATTAATGATAGTACAATTTCAAGTGGGCTATATTCCACGGCCTTTTGATTGGCTTTCCTTCCACGTCAGTCAACCTATAAGCCCCATTGCTAAGCACTTCTGAGACGAGAAATGGTCCCTCCCAATTGGCTCCAAGTTTTCCTTCTGTCTTGTCCTTTCTGCTTCCCATCAGTTTTCTTAGCACAAAGTCGCCAACTTTGAATTCTCTGTGTCTGACCCCTTTGTTAAATTTCCTCCTTGTTTCTTGCTGGTAGTTGGCTAACCTTAATGTGGCGAGTTTCCTCCGTTCATCAATCAAATCTAGGCTCATTGCCATTGCTTTGTCATTTTCTCCTTTATCAAAGGCTTGAGTCCTAATGCTCGGCAGGCCAACTTCCAGTGGAATGACAGCTTCAACTCCATAAGCCAAAGAGAAGGGAGATTCTCTAGTTGATCTTCTGGGGATTGTTCGGTAGGTCCAAAGCACTTATGGCAATTCATCTACCCATTTCCCTTTTGTAGCCTCCAATCTTTTCTTGATACCGCTGAGAATAACTTTGTTTGTAGTTTTGGCTTGACCATTACTTTAGGGGTAAGCTGGTGTTGAGTAAACTTTTTTTATCCCATATCTGGAGCAATATTCCCTAAATGAGGCACTGTCAAATTGTGTCCCATTGTCAGAAATAAGTGTCCTAGGGATACCATACCTCGTAATGATGCTCTTCCAGACAAATCGAATGGTATCAGCATCTCTGATATGAGCTAAAGGTTCTGCTTCTACCCATTTAGTGAAGTAGTCAGTGCCGACCACTAGAAACTTTCTATTCCCTGAAGCGGTAGGTAGTGGTCCCACAATGTCGAGCCCCCATTGAGCAAATGGCCAGGGACTGGTTAGTAGGCTGAGTTCTTGTGCTGGCTGGTGAGGTATGGGAGCAAACTTTTGGCATTTCTTGCACTTTCGAACATAAGCTTGAGCATCATTCCCCATCTTCGGCCACCAATATCCCTGTGTAATGGCTCTATGTGCCAACGACCTGTCCCCAGTATGTGCTCCACAGATCCCTTCATGTAGCTCATAGAGAAAATCTTACACTTTATCAGGATGAACAGAAAGAAGATAAGGACCTGTGAAGGATTTCTTGTACAACTTATGATCAGGAGAAAGCCAGAACCTGGTAGCCTTTATTCTCAGTTTCCTCGCTTCTGTTTTGTTCTCCGGGAGAATACCATCCTTTAGGTAAAAAATGATTGGGTCTATCCAAGACGGAGCCACTTCAATACACATTACCCCTCCATCTTTTACAATGCTCGGCTCTTTCAGAACTTCCATGAAAACCTGGTCTGTCAGCCTTATTCGAGAAGAGGCAGCCAGCGTAGCAAGTGCATCAACATGAACATTATAGTCTCTCCCACTTAGCTCCACGCTAGCTTTATTAAAGTCCTCAATCTTCTTTTTTGCTAACTGTAGATACTCCGCCATCTTCTCACTTCTGGCCACATACTCTCCTTTCAGTTGGTTGGCAACCAACTAAGAGTCAGTTTTTATTACCACATCATTTGCCATCAATCGCTGAGCAATGTTGAGCCCAACTAGGAGAGCTTCATACTCCGCCTCATTATTAGTAGCCTCAAACCCAAGCTTTATTGCATATTCAATAGCGACCCCTTCTGGCGTGGTCAAAACAATGCCTACACCAGCTCCTTTCCTAGACGAAGACCCATCAACCTCGATTTGCTAAGGTTGTGGGGCATTCCCGTGTTCGACTGGGGCTTCAGATCTTACTTCCACTTGCCATATTTCTTGTGCCAGACCTGGAGCTGGGGTGGTAAATTCTACTACAAAATCGGCTAAAACTTGAGCCTTTATTGCTGTTCTCGGAATAAATTGTATATCAAATGCTCCGAGAGAAACTGCCCATTTGGCCATCCTCCCAGATACATCGGCCCTTTTCAATAAATGGCCAATTGGCTGGTCATTCACCACTTGAATGGTATGGGCATAGAAGTAATGGGCCAACTTCCTGGAAGCCATTACTAATGCTAGGGTCAAATTTTCTAGGGGAATGTATCTGGTCTCTGCTCCCTGCATCGTCTTGCTCACATAGTAAATAGGATGCTGCTTTCCTTTTTCCTCTCTTAGCAAGACGGCACTGACCGCATGTTCTGAAACCGCCAAATACAGTTGCAAAATGTCCCCCAGCTGCGGTGTTGAAAGTACCGGGACGGTTGTCAGATATCCTTTAAGTTTGTCCAGTGCTTTATCTGCTTCAGCATCCCATTGCATTTTATTCGCACCTCTCAGTAATTTGAAGAATGGTCGGCATTTGTCAGATGATCTGCTAATGAACCGATTGAGTGCCGCCGCCATACCTGTGAGCTTTTGGACTCCCTTTTTAGTACGCAGAGGAAAAATAGATTTGATGGCTTGTATATGATCAGGGTCCGCTTCGATTCCCCTCCTGCTCACCAGGTGGCCCAAAAATTTACCCGAGCTAACACCAAAGGTACACTTGGCAGCATTTAATTTCAAGCCATACTTGTCGAGGGTAGAAAAGATATGCTGGAGATGTTGAAGATGAGTGTTCAGCTCCTTACTTTTTACCACCATATCATCAATGTAGACTTCCATTATCTGACCGAGGTCTTCTTTGAATATCTTCGTGACTAACCGTTGGTAGGTGGCTCCAGCATTCTTCAATCCAAATGGCATGACCCTGCAACAGTATATCCCTCACGGGGTTATGAAAGAAGTCTTTTCCTCGTCAAGGCCGTACATGGGGATCTAGTGGTATCCTCTATATGCGTCAAGGAAGGACATCCTGGAACATCCAACCGTTGAATCAACAAGCTGGTCGATCTTCGGCAAGGGAAATGGATCCTTTGGGCAGGCTTTATTCAGGTCCGTATAATCTACGCAAATTCTCCACTTCCCATTTTTCTTCTTGACCACTACTGTGTTGGCCAACCACTCCGGGTAAGAAATTTCCCTGACAGCCTCGGCCTCCAACAGTCGACCAACCTTTTCTATGACAGCCTCTGCATGCTGGAGAGCTGATCTCCTTGCCTTTTGTACCACAGGTTTTGCCCCTGGATTCACATTCAGCTTATGAGTCATAATTTCAGGGGAAATACCTGGCATTTCATGCGGAGTCCAGGCGAATGTTCTAATGTTTTTAATGAGCATCTCCGTTAATTCCAGTTTCTTTTCGGCGCTCAAATTTGAGCCAACCAAAAAGAATTTGTTGTCCTCGACAGGACCGACTTGGTACTTCTTTAACCCTTCAATAGCTTTCTTCTGCGGATCACTGCCAACATCATCAATCTTTGGGGCGTCCTCGGACAGCTTAGTCAATTGGACTTGCTCGGGAATAGTTTTGGATTTGAGGGCTGCAGTGAAGCACTTTTGAGAGACGTCTTGGTCCCCCAAGATCGTGATCACTTCCTCACCATATGGAAACTTCAGCACCTGATGATAGGTTGAGGGGACCGCCTTCAGGGCGTGAATCCATGACCTTCCAACTATAGCATTGTAGGAAGAAGGGGAATCCACCACAGTGAACTCAACCTCTTGTTCCACTGGGCCCACACGTACAGGAATAACAACCCTGCCCAGAGGCTAGACAAGGGCAGAATTGAACCCTATGAGGGGGCATTCCGCCGGCTCCAAATCTTCTACGGTCAATCTGAGCTTCTTAAACAAGCTCAAGAACATGACCTCTGTTGAGCTTCTAGTGTCAACCAGAATCCTCCTTACTTCGGAGTCAAACATGCCAAAAGTAATTATGAGAGCATCATTATGCGGCATCCGAACACCAGAGTGCTCGTTTTCGCAAAAGGTGATTCCGTCTACAGCTGCTTTTCTCAAGCACTTGCTCGGCTGGCCTGCGACACCCAAGATTTCCTGTCTGTGTGAATCGGGGGAACAGTTGATGACGCTTTGGGGCCGTTGCTCCATATGGATAACATGGATGACTGCAGGTCTTGGAATATCTCTGCGCGGCCTGGCTCTCGGCGAGGGCTGTACTTCCTCGGCATTCTCATCCCCGGCTATCTCATCTCGTTGCCTTCTGTGCTCTCTATCCTGGGGAGCTGCCTCTCTGGTTCTGACTTCATCTACAAATTCTTTCAAGTGGCCCTTCCGTACCAACTCTTCCAGGTGCTGCCGTAATGATCAGCAGAACCCGGTGCGGTGCCGCATATCTTGGTGGTACACGTAGTAATCCTTAGAGTTCTCATTTCCAAGAAAATCTGGCAGCTTCCCAGGCCATCTAAAATATGGCTTATTCTTGATCTGAGGGAGGATCCTGAAGATCAGCACCTTGAACACTGTATTGACCGCCTCGAAGATGGATTTCTCTTCATCTAGGAATCTGGGGCCTTTTTCTTTGCTTTTATTTCCTCTTTGGCCTTAAGATCTTGCCTCTTTCTGTTCGGCCGGCTTTGTCTCGTCCTCCACTTTAGCATATTTTTCAATCCGACACATGAGGTCAAACATATTGGCTGCGAGCTTTTTGGTAAAAAAAAGCCACAGTCTATCCTCCTTTTGCAACCCCAACTTGAATGAAGTGACGGCCAGTTGCTCCGAACATTCCCCCACTTCATTGTAGAGCTCTAAATATCGGCGGGAGTAATCTCTTAACGATTCCCCAGCTTTCCTTTTCATGGTGAGGAGAACGTTGGCGGTCTTTGGTTGTTTCGTGTCAGCCAAAAACCAGGTGACGAACTCCTCGGCCAGTTGCTGCCAGCTCCGGATACTGCCAGGGGACAACTTATGAAACCATTGTAGTGCCATATCCCCTAAACTAGAAGGGAATACTCTGCACATGAGATGATCATTACTGCTCCATAGCGTTATGGCCTGCATATAATGGCGATAGTAGGCCAAAGGGTCAATCTTTCCATCATAGAGGTTAAGTGCTTGTTCTTGTTTAATTACCTCACTTCAAGATAAAAGCTCAAATGAAAATTCAGATTATAAATTCAAAGTTAAAGAAAATGTTAAGTGAGGTAAGTCAAGACAAGTTTTCCCCCAAGTGCAAGGTGTGGTTGAAGCACAAAATAACTGGTAAGTCCCAGGTCATTTCCACAGGGATCTAGGGAGCAATGAAGTGAATGACTCTAATGGAGATTAATTTGGCAAAACACTACTCACAGAAAAATGTAAAATAGAAAATTAAAATCTGATTTGGTTGGTTGATGATTTTGAACTAACTTTCCAAAAGCAAAGTGAATTTAAACTAAAAGATTAAATGATAAAAAGGTTGAGCAAGGCAAGTTTAATACCAATCCAAATGAATTTCAAGTGCCAAGAGCTTATAAATTTACCAAATCAATTTGTACTGATTTTTGAGAAAACTAATTTCAATTGAAACAAACCATGGATTAAACACTCAATGTGCATAACCTATTTTAAGGACAATAGGAGTTCTAATTCTAGCAACCCACATACAACAATGTCATGAGAGTTCTAAGTTAAGCAACACCTATGAACTCATCAATAGGATATACAAATTTGGATTAATCGGGTCTTGAATCAATGAGTTCTAAGACACCCAGCTGCAAATTGATTTGATAACCATAAAAACTCAAGGTAAATTCATGAAGTTCGGCCACTTGAGATTCATTGGAAGGGCATTACCCTTGCCTTGGCTCAAGAAAACTTAGCCGAGCATGTTGAAAAGAAGAAAAACAGAAATGGAAATCTGATTGGAAGACATTGCAATCTGAAATTGAAAGTTAAATGGATTTAGACTTCACAATCTGATTACAGAAATTGGAATGAATTCAATGTGTAAATCTCCAAAACTCCAATGCTGAATTAAAATTCCAATATAAAACTCTGAACTCTCAATGAAAAACTCTCTAAAACTCTCTCTACGAAATCTGAACAATCTCAGCCGAATGCCCTCTGTATCCTCTGTCGTGTGGGTCTCCTCCCTCTTCTTTCTTCCTTCTCTCTCCTTATCTCTTTTCTCTCTCCTCTAACCGAATGTTCCCTTATGATGGCTTCTTCTCTCTCCTATATCTTTTCCTGATTTGCCCTCCCTGGATTGCAGATTACATCACGTGGGGAAGTTGGGGTCACATGGAATTCGTTGCTGTGAAGAAGCTCATATTCGAATACAGTAAACCCATATTCGAATACGATCCCCTGCTGCAGAAATTTCCAGAATAGTGATTCTGATTTCTTTGCACTGATTTCAACTGAATTTTCTTCTTCTTCTGAAATAGCTTCAATCCTTTGATGTGTTGTGCAGCATGCTTTCTTCTCAACATCCTCAATGTAGCTTAATTTCTTGTTCTTGTGATGGAAATCAACACACAATCCACTTTGGAGATATAGAGATGAAACCTGCACAAAACATAGATTTTATGTCTTTTTATGATGTGTGCAAGTGTAATTTGAATGTATAAACATGTATCAATTGATGTCCAATCACACACCCCCCAACTACAACATTACTAGTCCCTAGTAATGCTTCTAAATAGAAGAAATAGGAGAGAAATCCAAAAGCATTAATTTCATTTCAATTTCGAATGATATTTCAGCTATTCATATGGAACTAGTCAACACCATGAGCAAAAATTTTCATGAGCAAAGTTTAAAATTTAAAATTTTTATAAGAGACGTGAAACTTGCCAAATGTGTGAAATGAATGTGAATGAATAGCAGCTTTTAACTCTATCAATCTTGACATACATCTTTTAGAACTTCATTTAATCCTGAACTTTGTATTCCATTTCATTCCCAAGTTTTGACTTCAAATCTCACCTTGGAATTCACTCCAAAGAAAATAGAGCACACAAGGTTTCACTCAAGATGCCCCTATTAAGAGTAAATGTTCATCAAATTCTAGAAGGTGGCATCAACAAGTCAAAAACGATGTATTCAAGAAAGAATTAGACTTGGCATAACTCCATGAAGGAATGATGTAGCAAAATAATTTCAGAATTTTCACCATGATTCCTTAATTCCTAAATTTCACAATTGAATGAAAATTCTTTCAAAGATCAATTAGGACTTGCAATGGGTTGTAATGGGGCCATGAGGTTTAATAAGGTAATAGAAGGGAAGGATAAAGAATTCAAAAACTGATTTGGAACACTGAAATAAACTTTCTTCTACCCTTCTCCAATTCTTCTTCTTCTTCTCTTTTTTTTTTTTTTTTTTTTTTTTTTTTTTTTTCTTTGAAATTAACCTCAAGTGAATGTTTTTCAAAAGTAAAACAGTTTCCACCTTTTTGATTTTCTTTTTATCAAGAATTTCCCTTAACATTTTCTTTTCCTCATTCCATTCATTTTCTTTCTTCTCACCTCAAAATCCCAAAGTGTTGTTCATTTCTCTTCCTTAATATTTTCAGTGTATTCCAATCTGTTAGGGAAGGCTAAAGAGCATTCATAATGGTTAAAGGTATGATGTGGTAAGAATAAAGAAGTATGAATGCTCTAATAAAGCTCAAACTTGGCTCCAAGGATGATGTTCATCAAATAAAGGCATTCCAAGCTCAAATGTTAAGAAAAATGGCCTAATATCATTTCTATGATTTCATTTCCATTCAACCATAAAAGTTAAGAATCAGAAGTCTAGTTCCATTCATCCATCACTTCACAAACACCCAAAGCAAAATAATATAAGTGGAGTTATTGAAGTAATTTGAAGTGCAAAAAGCTTGAGCTTTTGGAAAGCCCTTAGAGTAAATGAAGTCTCTCATGACAAAGTTTAAGGCTCAAATATCTCACTTCAGGTTTTAAGTCTCCACTATATCTGGAAATCCATAAAACACATTATTCATTCATAAATTCATTCTTCAAGACAAATGTTAGATCAACAATCCTCAAACTAAATCCATTCACACACTTTTCAACTTAAAAACACATGGCAATCACAACAACTCTTTAAAATTTCATACTTCAACTCAGCTCAATCCAAATTATGCAAATGACATTACTAATTCCAAGAAAACAGAAATTTCATTCATTCCAAGTTGAAAGTTCAAAGTCCTAAGTAGCAAAAGTAAAACAAAACAACTTAATCCTAATCAAAAGAAACAAACAGCAGGAACATTAATTCAAATCCTATTGTTGACAAAACATATTTGAAATATTCTAAAGATTTGTTGTCAAAAATCTGGTTTCAAGGACAAAAGAGTCTGGCTCATGGCTGAAGTACTGAAATTAAGCATTTCTCCCTTCTTGACTCCATTCGAATATGCTTTCCACCATTCGAATAAGCTTCTGCTGCCCCTGTCTCAGCTCACTCACTTCCCTCATCAGCACTTCTTGATTTTTCTGGATTAATTTCAACTTCTCTTCTGTGCTCATGGGGGCTGCTTCAGTTGCCTCATCCTCTGCTGGCTGCTGCTGATTGTTCTCAACTGCAGGTGAAGTAGCCTTCTTCAATTGCCCTCGACTTCGATTCATGGATATTTTGTCTATCAAAGGAGCAGCTTTCACAATGGCCATTCCTGCCTCTTCCTCTATTCCCAAAAAGTGCTCAATTATCTCTGTAATTAAACCTCCAAAAGGCAGCCCAGCAGTGGATTCTGGTTTCTCTACCACATGAGAAATAACCAACCAAATGTGGTAAGGTAAATCCATGGGAATGCCTAACAACATCTTTCCCATAATCATGGCTTGTTCAAGAGTGATGGTTGACTTGTAAGCATGGGGCAGAAATAAAGAACAGACCAGCATGTGAAGGATATTACTTTTGGGAGTAATTCCTGACTTGGACATCCTAGAAGTGGTCCATTTAGCTCGAGGGTTGGCTGTGAAGAGCCTAGCCAAATTGTCCTTATGCAATTGCTTCTCCCATTTTGCTTTTTGTTTAGGTGTGGATTCGGGTATTCTTTCAACAGGCAAATGACCTATGAAGGAAATCTTCTCAAGATTCAAACTAATTCTCTTCCCTCTAACCTTAGAGTTTATCTCAGGTCTCCCATGAATCATACCTATTTCAGCATTTGAGTAAAATTCCCTCACATATGGTACCACAGCCCTCCTACTGGTTGTAACCCAATGTATCCAGCCCCTTTGCTCAAATAACTCTAACAATTCATAGGGTGGTTCATTGTAATCCTCCAATTTAATTCCTCTTTCAGTCAACACAGCTCTCTTGCTGTAATTCTCATCAAATTTCAGCTTTGAAGCTTTGTTGGAAAACCTCAAATTATCAAAAGAACCCTCATCAAACTGATCATGGCCAGGTTGTGCTTCAGGTTCATCTTCAGGAACCTTTTCAGAGGTGTGGACCTCATCCTCAGGAGCAGAGGTGTGTTCCTCAATCGGCACATTCTCAGGAACTCCAACAGAGTTTTCCTTTTCAACATTAGAGACATGAGTTTCATGTCTCTCACTCAAACTCTCATTGCCTACAGAATGGAATGATTCTGTTCTAGAAGAAGACCTACGGTCTGATTTAGAGGATGACAGTTCATAAGTTATGGGTTCCTGAACAACAAGTGAAGAACCCTTACCATGTTGGCTCAAAATCCTCATGCTCCTTCTCTTAGCCTTTCCTTTGTAAGCCATCTTCTTCATCCTCTTTGGTGGCATTTTGCTTCAGTTGATTTTCCACCCTTTATCAGAAATTCTCCAAGCTGTAAACCCTAGCTTCTTCAATCGCAGCTCTGTATCTGAATCTTCCCTTCAATGTCAACTCAAAATCTCACTCAGATAATCTGAAAGTAAAAGGCTGGAAGAAGATGTGGAATGGTGAAGGTTTCAGGGTTGTGGGCACCAGGGCTCGTATTCGAATAGAACAGGACCTTAAATGAGGCCACTTACGGGTATATACAGGATTTAAAACTGACATCATATTCGAATACCCAGACCCATATTCGAATACGGGTTATCAGCACTTTGCAATTCCAGTGTCCAGAAAACCAGAAATTCTTCTCCATTTCTTAAGAATACTCAAATTAAGTTTTGCCAACAGCTAAGATTCGAAAATTATTTCAAAAGAACAACTAATTCAAGAAGAAGTTTTGCAATTTTTCCAAAGTTTCAAAAAAAAATTTTTTTTTTTTTTTTTTTTTCAAATTTTCAACATATGCAAACTCAAACTGACATAAGCATGATCTTAATTCAATTCAAGCAATTCCAAATCATATTCAAAACATTCTGATCATATCCAATCACCCAATTCAGCAAATTTCATCATCAGCACTGAATTTTTCATTTCCTCAAATTCTCCTCCCTCACAATTCTCCAAGTCAAAATCAGCTAGGAAATCTACTTGCTCATTATTCACTAAAGCTTTCTCCAAAGGGTCATCAAAATACTCTCTATCAAAGTGATCTTGAGTGGTTGTTTGAATCCAATCAACTTCCTCTACCTCCTCATAATCACTCGGCTGCTTGGTCACCTTAAAGATGTTTTTCTCAATTGTCATGTTTCCAAAGGAGAGCTTGATAACTCCAGTTCTACAATTGATCAAGGCATTTGAGGTGGCCAAAAATGGTCTTCCTAGGATAACAGGTACAGTTGGTTGGTTCCCTTGAATGGGCTGAGTGTCTAACACTATGAAGTCCACTGGAAAGTAAAAATGATCCACTTGAATCAAGACATCCTCAACCACACCCCTAGGGACTTTAACTGACCTATCAGCAAGTTGTAATGTCACCCTTGTAGGTCTAAGTTCTCCCAACCCCAGCTGTTTGTAAACAGTGAATGGTAAGAGGTTGACACTTGCACCTAAATCTAGCAAAGCTTGATCTACCCTTTGATTCCCAATTAAGCAGGCTATGGTGGGGCAACCTGGATCTTTATATTTGGGAGGAGTTTTAAATTGCAAAATGGAGCTCACTTGTTCAGTCAAAAATGCTCTTTCTTTCACATTCATTTTCCTCTTGACAGTGCACAAATCTTTCAAAAATTTTCCATATGATGGATTTTGTTTAATTGCATCAAGTAAGGGAATATTGATTCTGACTTGTTTGAACAATTCATAGATGTCAGAATTCAAATTCTCTTTCTTGGCTTTGTTCAATCTTTGTGGAAATGGGAGTTTTGGAAAAAATTCAGATTTGTCCAAATTGGTTTTATTCAAAATTTCTTTATTTTCAAAATCTTTCTCACTCTTTTCAAACTGATTTTCTTCAGAAATTATTTTCTTATTGTCAGAAATTTCCTCTTTATTTTCAGAATTTACCTGTTCTGTTCTCTGGATTCTGATTTGCTGCTTACTGCTATTCGAATGTTGCTTGCTGGTATTCGAATATCCCTCTGGCTGCATCAGAATTTCCTGATTTTCTTGATTCAGATTCTGCTTTTCCTCAAATTGTCTGTCCAACTTGTTGTCCCCAATTAGTCTTTCATTTTGCTTCAATTCTTGCTCTTCATTCTGAAACATAACTTCTTTCTCAGAAGTGCTAAATTTCTGTTTCTGTTCACTTTCTGTTTTGCTGTCCAATTTCTGTTTCAGCTGCACCTCTTCTTCATTTTTCATGATTTCTTGCTCATTTTCTTCCTCAATTTCTTCAGCAAGTGGTTTGTAATCTGGCTTGACAATTTGCTTACCACTTCTCAATGTTGAAACAGCTTGTACATGCTCCAGATTTTCATTTGCAGCAGATGAAGATGATTCACTGAAATGAACTTGGCTTGTAGGATTTGGTCTTGGCTGAGATGGAAGCTTTCCTGATTCTCTGATAGTTAAAGCTTGAGTTAGCTTTGACAATTGACTTCGGATGTCTTCCATGGCCCTGTTTGTCTGCTCTTGAAACTTGGAATTCTGATTGTTGGTTCCAATCTGCCCTTGCATAAATTGTTGCAAGGTGTCTTCCAAAGATCTTTTGTGAGGTGGCTGATAAAAATTTGAATTCTGCTGAGGTTGAAAAGGCTGAGGAGGAAATGGTTGGGGTTGTACATTTTGTTGAGGTTGGTATTGTTGGTTCTGTGCTTCTGCTTTCCAAGAAAGGTTTGGATGATTTCTGTAGCCAGGGTTGTAGCTATTCGAATATGGACTATGGCCTTGCGAATATGTGTTCATCCCCTGATTTTGATTGAAGGGTCTTGCAGCTTGTGTGGGATTTGCTTGACCATAGAGAACTTCCTTAAAGGCTGGAAGTGTTGGGCAATCATCAGTCCTGTGGTCTGCGGTTTCACACATCACACACTTCACTTCACTCTCCTTCAATGTTTGCTTCTTTTGCTCCATCAATTCAATCTTTCTTGACAATGCAGCCAGCCTAGCTCCAACATCATCTGCCTCATTGAGATGGAGCTTTCCTCTATCATTTGATCTGTCAGAAAATTCAGAACAAAATGGGGAGACTACCTCCCACTGTTTAGTGTTTTCAGCTAAAGCATCAAAGAAATGTAAAGCCTCTTCAGCAGTTTTGTCATAGAATTCACCATTACACATGGTGGCAACCAACATTTTCAGATTTGGAGTTAATGCATTATGGAAAAAATTAACAATTCTCCAAGATTCAAAACCATGATGTGGACATGCTTGCAATAATTCCTTGAATCTTTCCCATGCTTGAGCAAATGTTTCATTGGATTTACACACAAAATTCATTATTTGCTGTTGAAGAATCACAGTTCTATTTGCAGGAAAATACTTCTTCAAAAATTTTGTTTGCATGTCTCTCCAAGTACCTATTGATCTAGGCTCAAGTGAATTCAACCACATTTTTGCCTTGTCTTTCAATGAAAATGGAAATAATTTAAGCCTAACCATGTCCTCATTAACATTCCTATCCATGCAAGTTCCACAAACATCTTCAAATTCTTTCATATGCATATAAGGATTTTCTGAGTCCATGCCATGAAAAGTTGGTAACAGCTGAATTGTTCCAGGTTTAAGATAAAAATTCTGATGTCCATTTGGAAGAACAATGCAAGATGGAGTGGTTTGTCTAGCTGGATAAAGATATTCTCGGAGAGGTCTAAGGATATTTTGATCCATTTGATCATTCTCTCCTTGAACACTTCCTTCCGGCAGAACAGGTGGTGGTGGATCCATATGTGCAGCAGAAAATTCAGATTGGGAATGTAGTGCAGAAAATTCAATCAATTCAGCAAGAGAAGATGGAGAATGCAATTCAAATCTGTTTCCAACAAGTTTACCAGACCTTAAAAGCATAAACAGAATTTCAGACTGAAACAAAACTCCAATCTAAACTCCTAACTTCACAATTTCATCTACTGATTCACAGAGAATTGCAACTACAGCTCTCAGCAAAGAAATGCAGCCGTATTCGAATATCAGATGAAACAGATTCGAATCAGAATTTCAGGATTCAGATGCAAGCAGTTCTAAAACTAAACTAACAACTAAAACTATAAAAGAAATAGAAATAGAGATGAAACAAAGTTACTCAACAAGTTAAGCAGCTCTGTTGTTGAAGATGATGGTGAGATGTACTGCCAGTCAATGCTCCAAAGGCTCAAAACACCATTGCTTCTCAAAGATCCCCGGCAACGGCGCCATAAAATTGTGCTTGTTCTTGTTTAATTACCTCACTTCAAGATAAAAGCTCAAATGAAAATTCAGATTATAAATTCAAAGTTAAAGAAAATGTTAAGTGAGGTAAGTCAAGACAAGTTTTCCCCCAAGTGCAAGGTGTGGTTGAAGCACAAAATAACTGGTAAATCCCAGGTCATTTCCACAGGGATCTAGGGAGCAATGAAGTGAATGACTCTAATGGAGATTAATTTGGCAAAACACTACTCACAGAAAAATGTAAAATAGAGAATTAAAATCTGATTTGGTTGGTTGATGATTTTGAACTAACTTTCCAAAAACAAAGTGAATTTAAACTAAAAGATTAAATGATAAAAAGGTTGAGCAAGGCAAGTTTAATACCAATCCAAATGAATTTCAAGTGCCAAGAGCTTATAAATTTACCAAATCAATTTGTACTGATTTTTTGAAAAAAACTAATTTCAATTGAAACAAACCATGGATTAAACACTCAATGTGCATAACCTATTTTAAGGACAATAGGAGTTCTAATTCTAGCAACCCACATACAACAATGTCATGAGAGTTCTAAGTTAAGCAACACCTATGAACTCATCAATAGGATATACAAATTTGGATTAATCGGGTCTTGAATCAATGAGTTCTAAGACACCCAGCTGCAAATTGATTTAATAACCATAAAAACTCAAGGTAAATTCATGAAGTTCGGCCACTTGAGATTCATTGGAAGGGCATTACCCTTGCCTTGGCTCAAGAAAACTTAGCCGAGCATGTTGAAAAGAAGAAAAACAGAAATGGAAATCTGATTGGAAGACATTGCAATCTGAAATTGAAAGTTAAATGGATTTAGACTTCAAAATCTGATTACAGAAATTGGAATGAATTCAATGTGTACATCTCCAAAACTCCAATGCTGAATTAAAATTCCAATCAAAAACTCTGAACTCTCAATGAAAAACTCTCTAAAACTCTCTCTACGAAATCTCCACAATCTCAGCCGAATGCCCTCTGTATCCTCTGTCGTGTGGGTCTCCTCCCACTTCTTTCTTCCTTCTCTCTCCTATATCTTTTTCTCTCTCCTCTAACCGAATGTTCCCTTCATGATGGCTTCTTCTCTCTCCTATATCTTTTCCTGATTTGCCCTCCCTGGATTGCAGATTACATCACGTGGGGAAGTTGGGGTCACATGGAATTCGTTGCTGTGAAGAAGCTCATATTCGAATACAGTAAACCCATATTCGAATACGATCCCCTGCTGCAGAAATTTCCAGAATAGTGATTCTGATTTCTTTGCACTGATTTCAACTGAATTTTCTTCTTCTTCTGAAATAGCTTCAATCCTTTGATGTGTTGTGCAGCATGCTTTCTTCTCAACATCCTCAATGTAGCTTAATTTCTTGTTCTTGTGATGGAAATCAACACACAATCCACTTTGGAGATATAGAGATGAAACCTGCACAAAACATAGATTTTATGTCTTTTTATGATGTGTGCAAGTGTAATTTGAATGTATAAACATGTATCAATTGATGTCCAATCAAAGCCCAAACTCGGATCCCCGAACATTTAACCCTGAATCCTGAACCCATAACCTGGAACCCTGAGCGTCGAACCCCGAACCCCAAACATGGAGCCCCAAACTCCAAACCTCGAACCCTCAACCCCAAGCCACGAAACCCAAACCTCGAACCCAGAACCATGAACGTCAAACCTCGAACCCTGAACCACGAATCCAGAACCCTGAACATCGAACCAAGAACTTGGAACCCTAAACACAAAACCCAGAACCCGAAACCCCGAACACTCAATCCCGAACCCCGAACCCCGAATCAGGTTTAGGTCTCCCTCCTTTTAAGTATCTCTATTACTTAGTATAATATACTGGTAGTGGTCCACGCCTAACCTCCGTCCTGCTAAGGAGGTTTCTTTTAGAAAAGAAAACCTAAATCCTGAACCCTAAACCTTGAACTCAGAACCCTAAACTCAGAACCCAGAACCATGAACCCAAAACCCCGAAACTTGAACCCCGAACCCAGAACCCCGAACTAGAAACCCGAACCCAGAACCCTAAACCCCTAACTCAGAACCATGAACCCCGAACTGCGAACCTAGAACCCCGAACCTCAAACCTGGAACCTCGAATGCTAAACCTAGAACCCTGAACAACAAACCCTAAACCCTGAACTCTGAACCCAAAACCCTGAACTCAGAACTAGGAACCCTGAACCCCGAACCCACAACCCCGAAGCCTGAACCCAAATCCTGAAACCCTGAACCCCGAACCCCAAACTCTAAACCCAGAACCTAGAAATCAAAACCCTGAACGCCAAACCAAAAACCTTAAACCCTGAACCCGGAACTTGAACCTCGATCCCCGAACCCTGAAACCTGAACCCCAAAATGGGAACCTTCAACCCCGAACACTCAACCCTGAACTCCGAACCCTCAACTCCCAACGCCGAACCTCGAACACTAAGCCCAAAACCTCAAACCTCAAACCCCAAACCCCGAATCTTGAACCCCGAACCAAGAGCACAGAACCCCAAACCCAAAAACCCAAACCCCAAACCCATAACCCAGGACCTCGAACCCCAAACCTCTCTCCCCGAACCCAGAACCCAGAACCCAGAACACCGAACGCTTAGCCCCAAACCCTAAACCCCAAACTTCATACCAGTAACACCTAAACTCTGAACCCCGAACCCTAAACCCCGCACCAAGAACCCCGTACACCAAAACTCGAACCCTGAACCTGGAACTCCAAACATCGAGTACTAAACCCAGAACCCCGAACCCTAAACCACAAACCCTAAACTCTGAACCATAGGTTCGGGGTTTCAGGTTCTGGGTTCGGGATTCTGGTTTCGTGGTTTGGGGTTGAGGGTTCGGGGTTTGGAGTTTGGGGCTCCAGCTTTGGCGTTCGGGGTTCGGTGCTCGGGGTTCCGAGTTTTGGGTTCGGGATTCATGGTTAAATGTTCAGGGTTCCAAGTTTGGGCTATGGTGTTCTGGGTTCGGGGTTTAGGATTCAGGGTTCGGAGTTTCAGGCTTGCAGGTTTGGGGATTGGGGTTCCGGGTTCAGGTTTAAGGGTTGAGTGTTCGGGGTTCAGGGTTACGGGTTCCTGGTTATGGGTTGTAGGTCTGGCATTCGGCGTTTGGGATTAGGCGTTCGGGGCTCAGGGTTCAAAGTTCGGGGATCCGAGTTGAGGGTTCGAGGTTCTGGGTTTAGGGTTCGGGGTTCATGGTTCAGGTTTTCAAGTTCGGCATTCCAGGTTCTAGGTTCAAGGTTTGAGGTTCTGGGTCGGGGGTCGGGGTTGAGGGTTTGGGGTTTGAGGTTTGGCGTTTGAGGTTGAGGGTTTGGGGTTCGGAGTTTAGGGTTTGGGGTTAACGGTTCTGGGTTCGTTGCTCGATGTTTGGGGTTTTAGGTTCAGGGTTCGGGTTTTAGTATTCGACGTTCGGGGTTCAGGCTTACGGGTGTGAGGTTTAGGGTTTGGGGTTTGGAGTTCGGGCTTACAGGTGTGATGTTTGGGGTTTAGGGTTCAGGGGTAAGCGTTCGGTGTTTTAGGTTTTTGGTTCGGCGTTCAAGGTGAGAGGTATTGGGTTCGGGGTTCTGGGTTATGGGTTTGGGGTTTGGGGTTCAGGTTTTTGGGTTCGGGGTTCCGTGCTCTTGGTTCGGGGATCAGGATTCAAGGTTTGGGGTTCGAGGTTCGAGGTTTTGGGCTCGGTGTTCAAGGTTCAGAGTTTGGGGTTGAGGGTTTGGAGTTCGGGCTTGAGGGTTTGGGTTAGGTGTTTGGGGTTGAAAGTTCCCATTTCGGGGTTCTAGGTTCAGGGTTTGGGGCTCGAGGTTCGAGTTCCAGGTTCAGGGTTTGTGTTTTTGGTTCGGCATTCAAGATTCTAATTTCTAGGTTCCAGGTTTCGAGTTCGGGGTTCGGTGTTTCAGGTTTTGGGTTCAGGCTTCTGTGTTATGGGTTTCGGGTTCAGGGTTCCCAGTTCTGAGTTCAGGGCTTCAGGTTCAAAGTTCAGGGTTTAGGGATTGGGGTTCTGGGTTCTAGGTTTAGGGTTCCAGGTTTCGGGTTCCCAGTTTAGCGTTCAAGGTTCCGGGTTTGGGGTTCGGGGCTCTGGGTTCGCGGTTCGGGGTTCTGGGTTCGGGGTTCAAGTTTCAGGATTCTGGGTTCATGCTTTTGGGTTCTGGGTTTTGGGTTCTGAGTTCAAGGTTTAGGGTTCATGATTCAGGTTTTCTTTTCTAAAAGAAACCTCCTTAGCGGGAGGGAGGTTAGGCATGGACCCCTACCAGTATATTACACTAAGTAATAGAGATACATAAAATGAGGGAGACCTAAACTTGATTCGGGGTTCGGGATTGAGTGTTCGGGGTTTCAGGTTCTGAGTTTTGTGATTGGGGTTCCGAGTTCTTGGTTCGATGTTTGGGTTCTAGATTCGTGGTTCAGGGTTCAGGGTTTGACGTTCGGGGTTCAAGGTTAGGGGTTCCAGGTCTGCAGTTTGGGGTTTGGGGTTTTGTGTTCAAGGTTTGGGGTTTCAGGTTCTGGGTTCGTGGTTCCGGTTTGGTGGTTTGGGGTTGAGGGTTCGGGTTTTGGAGATTAGGGCTCCAGGTTTGGGGTTCGGGGTTTGATGCTCGGGGTTCTGGGTTATGGGTTCGGGATTTAGGGTTAAATGTTCGGGGTTCCGAGTTTGAGCTTCGGTGTTCTGTGTTCGGGGTTCGGGATTCAGGGTTTGGGGTTTCAGGGTTGCAGGTTCAGGGATTGGGGTTCCGGGTTCAGGTTTCGGGGTTTCAGGTTCTGGGTTCAGGTTTGGTGGTTTGGGGTTGAAGGTTCGGGGTTTGGAGTTTAGGGCTCCAGGTCTGGGGTTCAGGGTTGGGTGCTTGGGATTCCGGGTTATGGGTTCAGGATTCGAGGTTAAATGTTCGGGGTTTCGTGTTTGAGCTTCGGTGTTCTGGGTTTGGTGTTCAGGATTCAGGGTTCGGGGTTTCAGGGTTGCAGGTTCAGGGATTGGGGTTCCGGGTTCAGGTTTTGAGGTTTTAGGTTCTTGGTTCGGGTTTGGTGGTTTGGGGTTGAAGGTTCAGGGTTTGGAGTTTAGGGCTCCAGGTTTGGGTTCGGGGTTCAATGCTCGGGGTTCCGGGTTATGGGTTCGGGATTCGGGGTTAAATGTTCGAGGTTCCGAGTTTGGGCTTCGGGGTTCTGGGTTCAAGGTTCGAGATTCAAGGTTCAGGGTTTCAGGGTTACAGGTTCGGGGATTGGGGTTCCGGGTTCGAGCTTCTGGGTTATGGGTTTGGGGTTTAGGGTTACGGGTTCCGGGTTATGGGTTGTAGGTTTGGCGTTCGGGGTTTTGGTTTTGAAGCTCGAGGTTTGAAGTTTGGGGATTCGGGTTGAGGGTTCGTGGTTCTGGGTTGAGGGTTGAGGGTTCAGGGTTCGGGTTTTCGAGTTCGGCGTTCCAGGTTCTAAGTTCGAGGTTTGAGGTTTTGGGGTCGAGGGCCGGGGTTGAGGGTTTGGGGCTCGGGGTTGGGCGTTCGGGGTTGAGGGTTTTGGGTTCGGAGTTTAGGGTTTGGGGTTTGGGGATCGGGGTTTTGGGTTCGGTGCTTGATGTTTGGGGTTCCAAGTTTGGGGTTCAGGTTTCAGTGTTTGGGGTATGGGGTTCTGGGTTCTGGGTGTATGGTTTAGGGTTCGAGGTTCAGAGTTCGAGGTTACGGGTATGAAGTTTGGGGTTTAAGGTTTAAGGTTTAGGGTTCGGGGGTAAGCGTTCGGTGTTCTGGGTTTTGCGTTCGAGGTTCGGGGTGAGAGGTTTGGGATTCGGGGTTCTGGGTTTGGGTTAGGGGTTTAGGGTTCTAGTTTTTGGGTTCGGGGTTCCATGCTCTTGGTACGGTGTTCAGGATTTGGGGTTGAGGGTTTGAGGTTCGAGGTTTCAGGCTCGGTGTTCAAGGTTCGGCGTTGGGGGTTGAGGGTTCAGAGTTTGGGGTTGAGGGTTCGGGGTTGGGTGCTCGGGTTTGAAGGTTCCCATTTCGAGGTTCAGGGTTCAGGGTTCGGGGATCACAGTTTGAGTTCCAGGTTTAGGGTTCAGTGTTTTTAGTTCGGCGTTCAGGGTTTCGATTTCTAGGTTCCGATTCTAGTTCGGGGATTGGGGTATTGGATTGAGTGTTCGGGGTTTTGGGTTCTGAGTTTTATGTTTGGGGTTCTGAGTTCTTGGTTTGATGTTCGAGGTTCTAGATTTGGGGTTCAGGATTCGAGGTTTGATGTTCGGGGTTCAAGGTTAGGGGTTCCGGGTCCGGGGTTCGGGGTTTGGCGTTTGGTATTCAAGGTTGTGGGTTTCAGGTTCTGGGTTCGGGGTTCAAGTTTCGTAGTTTGGGGTTGAGGGTTCAGGGTTTGGGGCTCCAGGTTTGGGGTTCGAGGTTCGGTGCTCGGGGTTCCGGGTTATGGGTTCGGGATTCGGGGTTAAATGTTCGGGGTTCCGAGTTTGGGCTTTAGGGTTCGGGGTTCGGGGTTCGGGATTCAGGATTTGGGGTTTCAGGGTTACAGGTATAGGGATTACGGTTTCTGGGTTCGGGTTTCGGGGTTTCAGGTTCTGGGTTCGGGGTTTGGAGTTTGGGGCTCTAGGTTTGGGGTTCCAGGTTCTGGGTTTTAGGTTCGGGATTCGGGGTTAAATGTTCGGGGATCCGAGTTTGGGCTTCGGGGTTCTGGGTTCGAGATTCAGGATTCAGGGTTTTCGGGTTGCAGGTTCAGGGATTGGGGTTTCGAGTTCGACTTTCGTGATTAAGGGTTCTGGGTTTAGGGTTGCGGGTTGCGGGTTATAGGTTGTAGGTTTGGCATTCGGGGTTTGGGATTTAGCATTAGGGGTTCGGGGTTCGACATTCGGGGATCCGGGTTAAGGGTTCGAGGTTCTGGGTTTAGGGTTCGGGGTTTAGGGATCGGGTTTTTTAGGTCGGCGTTCCAAGTTCTAGGTTCGGGGTTTGAGGTTTTGAGGTCGGGGGTCAGGGTTGAGGGTTTGGGGTTCAGGGTTGGGCGTTCAGGGTTGGGGTTTAGGGTTTGGAGTTTAGGGTTTGGGGTTAAGGGTTCGGGGTTTGGGGTTCGGGGCTCTGGGTTCGGTGCTCAATGTTTGGGGTTCCAGGTTCAGGGTTCAATTTTTAGTGTTCAGGGTTCGGGGTTCCAGGTTCTGGGTGCAGGGTTTAAGGTTCGGGGTTCAGAGTTTGTGGTTACGGGTATGATGTTTGGGGTTTAGGGTTTAGGGTTTATGGTTCGGGCTTAAGTGCTCGATGCTCTGGGTTCTGGGTTCGGGTTAAGAGGTATGGGGTTCGGGGTTCTGGGCTTTGGGTTAGGAGTTTGGGTTCGGGTTTTTGGGTTCGGGGTTCTGTGCTCGTGGTTCGGGGTTCAGGATTCGGGGTTTGGGGTTCGAGGTTCGAGGTTTTGGGTTCGGTGTTCAAGGTTCGGCGTTAGGGGTTCAGAGTTTGGGGTTGAGGGTTCGGGGTTTGGTGTTCGGGGTTGAAGGTTCCCATTTCGGGGGTCAGGGTTCAGGGTTCGGGAATCGAGGTTCGAGTTCCAGGTTCAGGGTTCAGGATTTTTGGTTCGGCGTTCAGGGTTCGGAGTTTGGGGTTTAGGTTTCGAGGTTTCAGGTTTTGGGCTCGGGCTTAGGTTCTGGGTTCGGGGTTCAGGGTTCCGGGTTCTGAGTTCAGGGTTTCGGGTTCAGAGTTCAGGGTTTAGGGTTTGGGGTTCAAGGTTCCAGGTGTAGGGTTCGAGGTTTCAGGTTCCCAGTTTAGCGTTCGAGGTTCCAAGTTTGGGGTTCAGGGTTCTAGATTCACAGTTCGGGGTTCAGGGTTCCGAGTTTGGGGTTTAGGGTTCTGGGCTCAGGTTCCTGGTTTGGGGTTCAGGGTTCTAGGTTCTGGGTTCAAGTTTCGGGGTTTTGGGTTCATTGTTCCGGGTTCGGGGTTTAGGGTTCTGAGTTTAAGGTTTCGGGTTCAGGATTCAGGTTTTCTGTTTTGAAAGAAACCCGTTAGCGAGACTGAGGTTAGGCGTGGACCACAACCAGTATATTATACTAAGTAATAGAGATACATAAAATGAGGGAGACCTAAACTTGATTCAGGGTTCGGGATTGAGTGTTAGGGGTTTCAGGCTCTGGGTTTTGCGTTTGGGGCTCCAGGTTTGGGTTCGGGGTTCGGTGCTTGGGGTTCTAGGTTATGGGTTCGGGATTCGGGGTTAAATGTTTGGGGTTCTGAGTTTCAGCTTCGGGGTTTTGGGTTCGGGTTTCGGGGATTTAGGGTTACAGGTTCAGGGATTGGGGTCCCAGGTTCGGGTTTCGAGGGTGAGGGTTTGGGGTTTAAGGTTACGGGTTCAGGGTTATGGGTTGTAGATTTGGCGTTCGGGGTTTGAGATTTAGCGTTCGGGGTTCAGGGTTCAAAGTTCAGGGATCCAGGTTGAAGGTTCGAGGTTCTGGTTGAGTGTTCACGGTTTAGGGTTCGGGTTTTTGAGTTTGGCGTTCCAAGTTCTATGTTCGGGGTTTGAGGTTCTAGGGTCAGGGGTCAGGGTTGAGGGTTTGGGGTTCGGCGTTGGGCGTTTGGGGTTGAGGGTTTGGGGTTTAGTTTTGGCCTTGGTGTTAAGGGTTTGGCGTTTGGTGTTCGGGGTTCTGGGTTCTGAGTTCTGAGTTCAGGGTTTCGGGTTCAGATTTCAGGGTTTAGGGTTTGGGGTTTGGGGTTCCAGGTTGAGGGTTCGGGGTTCCGGGTTCTCAGTTTAGCGTTCGAGGTTTCGGCTTTGGGGTTTGGGGTTCTGGGTTCACGGTTCGGGGTTCAGGGTTCCGGGTTTAGGGTTCCGGGTTCAGGGTTTAGGGTTCTAGGTTCGGGTTCCTGGTTCAGGGTTCAGGGTTCGGGGTTCAAGTTTCGGGGTTCTAGGTTCATGGTTCCAGGTTCTGGGTTTAGGGTTCTGAGTTCAAGGATTAGGGTTCAGGATTCTTTTCTAAAAGAAACCTCCATAGCGGGAGGGAGGTTAGGCATGGACCACTTCTAGTATATTACACTATGTAATAGAGATACATAAAAAGAAGGAGACCTAAACCTAATTCGAGGTTCGGGATTGAGTGTTCGAGGTTTCGGGTTTTGGGTTTTGTGTTTGGGGTTTCGAGTTCTTGGTTGGATGGTCGGGGTTCTAGATTCGTGGTTCAGGGTTCGGGGTTCTGGGTTATGGGTTTGGGATTCGGGGTTAAATGTTCGAGGTTCTGAGTTTGGGCTTCGGGGTTCTGGGTTTGGGGTTCGGGATTCCGGGTTCGGGGTTTCAAGGTTACAGGTTCAGGGTTCCGATTTCTAGGTTCAAGGTTTTGACTTCGGGGTTCGGGGTTTGGGGTTCGGGTTTTGGGTTCAGGCTTCTGGGTTCTGGGTTCGGGGTTCAGGGTTCTGGGTTCTGAGTTCAGGGTTTCGGGTTCAGAGTTCAAGGTTTAGCGTTTGGGGTTTAAGGTTCCAGGTTTAGGGTTTGGGGTTTCGGGTTCCTAGTTTAGCATTTGAGGTTCCTGGTCTGGGGTTCGGGGTTCTGGGTTCGCAGTTCGGGGTTCGGGGTTCAGGGTTCCGGGTTCAGGGTTTAAGGTTCTGGGTTCGGGTTCCTGGTTTGTGGTTCAGGGTTCTAGGTTCAAGTTTCGGGGTTCTGGGTTCATGGTTCCAGGTTCGGGGTTTAGGGTTCTGAGTTCAAGGTTTAGGGTTCAGGATTCAGGTCTTCTTTTTTGAAAGAAACCTCATTAGCGGGACAGAGGTTAGGCGTGGACCACTACCAATATATTATACTAAGTAATAGAGATACATAAAAGGAGGGAGACCTAAACCTGATTCGGGGTTCGGTATTCGGGGTTCGAGGTTCGGGATTGAGTGTTCGGGGTTTCGGGTTCTAGCTTTTGTGTTTGGGGTTCCGAGTTCTTGGTTCGATGTTTGGGGTTCTGGATTCATGGTTCAGGGTTCGGGGTTTGACGTTCGGGGTTCAAGGTTAGGGGTTCCGGGTTCGGGGTTCGAGGTTTGGGGTTTGGTGTTCAAGGTTCGGGGTTTCAGATTCTTGGTTCGAGGTTCGGGTTTCGTGGCTTGGGGTTGAGGGTTCGGGGTTTAGAGTTTGGGGCTCCAGGTTTGGGGTTCGATGCTCGGGGTTCCGGGTTATGGGTTCGGGATTCGGGGTTAAATGTTCGAGGTTCTGAGTTTAGGCTTCGGGGTTCTGGGTACGGGGTTCGAGATTCAGGGTTCGGGGTTTTAGGGTTGCAGGTCTAGGGATTGGAGTTTCAGGTTCGAGTTTCGGCGATGAGGGTTTGGGGTTTAGGGTTGCGGGTTATAGGTTGTAGGTTTGGTGTTTGGGGTTTGGGATTTGGCATTCGTGGTTCGGGGTTCAAAGTTCAGGGATCCGGGTTAAGGGTTCGAGGTTTTGGTTGAGGGTTCGAGGTTCGGCTTTTCGATTTCAACATTCCAGGTTTTATGTTCAGGTTTTGAGGTTCTGGGGTTGAGGGTTTGGGGTTCGGCATTTGGCGTTCAGGGTTGAGGGTTTGGGGTTCAGAGTTTAGGGTTTGGGGTTTAGGGTTCGGCATTTGGGGTTTGGGGTTCTGGGTTCAGTGCTTGATGTTTGGGGTTCCCGGTTCAGGGTTCGGGTTTTGGTGTTTGGGGTTCGGGGTTCCAGGTTCCGGGTGCAGGGTTTAGGGTTCGTGGTTCAGAGTTCTGGGTTACGGGTACGAAGTTTAGGGTTTAGGGTTCGGGGGTAAGCGTTCGGTGTTCTGGGTTCTGGGCTCGGGGTGAGAAGTTTGGGGTTCGGGGTTATGGTTTAGGGGTTTGGGGTTCAGGTTTTTGGGGTCGGGGTTAAGGACTCGAGGTTTGGCGTTCGAGGTTCGAGGTTTTAGGCTCAGTGTTCAAGGTCGGCATTGGTGGTTGAGGGTTCGAAGTTCGGGGTTGAGGGTTCAGGGTTGGCCGTTCGGGGTTGAATGTTCCCATTTCGAGGTTCGGGGTTCTGGGTTCGGGGATCGAGGTTCGAGTTCCGGGTTCAGGGTTCGGTGTTTTTGGTTTGGTGTTTAGGGTTCCGAGTTCTTGGTTCGGAGTTCGGGGTTTCAGCTTTTGGGTTCAGGCTTCTGGGTTCTGGGTTCGGGGTTCAGGGTTCCGAGTTCTGAGTTCAGGGTTTTGGGTTCAGAGTTCAGGGTTTAGGGTTTGGGGTTCAGGGTTCCAGGTTTAGGGTTCAGGGTTCCAGGTTCTCGGTTTAGCGTTCGAGGCTCCGGGTTTGGGGTTCGGGGTTCTGGGTTCGCGATTCGGGGTTCGGGATTGTGGGTTCAGGGTTTAGGGTTCTGGGTTCAGGTTCCTAGTTTGGGGTTCAGGGTTCAGGGTTCTGGGTTCGGGGTTCATGTTTCGGGGTTCTGGGTTTGTGGTTTCGGGTTTTGGGTTTAGGGTTCTGAGTTGAAGGATTAGGGTTTGGGATTCATGTTTTATTTTCTAAAAGAAACCTCCTTAGCGGGAGGGAGGTTAGGCGTGGATGACTACCAGTATATTATACTAAGTAATAGAGATACATAAAAGGAGGAGACCTAAACTTGATTCGGGATTCGGGGTTCGGGATTGAGTGTTCAGGGTTTCAGTTTCTGGGTTTTGTGTTTGGGGTTCCGAGTTCTTGGTTCGGTGTTCGGGGTTCTGGATTCGTGGTTCTGGATTCGTGGTTCAGGGTTCGGGGTTTGACGTTCGGGGTTCAAGGTTAGGGGTTCCGGGTCTGGCGTTTGGTGTTCAAGGTTCGGGGTTTCAGGTTCTGGGTTCGTGGTTTGGGGTTGAGGGTCAGGGGTTTGGAGTTTGGGGCTCCAGGTTTGGGGCTTGAGGTTCGGTGCTCGGGGTTTCAAGTTATGGGTTCGGGATTCGGGGTTAAATGTTCGGGGTTCCGAGTTTGGGCTTCGGGCTTCTGGGTTTCGGGTTCGAGATTCCGGGTTCGGGGTTTCAGGGTTGCAGGTTTGGGGATTGGGGTTCTGGGTTTGTGTTTCAGGGTTGAGAGTTCGGGGTTTAGGGTTGTCGGTTGCGGGTTATGGTTTGTAGGTTTGGTGTTCGGGGTTTTGGATTTGGCGTTCGGGGTTCGAAGTTCGGGGATCCGGGTTAAGGGTTCAAGGTTCAGGGTGAAGTGTTCGAGGTTCGAGTTTTCGAGTTTGGCGTTCCAGGTTCTAGGTTCGGGGTTTGAGGTTCTGGGGTCGGGGGTTAGGGTTGAGGGTTTGGGGTTCGGGGTTGGGCGTTCGGGGTTGAGGGTTTGGGGTTAAGGGTTCGAAGTTTGTGGGTTGGGGTTCTGGGTTCGGTGCTCGATGTTTGGGGTTCCAGGTTCTGGGTTTGGGTTTCAGTGTTCGGGGTTCGAGGTTCTAGGTGCGGGGTTTAGGGTTCGAGGTTCAGAGTTCAGGGTTACGAGTATGAAGTTTGGGGCTTGGGGTTTAGGGTTTAGGATTCAGGGGTAAGCGTTTGGTGTTCTGGGTTCTAGGTTCGAGGTGAGAGGTTTGGGGTTCGGAGTTCTGGGTTATGGGTTAGGGGTTGGGGTTCGGTGTTTCGTGCTCTTGGTTCGGGGTTTAGGATTTGGGGTTTAGGTTCAAGGTTCGAGGTTTTGGGCTCGGCGTTCAAGGTTCTACGTTGGGGGTTGAGGGTTCGGGGTTCTAGGTTTGGTGCTCGATGTTTGGGGTTCCAAGTTCAGGGTACGGGTTTCGGTGTTCAGGGTTTGGGGTTTCAGGTTCCAGTTGCGGGGTTTAGGGTTCGGGGTTCAGAGTTCGTGGTTACGGGTATAAAGTTTGGGGTTTAGGGTTTAGGCTTTGGGGGTAAGTATTCGATGTTCTGCGTTCTGGGTTCGGGGTAAGAGGTTTGGGGTTCGGGGTTCTGGGTTATGGGTTAGGTGTTGGGGTGTTGGTTTTTGGGTTCGGGGTTCCGTGCTCTTAGTTTGGGGTTCCGGATTCGGGGTTTGGGGTTCGAGGTTCAAGGATTTGGGCTCGTTGTTCAAGGTTCGGCGTTGGGGGTTGAGGGTTTGGGGTTGGGTGTTCGGGGTTGAAGGTTCCCATTTCGGGGTTCGAGGTTCCGGGTTCGGGGATCGAGGTTCGAGTTCTGGGTTTAGTGTTCGGGGTTTTTAGTTCGGCGTTCAGGGTTCCGATTTCTAAGTTCAGGGTTTCGACTTCGGGGTTTCGGGTTTTAGGTTCAGGCTTTTGGGTTCTGGGTTCAAGTTTCAGGGTTCCGAGTTTTGAGTTCAGGGTTTTTGGTTCAGAGTTCAAGGTTTAGGGTTTGGGGTTCAAGGTTCCAGGTTTATGGTTCTGGGTTCCGGGTTCCTGGTTTAGCGTTCGAGGTTATAGGTTTTGGGTTCGGGGTTCTGGGTTCAGCGTTCTGGGTTTGGGATTTAGGGTTCTGGATTCGGGTTCCTAGTTCGGGGTTCAGGGTTCTGGGTTCAAGTTTCGGGGTTCTGGGTTCATGATTCGGGGTTTTGGCTTTGGGGTTCTGAGTTCAGGGTTTAGGGTTCAGGATTCAGGTTCTCTTTTCTAAAAAACCTCCTTAGCGGGAGGGAGGTTAGGCGTGGACCACTACCAGTATATTATACTAAGTAATAGAGATATATAAGAGGAGGGTGGCCTAAACCTGATTCGAGCTCCGGGGTTCGGGGTTCGGGATTGAGTGTTCGGGGTTTCAGATTTTGGGTTTTGTGTTTGGGGTTCTGAGTTCTTGGTTCGATGTTTGGGGTTCTGGATTCGTGGTTCTGGGTTCAGGGTTTGACATTTGGGGTTCAATGTTTGGGTTTCTGGGTCTGGGGTTCGGGGTATGGGGTTCGGTGTTCAAGGTTCAGGGTTTCAGGTTCTGGGTTCGGGGTTCGAGTTTCGTGGTTTGGGGTTGAGTGTTCGGGGTTTGGAGTTTGGGACTCCAGGTTTGGGGTTCGAGGTTCGGTGCTCGGGGTTCTGGGTTATAGGTTCGGGATTCGGAGATAAATGTTTGGGGTTCCGAGTTTGGGCTTCGGGGTTTGAGATTCAGGGTTCGGGGTTTTAGGCTTGCAGGTTCACGGATTGGGGTTCCGGGATCAAGTTTCGAGGTTGAGGGTTTGGTGTTTAGGGTTGCAGGTTCCAGGTTATGGGTTATAGGTTTAGCGTTCGGGGTTCGAAGTTTGGGGATTCAAGTTAAGGGTTCGAGGTTCTGGGTTGAGGGTTTGAGGTTCAGGGTTCTGGTTTTCGAGTTCGGCGTTCCAGGTTCTAGGTTTGGGGTTTGAGGTTTTGGGGTTGGGGGTTAGGGTTGAGGGTTTGGGGTTCGGGGTTGGGCGTTCGGGGAAGAGGGTTTAGGGTTCAGAGTTTAGGGTTTCGGGTTAAGGGTTCAGGTTTGGGGTTCGGGGTTCTGGGTTCGGTGCTCGATGTTTGGGGTTCCAAGTTCATGGTACAGGTTTTGGTGTTCGGGGTTCCGGGTTCCAGGTGCGGGGTTTAGGGTTTGAGGTTCAGAGTTCGTGGTTACGGGTATAAAGTTTGGGGTTTAGGGTTTAGGGATCGGGGGTAAGCATTCCGTGTTCTGCGTTCTGGGTTCGGGGTAAGAGGTTTGGGTTTCGGGGTTCTGGGTTATGGGTTAGGTGTTGGGGTGCTGGTTTTTGGGTTCAGGGTTCCGTGCTCTTAGTTCGGGGTTCCGAATTCATGATTTGGGGTTCGAGGTTCGAGGATTTCGGCTCGTTGTTCAAGTTTCGACGTTAGGGGTTGAGGGTTCGGGGTTGGGTGTTCAGGGTTGAAGGTTCCCTTTCGGGGTTTGAGGTTCAGGGTTCAGGGATCGAGGTTCGAGTTCCGGGTTCAGGATTTTTGGTTCAGCGTTCAGTGTTCCGATTTCTAGGTTCCTTGTTTCGAGTTCGGGGTTCGGGGTTTCAGGTTTTGGGTTCAGGCTTCTGGGCTCTGGGTTTGGGGTTCAAGGTTTCGAGTTCTGAGTTCAGGGTTTCGGGTTCAGAGTTCAGGGTTTAGGGTTTGGGGTTCAGGGTTCTAGGTTTGGAGTTCGGGGTTCCAGGTTCCCAGTTTCGCATTCGAGGTTTCGAGTTTGGGGTTCTGCGTTCGTGGTTCTATGTTCAGGGTTCCAAGTTTGGGGTTTAGGGTTCTGGGTTCGGGTTCCTAGTTCGGGGTTCAGGGTTCTGGGTTCTGGGTTCGGGGTTCATGTTTCGGGGTTCTGGGTTCATGGTTCTGCGTTCTGGGTTTGGGGTTCTGAGTTCAAGGTTTAGGGTTCAGGATTCAATTTTTTTTTTTTTAAAAGAAACCTCCTTAGCGGGAAGGAGGTTAGGCGTGGACCACTACCAGTATATTATACTAAGTAATAGAGATACATAAAAGGAGGGAGACCTAAACCTAATTCGGGGTTCGAGGTTCGGGATTGAGTGTTCAAGGTTTTGGGTTCTGGGTTTTGTGTTTGGGGTTCCGAGTTCTTGGTTCGATGTTAGGGGTTCTGGATTCGTGGTTCAAGGTTCGGGGTTCAAGGTTAGGGGTTCTGGGTCCAGGGTTCGAGGTTTGGGGTTTGGTGTTCAAGGTTTGAGGTTTCAGGTTCTGGGTTTGGGGTTCAGGTTTCGTGGTTCGGTGTTTAGGGTTCGGGGTTTGGAATTTGGGGCTCCAGGTTTAGGGTTCGAGGTTCGGTGCTCGGGGTTCCAGGTTATGGGTTCGAGATTCGATGTTAAATGTTTGGGGTTCCGAGTTTGGGTTTCAGAGTTCTGGGTTCGGGGTTCGAGATTCAGGGTTTGGGGTTCCGGGTTCGGGTTTCGGGGTTGAGGGTTCAGGGTTTAGGGTTGCGAGTTCCGGGTTATGGGTTGTAGGTTTGGCATTCGGGGTTTGGGAATTTACATTCGGGGTTCAAAGTTCAGGGATCCGGGTTGAGGGTTCGAGGTTCGGGGTTCTGGTTTTCGAGTTCGGCGTTCCAGGTTCTATGTTCGGGGTTCGAGGTTCTGGGGCCAGGGGTCGGGGTTGACGGTTTGGGGTTCGGGGTTTGGCGATCGGGGTTGAGGGTTTGGGGTTCAGAGTTTATGGTTTAGGGTTAAGGGTTCAGGGTTCTGGGTTTGGTGCTCGATGTTTGGGGTTCCAGGTTTAGGGTTCGGGTTTCGGTGTTCGGGGTTCGGGGTTCTGGGTACGTGGTTTAGGGTTCAGGGTTCAGAGTTCTGGGTTACGGGTATGAAGTTTGAGGTTTAGGGTTTAGGGTTCGGGGGTAAGCATTCGGTGTTCTGGGTTTGGGGTTTGGGGTGAGAGGTTTGGGGTTTGGGGTTCTGGGTTATGGGTTAGGGGTTTGGGGTTCGTGTTTTTGGGTTCGGGGTTCCGTGCTCTTGGTTTGAGGTTCAGGATTCAAGGTTTGGGGTTCAAGGTTTGAGGTTTTGGGCTCGGTGTTGGGGGTTGAGGGTTCAGAGTTCGGGGTTTGGGTTTCGAGGTTGGGTGTTCGGGGTTGAAGGTTCCCATTTCGGGGTTCGGGGTTCAAGGTTTGGGGATCGATGTTTGAGTTCCGGGTTCAGGGTTCGGTGTTTTTGGTTCGACGTTCAGGGTTCCGATTTCTAGGTTCTGAGTTCTGAGTTCGGGGTTCGACGTTTTAAGTTTTGGGTTCAGGCTTCTGAGTTCTGGGTTCGGGGTTTAGGATTCCGAGTTCTGAGTTCAAGGTTTTGGGTTCAGAATTTAGGGTTTAGGGTTCGGGGTTTAGGGTTCCAGGTTTACAATTCGGGGTTCCCAGTTCCCGATTTAGCGTTCGAGGTTCCGGATTTGGGGATCGAGGTTCAGTGTTCCGGGTTCAGGGTTTAGGGTTCTGGGTTCGGGATCCTGGTTCGGGGTTCAGGGTTCTGGGTTCAGGGTTCTGGGTTCTGGTTCGGGGTTCAGGGTTCTGAGTTTGGGGTTTAGGGTTCTGGGTTCGGGTTCCTAGTTCAGGTTCTGGGTTCGGGGTTCAAGTTTCGGGGTTCTGGGTTCATGGATCTGGGTTCTGAGTTTTGGGTTCTGAGTTCAAGGTTTAGGGTTCAGGATTTAGGTTTTCCTTTCTAAAAGAAACCTCCTTAGCAGGACGGAGGTTAGGCGTGGACCACTACCAGTATATTATGCTAAGTAATAGAGATACTTAAAAAGAGGGAGACCTAAACTTGATTCGGGGTTCGGGATTGAGTGTTCGGGGTTTCAGGTTCTGGGTTTTGTGTCTGGGGTTCCGAGTTCTTGGTTCGATGTTCGTGGTTCTGGATTCGTGGTTTAGGGTTTGGGGTTTGACATTCGAGGTTCAAGGTTAGGGGTTTTGGGTCTAGGGTTCGGGTATTGGGGTTTGGTGTTCAAGGTTTGGGGCTTCAGGTTCTGGGTTTGGGGTTCTAGTTTGGTGGTTTGGGGTTGCGGGTTCGGGGTTTGGAGTTTGGAGCTCCAGGTTTGGGGTTCGGGGTCCGGTGCTCTGGGTTTCGGGTTATGGGTTCAGGATTCAAGGTTAAATGTGCGGGGTTCAGAGTTTGGGCATCGGGGTTCTGGGTTCGGGGTTTCAGGGTTGCAGGTTCGTGGGTTGAGGTTTCGTGTTCTTGTTTTGGGGTTGAGGGTTCGGGGTTCAGGATTGCGGGTTACAGGTTTTGGGTTGCAGGTTTGGAGTTCGGGGTTTGGGATTTGGCGTTTGGTGTTCGGGATTCGAAGTTTGGGGATCCAGGTTGAGGGTTCGAGATTCTCAGTTGAGGGTTCGGGGTTTGGGGTTCGGGTTTTTGAGTTCGGCGTTCTAGGTTCTAGGTTCGGGGTTTGAGGTTCTGGGGTCGGGGGTTGGGGTTGAGGGTTTGGGGTTTGAGGTTGGGCGTTCGGGGTTGAGGGTTTGGGGTTCGAAGTTTCGGGTTTGGGGTTAAGTGTTCGGGGTTTAGAGTTCGGGGTTCTTGGTTCGGTGCTTGTTCTTTGGGGTTCCAGATTCAGGGTTCGGGTTTTGGTGTTCAGGGTTCGGGGCTTTGGGTGCGGGGTTTAGGGTTCAGGGTTCAGAGTTCGGGGTCATGGGTATGAAGTTAGGGGTTTAGGGTTTAGGGTTTAGGGTTCTGGGGTAAGCGTTCAGGGTTCTGGGTTCGGGGTGAGAGGTTTGGGGTTCGGGGTTCTGGGTTATGGGTTAGGGGTTGGGGTTTGAGTTTTTGGGTTTGGGGTTCCGTGAACTTGGTTCGGGGTTCAGGATTCGGGGTTTAGGGTTCAATGTTCAAGGTTTTGGGTTCGGTGTTCAAGGTTCGACGTTAGGGGTTGAGGGTTCGGAGTTCGGGGTTGAAGGTTCCCATTTCGAGGTTCGGGGTTTAGGGTTCGGGGATCGAGGTTTGAGTTCTAGCTTCTGGGTTCGGGGTTTTTGGTTTGGCGTTTAGGTTTCCTATTTCTAGGATCAGGGTTTTGAGTTTGGGGTTCGGGGTTCTGGGTTTTGGGTTCAGGCTTCTGGGTTCTGGGTTCGGGGTTTAGGGTTTCGAGTTTTGAGTTCAGGGTTTCGAGTTCAGAGTTCAGGGCTTAGGGTTTGGGGTTCAGGATTCCAGGTTTAGGGTTCGGGGTTCCAGGTTCCCGGTTTAGCGTTCGAGGTTCCAGGTTTGGGGTTCGGGGTTAAGGGTTCCGAGTTCGGGGTTCCGGGTTTGGGGTTTTGGGTTCTGGGTTCGGGTTCTTGGTTCGGGGTTCAGGGTTCTGGGTTCGGGGTTCAAGTTTCGGGGTTCTGGGTTCATGGTTCCGTGTTCTAGTTTAGGGTTCTGAGTTCAAGGTTTAGGGTTCAGGATTCTGGTTTTCTTTTCTAAAAGAAACCTCCTTAGCGGGAGGGAGGTTAGGTGTGGACCACTACCAATATACTATACTAAATAATAGAGATACATAAAAGGAGGGACACCTAAACCTGATTCGGGGTTCGGGGTTCAGGATTGTGTGTTCGGGGTTTTGGGTTCTGGGTTTTATGTTTGGGGTTCCGAGTTCTTGGTTCAATGTTCGGGGTTTCGGATTCGTGGTTCAGGGCTCGGCGTTTGACGTTCGGGGTTCAAGGTTACGGGTTCCGGGTCTCGGGTTTGGGGTTTGGGGTTTGGTGTTCAAGGTTCAGGGTTTCAGCTTCTGGGTTTGGGGTTCTGGTTTCGTGGTTTGGGGTTGGGGGTTCGGGGTTTGGAGTTTGAGGTTCCAGGTTTGGGGTTCTAGGTTCAGTGCTCAGGGTTCCGGGTTATGGGTTCGAGATTCGGGGTTGAATGTTCGGGGTTCCAAGTTTGGGCTTCGTGGTTCTGGGTTCGGGTTTCGGGATTCAGGGTTCAGGGTTTTAGGGTTGCAAGTTCGCGGATTGGGGTTTTGGGTTTGGGTTTCGGGGTTTGGAGTTGCGTGTTGCGGGTAATGGGTTATAGGTTTGGCATTCTGGGTTCGGGGTTCGAAGTTCAGGGATTCGGGGTGAGGGTTCGAGGTTCTGGGTTGAGGGTTTGAGGTTCGAGGTTCAGGTTTTCAAATTCGGCGTTCCAGGCTCTAGGAACGGGGTTTGAGCTTCTGGGGTCGGGGGTCGGGGTTGAGGGTTTGGGTTTCAGGGTTGGGCATTGGGGGTTGAGGGTTTGGGGTTTGGAGTTTAGGCTTTGGGGTTAAGGGTTCGGGGTTTGGTGTTCAGGATTCTGGGTTCGGTGCTCAATGTTTGGGGTTCCAGGTTCAGGGTTCGGGTTTCAGTGTTCGGGGTTCCGGGTGCAGGGTTTAGGGTTCGGGGTTCAGAGTTCGGGGTTACGGGTATGAAGTTTGGGGCTTAGGGTTTAGGGTTTAGCATTCGGCAGTAAGCATTTAGTGTTCTGGGTTCTGGGTTCGGGGGTCAGGGTGAGAGGTTTGTGGTTCGGGGTTCTGGGTTATGGGTTAAGGGTTTGGGGTTTGGGTTTTTGGGTTTAGGGTTCAAGATTCAGGGTTTGGGGTTCGAGGTTTTGGGCTCGGTGTTCAAGGTTCGACCTTTGGGGTTGAGGGTTCAGAGTTTGGGGTTAAGGGTTCAGGGTTGGGTGTTCGGGGTTGGAGGTTCCCATTTCGGGGTTCGGGGTTCCAGGTTCGGGGATTGAGGTTCGAGTTCCGAGTTCATGGTTCGGGATTTTTAGTTCAGCGTTCAGGGTTCCAATTTCTAGGTTCAAGGTTTCGAGTTTGGGGTTCTGGGTTCGAGGTTTCAGGTTTTGGGTTCAGGCTTCTGTGTTATGGGTTCGGGTTTAATGGTTCCGAGTTCTGAGTTCATGGTTTCAAGTCCAGAGTTCAGGGTTTAGGGTTTGGGGTTCAGGGTTCCAGGTTTAGAGTTCGGGGTTCTCAGTTCTTGGTTTGCCGTTTGAGTTTCCGGGTTTGGGGTTCGGGGTTCTGGGTTCACGGATTGGGGTTCAGGATTCTGGGTTTAGGATTCTGGGTTCTGGGTTCAGGTTCCTGGTTTGGGGTTCAGGGTTTTGGGTTCTGGGTTCGAGGTTCAAGTTTTGGGGTTCTGGGTTCATGGTTCCGGGTTCTGCGTTTAGGGTTCTGAGTTCAAGGTTTAGGGTTCAGGATTCAGGTTTTCTTTTCTAAAAGAAACCTCCTGAGCGGGAGGGAGGTTAGGCGTGGACCACTGCTAGTATATTATACTAAGTAATAGAGATACATAAAAGGAGGTAGACCTAACCTGATTCGGGGTTCGAGATTGAGTGTTCAGGGTCTCGGGTTCTAGGTTTTGTGTTTGGGGTTCCGAATTCTTGGTTCAATGTTCGGGGTTCTGCATTTGTGGTTTAGGGTTCAGCGTTTGATGTTCGGGGTTCAAGGTTAGGGGTTCCGGGTCTGGGGTTCGGGGTTTGGTGTTCAAGGTTCGGGGTTTTAGGTTCTGGGTTCAAGCTTCGGGTTTCGTGGTTTGGGGTTGAGGGTTCGGGGTTTGGAGTTTGGGGCTCCAAGTTTGGGGTTCGGGGTTTAGTGCTTGGGGTTCCAGGTTATGAGTTCGGGATTCGGGGTTAAGTGTTCAGGGTTTTGGGTTCGGGGTTCGGGATTTAGGGTTCAGGATTTCAGGGTTACAGGTTCAGGGATTGGGGTTATGGGTTCGAGTTTCGGGGTATCAGGTTCTAGGTTCAGGGTCGCGGGTTCCGGGTTATGGTTTATAGATTTGGCATTTGGGGTTTAAGGGTTGGCGTTCGGGGTTCGGGGTTCAAAGTTCGGGGATCCAGGTTGAGGGTTCGAGGTTCTGGGGTGAGGGTTCAGGGTTCGGGGTTTGGGTTTTCGAGTTCGGCGTTCAAGGTTCTACGTTCGGGGGTCGGGGTTGAACGTTTGGGGTTCGGAGTTTAGGGTTTGGGGTTAAGGGTTCGGGGTTTGGGGTTCGGGGTTCTGGGTCTGGGTTATGCATTTGGTGTTCTGGGTTCTGGGTTCGGGGTTCGGGGTGAGAGGTTCGGGGTTTGGGGTTCTGGGTTATGGGTTAGGGGTTTGAGGTTCGGGTTTTTGGGTTCGGGGTTTCGTGCTCTTGGTTCGGGGTTCAGGATTCAGGGTTTGGGGTTTGAGGTTTCGAGGTTTTGGGCTCGGTGTTCAAGGTTCGGCATTGGGGGTTGAGGGTTCAGAGTTCGGGGTTGACGGTTCCCATTTCGGGGTTCAGGGTTCGGGGATCGAGGTTCGAGTTCTGGGCTCAGGGTTCGATGTTTTTTGGTTCGGCGTTTGTGGTTCCGATTTCTAGGTTCCGGGTTCTGAGTTCAGGGTTTACGGTTCCGGGTTTCGGGTTTTTGGTTCAGGCTTCTAGGTTCTGGGTTCGGGGTTCAGGGTTTCGAGTTTTGAGTTCAGGGTTTTGGGTTCAGAGTTCAAGGTTTAGAGTTTGGGGTTCAGGCTTCCAAGTTTAGGGTTCGGGTTTCCAGGTTCCTGGTTTAGCGTTCGAGGTTCTGGGTTTGGGGTTCTGGGTTCGGGGTTCAGGGTTCCGGGTTCAGGGTTCAAGTTTCGGGGTTCTGGGTTCGTGGTTCCGGCTTCTGGGTTTAGGGTTTTGAGTTCGTGGTTCAGGATTCAGGTTTTCTTTTCCAAAAAAACCTCCTTAGCGGGAGGGAGGTTAGGTGTGGACCACTACCAATATATTATATTAAGTAATAGAGATACATAAAAGGAGGGAGACCTAAAGTTGATTCAGGGTTCAGGGTTCGGGATTGAGTGTTCAGGGTTTCGGGTTCTGGGTTTTGTGTTCGGGGTTCTGAGTTCTTGGTTCGATGTTTGGGGTTCTGGATTCGTGGCTCAGGGTTCAGGGTTTGACGTTCGGGGTTCAAGGCTAGGGGTTTCGGGTCTATGGTTCGGGGTTTGGGGTTTGCTGTTCAAGGTTCGGGGTTTCAGGTTCTGGGTTCGGGGTTTGGGTTTCGTGGTTTGGGGTTGAGGGCTCGGGCTTTGGTGTTCAGGGTTCAGGGTTTCGGGTTCCGGGCGCGGGGTTTAGGGTTCGGGGTTCAGAGTTTGGGGTTACGAGTACGAAGTTTGGGGTTAAGAGTTTAGGGTTTAGGGTTCGGGGGTAAGCGTTCGGTATTCTGGGTTCTGGGTTCAGGGTTTGGGGTGAGAGGTTTGGGGTTCGGGGTTCTGGGTTATGGGTTAGTGGTTTGATGTTTGGGTTTTTGGGTTCGGGGTTCTGTGCTCTTGGTTCGGGGTTCAGGATTTAGGGTTTGGGTTTCGAGGTTCGAGGTTTTGTGCTCGGTGTTCAAGGTTCGGCGTTGGGGGTTGAGGGTTTGGAGTTCGGGGTTGAGGGTTCACGGTTGGGTGTTCGGCGTTGAAGGTTCCCATTTCGGGGTTCGGGGTTCAACGTTTGGGGATCGAGGTTCGAGTTCTGGGTTTAGGGTTCGCAAATTTTGGTTCGGTGTTTAGGGTTCTGTTTTCTAGGTTCAGGGTTTTGAGTTCGGGGTTCGGGGTTTCGGGTTTTGACTTCAGGCTTCTGGGTTCTGGGTTCAGGGTTTCGAGTTTTCAGTTCAGGGTTTTGGGTTCATGGCTCAGGGTTTAGGGTTTGGGGTTCAGGATTCCAGGTTTAGGGTTCGGGGTTTAGGATTCCTGGTTTAGCGTTCGAGGTTCTAGGTTTGGGTTCGGGGTTCTGGGTTCGCAGTTCGGGGTTCAGGGTTTCGAGTTCAGGGTTTAGGGTTCTGGGCTCGGGTTCTTGGTTCAGGGTTCAGGGTTCTGGGTTTGGGGTTCAAGTTTCGGGGCTCTCGGTTCATGGTTCCGGGTTCTGGGTTTAGGGTTCTGAGTTCAAGGTTTAGGGTTCATGATTCGAGTTTTCATTTCCAAAAGAAACTTCCTTAGCGGGATGGAGGTTAGGCATGGACCACTACCAGTATATTATACTATGTAATAGAGATACATAAGAGGAGGGAGACGTAAACCTGATTAGGGTTCAGGATTGACTGTTCGGGGTTTCGGGTTCTAGATTTTGTGTTTGGGGTTCCGAGTTCTTGGTTCGATGTTCGAGGTTCTGGATTCGTGGTTTAGGGTTTGGGGTTTGACGTTCGGGGTTCAAGGTTAGGGGTTCCAGGTTCGGGGTTCGGGGTTTGGGGTTTGGTGTTCATGGTTCAGGGTTTTAGGTTCTGGGTTCGGGGTTCGAGTCTCATGGTTTGGGGTTTAGGGTTCAAGGTTTTGAGTTTGGGGCTCCCGGTTTGGGGTTCGGGGTTCGGTGCTCGGGGTTCCGAGTAATGGGTTCGGGATTCGGGGTTAAATGTTCGGGGTTCCGGGTTCGGGCTTCGGGGTTCTGGGTTCGGGGTTCAGGATTCTGGCTTCAGGGTTGCAGGTTTGGGGATTGGGGTTCCGAGTTCGGGTTTCGGGGTTTCAGGTTTTGGGTTCAAGGTTGCGGGTTCCAGGTTATGGGTTGTAGGTTTGGCGTTCGGGGTTTGGGATTTGGCATTTAGGGTTCAGGGTTTGAAGTTCGGGGATCTGGGTTGAGGGTTCGGGGTTCTAGGTTGAGGGTCCGGGGTTCGGGGTTTAGGTTTTCGAGTTCGGCGTTCCAGGTTCTAGGTTTGCGTTTGAGCTTCTGGGGTCGGGGGTCAGGGTTGAGGGTTTGGGGTTTGGGGTTGGGTGTTCGGGGTTGAGGGCTTGGGGTTTAGTGTTTAGGGTTTGGAGTTAAGGGTTCGGGGCTTGGGGTTTAGGGTTCTGGGTTCTGTGCTCCATTTTTAGGGTTCCAGGTTCTGGATTCGGTGTTTGGGGTTCGGGGTTCGTGGTTTCGGGTACGGGGTTTTGGGTTCGGGGTACTAACTTCGGGGTTACGGGTATGAAGTTTGGGGTTAGGGTTCGGGGGTAAGCGTTTGGTGTTCTGGGTTCTGGGTTCAGGGTTCAGGCTGAGAGTTTTGGGGTTCAGGGTTCTGGGTTATGGGTTAGGGGTTGGGGTTCGAATTTTTGGGTTCGGGGTTCCGTGCTCTTGGTTCGGGGTTTAGGATTCAGGGTTTGGGGTTCGGGGTTCGAGGTTTTGGGCTTGGTGTTCAAGGTTCGGCGTTGGGGGTTGAGGGTTCGCCGTTCAGGGTTGGGGGTTCGGGGTTGGGTGTTCGAGGTTGAAGGTTCCCATTTCGGGGTTTGCGATTCAGGGCTCGGGGATCGACGTTCGAGTTCGGGGTTCAGGCTTCTAGGTTTAGGATTCGGGGTTCCGGGTTCCCGGTTTAGTGTTCGAGGTTCCGGGTTTGGGGTTCGGGGTTCTGGGCTCGCGGTTCAAGGTTCAGGGTTCCGGGTTCGGGGTTTAGTGTTCTGGGTTCGGGTACCTAGTTCGGGATTCAGGTTCTAGATTTTAGGTTCGGGGTTCAAGTTTCGGAGTTTTGGGTTCATAGTTCCAGGTTTTGGGTTTAGGGTTCTGAGTTCAAGCTTTAGGGTTCAGGATTTAAGTTTTCTTTTCTAAAAGAAACCTCCTTAGTGGGAGGGAGGTTAGGTGTGGACCACTACCAGTATATTATACTAGGTATTAGAGATACATAAAAGGAGGGAGGCCTAAACCTGATTCGGGGTTCGGGATTCAGGGTTCGGGATTGAGTGTTCAGGGTTTTGGGTTATGGGTTTTGTGTTTGGGGTTCCGAGTTCTTGGTTCGATGTTCAGGGTTCGGGATTCGTGGTTCAGGGTTTGGGGTTTGACGTTCGCGATTCAAGGTTAGGGGTTTCGGGTCTGGGGTTTGGGGTTTGGTGTTCAAGGTTCAGGGTTTCAGGTTCTGGGTTCGGGGTTCGAGTTTCGTGGTTTGGGGTTAAGGGTTCGGGGTTCGGAGTTTGGGGCTCTAGGTTTGGGGTTTGAGGTTCGGTGCTCGGTGTTGCAGGTTATGGGTTCGGGATTCGAGGTTAAATGTTCGGGGTTCCGAGTTTGGGCTTTGGGGTTCTGGGTTCAGGGTTCAGGATTCAAGGTTCGAGGTTTCAGGGTTGCGGGATCGAGGTTCAGGTTTCCGGGTTTGGGTTTCGGGGTTTCAAGTTTTGGGTTCGGGGTTCGGGTTTCGTTGGTTGGGGTTGAGGGTTCGTGGTTTACAGTTTGGGGCTCCAGGTTTGGGGTTTGGGGTTCGGTGCTCAGGGTTCCAGGTTATGGGTTCGGGATTTGGGGTTAAATGTTCGAGGTTCCGAGCTTGGGCTTCGGGGTTCTGGGTTCGAGGTTCGGGATTCAGGGTTGCAGGTTTGAGGATTTGGGTTCTGGGTTCGAGTTTCAAGGTTGAGGGTTCGGGGTTCAGGGTTGCGGGTTTTGACTTATGGGTAGTAGGTTTGGCGTTCGGGGTTTAGGATTTGGCGTTCGGGATTCGGGGTTCGAAGTTCGGGGATCCAGGTTGAGGGTTTGAGGTTCTGGGTTGAGGGTTTGGGGTTCGAGGTTCAGGTTTTCGAGTTCGGCGTTCCAGGTTCTAGGTTCAGGCTTTGAGGTTCTGGTGTTAGGGTTGAGGGTTTGGAGTTCAGGGTTTGGCGTTCGGGGTTGAGGGTTTGGGGTTCGGAGTTTAGGGTTTGGGGTTAAGGGTTCGGGGTTTAGGGTTCGGCGTTCTGGGCTCGGTGCTCGATGTTTGCGGTTCAGGTTCAGGGTTCGGGTTTCGATGTTCGGGGTTTAGGGTTCCGTGTTCTGGGCACGGGGTTTAGGGTTTGGGGTTCAGAGTTCGAGGTTACGGGTGTGAAGTTTGGGGTTTAGGGTTTAGGGTTTAGGGTTCGGGGGTAAGCGTTTGGTGTTCTAAGTTTTGGGTTCGGGGTTCAGGGTGAGAGGTTTGAGGTGTGGGGTTCTGGGTTATGGGTTTGTGGTTTGGGGCTCAGGTCTTTTGGTTTGTGGTTCCATGCTCTTGGTTCGGGGTTAAGGATTCGGGGTTCGGGGTTTGAGGTTCGAGGTTTTGGGCTCGGTGTTCAAGGTTCAGCGTTAGGCGTTGAGGGTTCGGAGTTCAGGTTTGAGGGTTCGGGGTTTGGTGTTTGGGGTTGAAGGTTCCCATTTCGGGGTTCGGGGTTCAGGGTTCGGGGATCGTGGTTCGAGTTCCGGGTTCAGGGTTTCGAGTTCGGGGTTCGGGGTTTTGGGTTTTGGCTTTAGGCTTTTGGGTTCAGGGTTCCGAGTTATGAGTTCAGGGTTTCGGTTTCAGAGTTCAGGGTTTAGGATTTGGGGTTCAGGGTTCCAGGTTTAGGGTTTGGGGTTCTGGGTTCCCGGTTTAGCGTTCGAGGTTCCAGGATTAGGGTTCGAGGTTCTGGGTTCGCGGTTCAGCGTTCAGGGTTCCGGGTTTGGGGTTTAGGCTTCTGGGTTTGTGTTCCTGGCTCGGGGTTCAGGGTTCTGGGTTCTGGGTTCGGGGTTCAAGTTTCGGGGTTTTGGGTTCGGGGTTTTTGGGTTCTGAGTTCAATGTTTAGGGTTCAGGATTCAGGTTTTCTTTTCTAAAAGAAACCCTCTTAGCGGGAGGGAGGTTAGGCGTGGACCACTACCAGTCTATTATAGTAAGTAATAGAGATACATAGAAGGAGGGAGACCTAAACCTGATTCGGGGTTCAGGATTGAGTGTTCAGGGTTTCGGGTTCTAGGTTTTATTTTTGGGGTTCCTAGTTCTTGGTTCGATGTTCGGGGTTCTGGATTTGGGGTTTAGGGTTCGGGGTTTGACGTTCGTGGTTCAAGGTTAGGGGTTCCGGGTCTGGGGTTTGGGGTTTGGGGTTTGGTGTTCTAGGTTCAGGATTTCAGGTTCTGGGTTCGGTGTTCAAGTTTCGTGGTTTGGGGTTGAGGGTTCGAGGTTTAGAGTTTGGGGCTCCAGGTTTGGGCTTCAGGGTACGATGCTCGGGGTTCCCAGTTATGGGTTCAGGTTTCGGGGTTAAATGTTCGGGGTTCTGGGTTCTGGTTTTGGGGTTTCAGGCTTGCAAGTTCGGGGATTGGGGTTCCGGGTTCGGGTTTTGGGGTTTCAGGATCTGGGTTCGGGGTTCGAGTTTGTTGGTTTAGGGTTGAGGGTATGGGGTTTGGAGTTTGGGGCTCTAGGTTTGGGGTTTGAGGTTCGGTGCTCGGGGTTCCTGGGTATAGGTTCGGGATTCAGCGTTAAATGTTCGGGGTTCCAAGTTTGGGATTCGGGGTTCTGGGTTCGGGGTTCGAGATTCAGGGTTCGGGGTTTTAGGGTTATAGGTTCGGGGATTGGGGTTTCGGGTTCGAGTTTCAGGGTTGAGGGTTCGGGGTTTCGGGTTACGGGTTGCGGGTTATGCGTTGTAGGTTTGGCGTTTGGGGTTTGGGATTTGGTGTTCGAGGTTCGGGGTTCGAAGTTCAGGGATCCGAGTTGAGGGTTCGAGGTTCTGGGTTGAGGGTTCGGGGTTCGGGTTTTTGAGTTCAGCGTTCCAGGTTCTAGGTTCGTGGTTTAAGGTTCAGGGGTCGGGGTTGAGGGTTTGGGGTTCAGAGTTTAGGGTTTGGGGTTCAGGGTTCAGGGTTTGGGGTTCAGGGTTCTGGGATCGGTGCTCGATGTCTGGGGTTCCATGTTCAAGGTTTGGGTTTCAGTGTTCGGGGTTCGTGGTTCCGGGCGCGGGGTTTAGGGTTTGGGGTTCAGAGTTTGGGGTTGCGGGTATGAGGTTTGGGGTTTAGGGTTTAGAGTTTATGGTTCAGGGGTATGCGTTCGGTGTTCTGGGATCAGGGTTCGGGGTGAGAGGTATGGGGTTCGGGGTTCTAGGTTCTGGGTTAGGTGTTTGGGGTTCAGGTCTTTGGGTTCGGGGTTTCGTGCTCTTGGTTCGAGGTTCAGGATTCGGGGTTTGGGGTTTTAGGTTTTGGGCTCGGTGTTCAAGTTTGGCGTTGGGGGTTAAGGGTTCAGAGTTCGGGGTTAAGGGTTTGGGGTTGGGTGTTCGGGGTTGAAGGTTCCCATTTCAGGGTTCGGGGTTTTTAGTTCGGCGTTCAGGGTTTTGATTTCTAGGTTCAGGGTTTTGATTTCGGGGTTCGGGATTTTGGGTTTTGGGTTTAGACTTCTGGGTTCTGGGTTCAGTGTTCAGGGTTCCGAGTTCTGAGTTCAAGGCTTCAGGTTCAGAGTTCAGCGTTTAGGGTTTGGGGTTCAGGGTTCTAGGTTTAGGGTTCGGGGTTTCGGGTTCCCGATTTAGCATTCGAGGTTCCGGGTTTGGGGCTCGGGGTTCAGGGTTCCGGGTTCAGGGTTCGGTGTTCAGGTTCCTAGTTCAGAGTTCAGGGTTCTGGGTTCTGGGTTTGGGGTTCAAGTTTCGGGGTTCTGGGTTCATGGTTCCGGGTTCTAGGTTTAGGGTACTGAGTTCAAGGTTTAGGGTTCAGGATTCAGGTTTTCTTTTGTAAAAACCTCCTTAGAGGGAGGGAGGTTAGGCGTGGACAACTGCCAGTATATTATACTAAGTAATAGAGATACATAAAAGGAGGGAGACCTAAACTTGATTCGGGGTTCGGGATTCAGGGTTTGAGATTCAGTGTTCGTGGTTTCGGGTTCTAGGTTTTCTGTTTGGGGTTCTGAGTTCTTGGTTCGATGTTCGGGGTTCTGGATTCGTGTTTCAGGGTTTAGAGTTTGACATTCGGGGTTCACGCTTAGGGGTTCCGGGTCTTGGGTTTTCAGGGTTTGGGGTTTGGTGTTCAAGGTTCGGGGTTTCAGGTTCTGGGTTCGGGGTTCGGCTTTCGTGGTTTGGGGCTGAGGGTTCGGGCTTTGAAGTTTGGGGTTCCAGGTTTTTGGTTCTGGGTTCGGTGCTCAGGGTTCCAGGTTATAGGCTCGTGATTCGCGGTTAAATGTTCGGGGTTCCGAGTTTGGGGTTCGGGGTTCAGGATTCAAGGTTCACGGTTTCAGGGTTACAGGTACGGGGATTGGGGTTTCGAGTTCGGGTTTCGGGTTGAGGGTTCGAGGTTCAGGGATGCAGGTCTGGGTTATGGGTTGTAGGTTTGGCGTTCAGGGTTTCGGATTTGGCATTCGGGGTTTGGGGTTCGAAGTTCGGGGATTTAGCTTGAGGGTTCGAGGTTCTGGGTTGAGGGTTTAGGGTTCGAGTTTTCGAGTTCAGCGTTCCAGGTTCTAGGTTCGGGGTTTGAGCTTCTGGGGTCGGGGTCAGGGTGGAGGGTTTGGGGTTCGGGGTTCGGGGTTTGGTGCTCGATGTTTGGGGTTCCAGGTTTAGGGTTCGGGTTTCAGTGTTTGGGGTTCGGGCTTCTGAGAGCAGGGTTTAGGGTTCGGGGTTTAGGGTTCGGGGTTACGGGTGTGAAGTTTGGGGTTTAGGGTTTAGCGTTTAGGGTTCGGGGGGAACCGTTCAGTGTTCTGGGCTATGGGTTCGGGGTGAGAGGTTTGGGGTTCGGGGTTCTGGGTTATTGGTTAGGGGTTAGGGGTTTAGGTTTTTTGGGTCGGGGTTCCGTGCTCTTAGTTTGGTGTTCAGGATTCGGGGTTTGGGGTTCGAGGTTTTGGGCTCGGTGTTCAGGGCTTGGCGTTGGGGGTTGAGGGTTCGGGGTTGGGTTTTCAGGGTCGAAGGTTTCGATTTCAGGGTTTGGGGTTCAGGGTTCGGGGATCGAGGTTCGAGTTTCGCGTTAAGGGTTTGGGGTTTTTGGTTCGACGTTCAGGGTTTCGATTTCTAAGTTCAGGGTTTTGAGTTCAGGGTTCGCGGTTCGGGGTTTCGGGTTTCGGGTTCAAACTTCAGGGTTCTGGGTTCGGCGTTCAGGGTTCTGAGTTCTGAGTTTAGGGTTTCTGGTTCAGAGTTCAGGGTTTGGGGTTCAGGGTTCCAGGTTTAGGGTTCAAGGTTTCAGGTTGCCGATTTAGCATTTGAAGTTCCGGGTTAGGGGTTCGGGTTTCGGAGCTCAAGGTTCTGGGTTCGGGGTTTAGGGTTCTTGGTTCAGGTTCCCGGTTTAGGGTTCAGGTTTCTGGGTTGTGGGTTCGGGGTTCATGTTTTGGGGTTCTGGGTTTATGGTTCTGGGTTTTGGGTTTAGGGATCTAAGTTCAAGGTTAAGGGTTCAGGATTCAAGTTTTCTTTTCTAAAAGAAACCTCCTTAGCTAGACGGAGGTTAGGCGTGGACCACTACCAGTATATTATACTAAGTAATAGAGATACATAAAAGGGGGAGACCTAAACCTGATTCGGGGTTCGGGATTTAAGGTTTGGGATTCAGTATTCGTGGTTTTGGGTTCTGGGTTTTGTGTTTGGGGTTTCGAGTTCTTGGTTCGATGTTCGGGGTTCTGGATTCGTAGTTCAGGGTTTGGGGTTTGATGTTCGGGGTTCATGGTTAGGGTTTCTGGGTTTGGGGTTCAGGGTTTGGGGTTTGGTGTTCAAGGTTCAGGGTTTGAGGTTCTGGGTTCGGTGTTTGGGTTTCATGGTTTAGGGTTGAGGGTTCGGGCTTTGGAGTTTGGGGTTCTTGGTTTGGGGTTCTGGGTTCGGTGTTCAGGGTTCCGGGTTATGGGTTCAGGATTTAGGGTTAAATGTTTGGGGTTCCGAGTTTGGGGTTCGGGGTTCGGGATTTAGGGTTCGGGGTTTCAGGGTTGCAGGTTCGGGGATTGGGGTTTCGGGTTCAGGTTTCGGGGTTCAGGGTTGCGGGTTCTGGGTTATGGGTTGTAGCTTTGGTGTTCGTGGTTTGGGATTTGCCATTCTGGGTTCAGGGTTCGAAGTTTTGGGATCCGAGTTGACGGTTCGAGGTTCTCGGTTGAGGGTTCGGGGTTCAGGCTTTCGTGCTCGGCGTTCCAACTTCTAGGTTCGTGGTTTGAGCTTCTGGGGTCGGGGGTCGGGGTTGACAGTTTGGGTTTCGGGGTTGGGCATTTTGGGCTAGTAGTTTTGGGTTTGGGGTTAAGGGTTTAGGGTTTGGGATTTGGGGTTCTGGGTTCGGTGCTCGATGTTTGGGGTTCCATGTTCAGGGTTTGAGTTCGGTGGTCGGGGTTCCGCTTGCGCGGTTTAGGGTTCGGGGTTAAGAGTTCGGGGTTACGGGTATGAAGTTTGGGGTTTAGGGTTTAAGGTTTACTGTTCGGGGGCAAGTGTTCGGTGTTCTGGCTTCTGGGTTTGGGATTTGGGGTGGGAGGTTTGGGGTTCGGGGTTCCATGCTCTTTGTTCGGGGTTCAAGATTTAGGGTTTGGGGTTCAAGGTTCGAGGTTTTGGGCTTGGTGTTCAAGGTTCAGCATTGGGGGTTGAGGGTTTGGAGTTCGGGGTTGAGGATTCGGGGTTGGGTGTTCGGGGTTGAAGGTTCTCACTTCGGGGTTCGGGGTTCAGGGTTCTGGGATCGAGGTTCGAGTTCCGAGTTCAGGGTTTGGGGTTTTTGGTTCGGTGTTCAAGGTTTTGATTTCTAGGTACCGGGTTCCAAGTTCGGGGTTCGGGGTTTCGTGTTTTGGGATCAGGCTTCTGGGTTCTGGGATCGGGGTTCAGGGTTCCGAGTTCTGAGTTCAGGGTTTCGGGTTCAGAGTTCAGCGTTTAGGGTTTGAGGTTCAGGGTTCCGGGTTCTGGGTTCTCGGTTTAGCGTTCGAGGTTCTGATTTTGGGGTTCAAGATTCTGGGTTCGCGGTTCGGGGTTTATATTCTGGGTTTGGGTTCCTAGTTCGAGGTTCAGGGTTCTGGGTTCGGGGTTCAAGTTTCGAGGTTCTGGGTTCATATTTCTGAGTTCTGGGCTTAGGGTTCTGAGTTCAAGCTTTAGGGTTCAGGATTCAGGTTTTCTTTTCTAAAGGAAACCTCCCTAGCGGGAGGGAGGTTAGGCGTGGACCACTACCAATATATTATACTAAGTAATAGAGATACATAAAAAGAGGGAGACCTAAACCTGATTCGGGGTTCGGGATTGAGTGTTCGGTTTTTTCAGTTTCTGGGTTTTGTGTTTGGGGTTCCGAGTTCTTGGTTCGGTGTTCGAGGTTCTGGATTCGTGGTTCAACGTTCGGGGTTTGATGTTCGGGGTTCAAGGTTAGGGGTTCCAGGTCTGGGGTTCGGGGTTTGGGGTTTGGTGTTCAAGGATTGGGGTTTCAGGTTCTGGGTTCAGGGTTTGGGTTTCGTGGTTTGGGGTTGAGGGTTCGGGGTTTGGTGCTCAGGGTTCCGGGTTATGGGTTCGGGATTCAGGGTTAAACTTCGGGGCTCCGAGTTAGGGCTTCAGGGTTCTGGGTTCGGGCTTCGAGATTCAGGGTTTGTGGTTTCAGGGTTGCAGGATCGGGGATCGGGGTTTCGATTTTGCGTCTTAGGGCTTCAGCTTCCGGGTTTGGGGTTTGGGTTTGGTGGTTTGGGGTTGATGGTTTGGGGTTCGGTGCTCGGGGTTTCAGGTAATGGGTTCGGGATTCGAGGTTAAATGTTCAGGCTTCCGAGTTATGTCTTCAGGATTCTGGGCTCGGGGTTCGAGATTCAGGGTTCGGGGTTTCAGGGTTTTAGGTTCGGGGATTGGGGTTCCGGGTTCAAGTTTCGGGCTTGAGGGTTCGGGGTTCAGGGTTGCGGGTTCCAGGTTATGGATTGTAGGTTTGGCATTCGGGGTTTGGAATTTGGCGTTCGAGGTTCGGGGTTCAAACTTCAGGGATCCGGGTTAAGGGTTCGAGGTTCTGGGCTGAGGGTTCGGGGTTTGGGGTTTGGGTTTTCGAGTTCGGCATTCCAGGTTCTCAATTTGAGGATTGAGGTACTGGGGTTGGGGGTCGGGTTGAGGGTTTGGGGTTCGGGGTTGAAGGTTTGGGGTTTGGAGTTTAGGGTTTGGAGTTTGGGGTTCTAGGTTCGGTGATCGATGTTTGGGGTTCCAGGTTCAGGGTTCTGGTTGCGGTGTTCGGGGTTCAGGGTTCGGGGTTTCGGGTTCTGGGTTTTGTGTTTGGGTTTTCGAGTTCTTGGTTCGATGTTCGGGATTCTGGATTTGTGGTTCAGGGTTCAGGGTTTGACGTTCGGGGTTCAAGGTTAGGGGTTCCGGGTCCGGTGTTCGGGGTTTGGGGTTTGGTGTTCAAGGTTCGGGGTTTTAGGTTCTAGGTTCGGGGTTCGTGTTTCGTGGTTTGGGGTTGAGGGTTTGGGGTTTGGAGTTTTGGGCTCCAGGTTTGGGGTTCGGTGCTCGGGGTTCCGTGTTATGGTTCGGGATTTGGGGTTAAATGTTCGGGGTTCCGAGTTTGGGCTTCGGGGTTTTGGGTTCAGGGTTCAGAATTCAGGGTTCGGCGTTCCAGGGTTGCAGGTTCAGGGATTGGGGTTACGGGTTCAGGTTTAGGGGTTTCAGGTTCTGGGTTCAGGGTTGCAGGTTCCGGGTTATGGGTTGTAGGTTTGGCGTTCGGGGTTTGGGATTTGGCGTTTGGGGTTCGGGGGTCAAAGTTCGGGGATCTAGGTTGAGGGTTCGAGGTTTTGGGTTGATGGTTCGGGGTTCGGGTTTTCGATTTCGATGTTCCAAGTTCTAGGTTCGGGGTTTGAGGTTTTGGGGTTGGGTGTCGAGGTTGAGGGTTTAGGGTTTGGGGTTGGGCGTTCGGGGTTGAGGGTTTGGGGTTCGGAGTTTAGGGTTTGGGGTTAAGGGTTTGGGCTTTGGGGTTTGGGGTTCTGGGCTTGGTGCTCGATGTTTGAGGTTCCAGGTTTAGGGTTCGGGTTTCAGTGTTTAGGATTCGGGGTTCTGAGTGCGGGGTTTAGGGTTCAAGGTTCAGAGTTCGGGGTTAATGGTATGAAGTTTGGGGTTTAGGGTTTAGGGTTAGGGGGTAAGCGTTCGGTGTTCTGGGTTCTGGGTTCAGGTTCAGTGTGAGAGGTTTGGGGTTCAGGGTTCGGGGTTATGGGTTAGGGGTTGGGGTTCGGGTTTTTGGGTTCGGGGTTCCGTGCTATTGGTTCGGGGTTCAGGATTTGGGGTTTGGGGTTCGAGCTTCGAGGTTTTGGGCTCGGTGTTCAAGGTTCGACATTAGGGCTTGAGGGTTCGAAGTTCAGGGTTGAGAGTTCGGGGTTGGGTGTTCGGGGTTGAAGCTTCCAATTTCGGGGATCGAGGTTCAAGTTTTGGGTTCTGGGTTCGGGGTTTTTGGTTCGGCGTTTAGGGTTCCGATTTCTAGGTTTCAGGTTTCGAGTTCGGGGTTCGGGGTTCAGGGTTTTGGGTTTTGGGTTCAGACTTCTGGGGTCTGGGTTTGGAGTTTAAGGTTCCGAGTTCTGAGTTCAGGGTTTCGGGTTCAGAGTTCAGGGTTTAAGGATCGGGATCAGGTTTCCAGGTTTAGGGTTTGGGGTTCGGGGTTCCCGGTTTAGCATTCGGGTTCTTGGTTTGGGGTTCAGGGTTCTGGGTTCTGGGTTCAGGTTTAGGGTTCTGGGTTCGGGTTCCTGGTTTGGGGTTCAGGGTTCTGGGTTCTGGGTTCAAGTTTCAGGGTTCTGGGTTCATGGTTTCGGGTTCTAGGTTTAGGGTATATTATACTAAGTAATAGAGATAAATAAAAGGAGGGAGACCTAAACCTGATTTGAGGTTCGGGATTCGGGGTTCGGGATTGAGTGTTCAGGGTTTCGGGTTCAGGGTTTTATGTTTGGGGTTCTGAGTTCTTGGTTCGATGTTCGGGGTTCTGGATTCGTGGTTCAGGGTTCGGAGTTTGACGTTTGAAGTTCAAGGTTAGGGGTTCCGGGTCCGGGGTTCGGGGTTTGAAGTTCTGGGTTCAGGGTTCGGGTTTCATGGTTTAGGGTTGAGGGTTCGGGGTTTGGAGTTTGGGGCTGCAAGTTCGTGGTTTAGGGTTCGATGCTCGCGGTTCCGGGTTATGGGTTTGGGATTCGGGGTTAAATGTTCGGGGTTCCGAGTTTGGGATTCGGGGTTCTGGGTTCAGGGCTCGGGATTCAGGGTTCGGGGTTTTAGGGTTGCAGGTTCGGGGATTGGGGTTTCGGGGTTTCAGGTTCTGGGTTCGGGGATCCAGGTTGAGGGTTCAGGGTTCGGGGTTCGGGGTTGGCCATTCGGGGTTTTGGGGTTTAGAGTTTAGGGTTTGGGGTTAAGGGTTCGGGGTTTGGGGTTCAGGGTTCTGGGTTCGGTGCTCGATGTTTGGGGTTTCAGGTTCAGGGTTTTAGTTTCGGTGCTCGGGGTTCTAGGTTATGGGTTAGGGGTTGGGGTTCAGGTTTTTGAGTTCGAGGTTCCGTGCTCTTAGTTCGGGGTTCAGGATTCGTGGTTTGGGGTTCGAGGTTCGAGGTTTTAGGCCCGGTGTTCACGGTTCGACATTGGGGGTTGAGGGTTTGGAGTTCGGGGTTAAGGGTTCGGGGTTGGGTGTTCGTGGTTGAAGGTTCCCATTTCGGGGTTTCGGGGTTCTGCGTTCAGGGATCGAGGTTCGACTTCTGGGTTTAGGGTTCGTGGTTTTTGGTTTGGCATTCACGGTACCGATTTCTAGGTTCAGTGTTTTGAGTTTGGGGTTCAAGGGTCAGGGTCTCGAGTTTTGGGTTAAGGCTTCTGGTTCTGGGTTCGGGGTTCAGGGTTCCGAGTTCTGAGTTCAGGGTTTTAGGGTTTAGGGTTTGGGGTTCAGGGTTCGGGGTTCGGGGTTCCGGGTTCCCGGTTTAGTGTTCGAGGTTCTGGGTTTGGGGTTTGGGGTTCAGGGTTCCGGTTTCAGGGTTTAGGGTTCTGGGTTCGGGTTCTTGGTTCGGGGCTCAGGGTTCTGGGTTCGAGGTTCAAGTTTCAGGGTACTGGGTTCATGGTTCTTAGTTCGGACTTCAAGGTTTAGGGTTTAGGATTCAGGTTTTCTTTTCTAAAAAAACCTCCTTAGCGGGAGGGAGGTTAGGCGTGGACCACTATCAGTATATTATACTAAGTAATAGAGATACATAAAAGGAGGGAGACCTAAACCTGATTAGGGGTTCGGGGTTCGGGATTCAGTGTTCAGGGTTTCAGGTTCTGGGTTTTGTGTTTAGGGTTCCAAGTTCTTGGTTCGTTGTTTGGGGTTCTGGATTCGTGGTTCAGGGTTCGAGGTTTGACGTTCGGGGTTCATGGTTAGGGTTCTGGGTCCGGGGTTTGGGGTTTTGGGTTTGGTGTTCAAGGTTCAGGGTTTTAGGTTCTAGGTTTGGGGTTCGGGTTTCGTGGTTTGGGGTTGAGGGTTCGAGTTTTGGAGTTTGGTGCTCCAAGTTTGGGGTTCCGGGTTTGTTGCTCGGGGTTTTGGGTTATGGGTTCGCGATTCAGGGTTAAATGTTCGGGGTTCCGAGTTTGGGCCTCGGGGTTCTTGGTTCGGGGTTTGAGATTCAGGGTTCGGGGTTTCAGGGTAATAGGTTCGGGGATTGGGGTTCCGGGTTGGGTTTCGGGGTTTCAGTTTCTGGGTTCAGGGATCCAGGTTTAGGGTTCAGGGTTTGGGGTTCGGGGTTGGGCGTTCGGGGTTTGGGGTTCGGGGTTGGGCGTTCGGGGTTTGGGGTTCGGAGTTTAGGGTTTGGGGTTAAGGGTTCAGGGTTTGGGGTTCAGGGTTCTGGGTTCGGTGCTCGATGTTTGGGGTTTCAGGTTCAGGGTTTTGGTTTCGGTGCATGGGGTTTGGGGTTTGAGGTTATGGGTTAGGGGTTGGGGTTCGGGTTTTTGAGTTCGGGGTTCCGTGCTCTTGGTTCGGGGTTCAGGATTCGGGGTTTGGGGTTCGAGGTTCGAGGTTTTAGCCCCGGTGTTCGAGGTTCGACGTTGGGGTTGAGGGTTTGGAGTTCAGGGTTGAGGGTTCGGGGTGGGTGTTCGGTGTTGAAGGTTCCCATTTCAGGTTTCGGGGTTCCGGGTTCAGGATTCGGGGATCGAGGTTCGAGTTCCAGGTTCAGGGTTCAAGGTTTTTGGTTCAGCGTTTAGGGTTCCGATTTCTAGGTTCAGTGTTCCGAGTTCGGGGTTCGAGGGTCAGGGTTTCAGGTTCTGGGTTCAGGGCTCAAGGTTCCGAGTTTTGAGTTCAGGGTTTCAGGTTCAGAGTTCAGGGTTTAGGGTTTGGGGTTCAGGGTTCAGGGTTTCAGGTTCCCGGTTTAGCTTTCGAGGTTCCGGGTTTCGGGTTTGGGGTTTTAGGTTCGCGGTTCGGGATTCAGGGTTCTGGGTTCAGGGTTTAGGGTTCTGGGTTCAGGTTCCTGGTTCGGGGTTCAAGTTTAAGGGTTCTGGGTTCATGGTTCGGGGTTTTGAGTTCAAGGTTTACGGTTTAGGATTCAGGTTTTCTTTTCTAAAAAAACCTCCTTAGCGGGAGGGAGGTTAGGTGTGGACCACTACCAGTATATTATACTAAATAATAGTGATACATAAAAGGAGGGAGACCTAAACTTGATTCGGGGTTCGGGATTGAGTGTTCGGGGTTTCGGGTTCTGGGTTTTGTGTTTGGGGTTCCAAGTACTTAATTTGATGTTCGGGGTTCTGGATTCATGGCTTAGGGTTCGGGGTTTGACGTTCGGGGTTCAAGGTTAGGGGTTCCAGGTCCGGGGTTCGGGGATTAGGGTTTGGAGTTCAAGGTTTGAGGTTTCAGGTTCTGGGTTCGTGGTTCGGGTTTCGTGGTTTGGGGTTGAGGGTTCATGGTTTGAAGTTTGGGGTTCCATGCTTGGGGTTCTGGGTTCGGTGCTCGGGGTTCCGGGTTATTGGCTCGGGATTCGGGATTAAATGTTCATGGTTCCAAGTTTGGGTTTCAAGGTTCTGGGTTTGGGGTTCAAGATTCAGGGTTCGGGGTTTCAGGGTTGCAGGTTCGGGGTTTGGGGTTCCGGGTTTAGGTTTCAGGATTTAGGTTCGGGGTTCAGGGATACAGGTTCCAGGTAATGGGTTGTAGGTTTGGCGTTTGGGGTTTGGGATTTGGCGTTTGGGGTTCGGGGTTCGAAGTTCAGGGATCCGGGTTGAGGGTTCGAGGTTCTGGGTTGAGGGTTGAGGGTTGAGGGTTCTTGTTTTCGAGTTCGGTGTTCCAGGTATGAAGTTTGGCGTTTAGGGTTTAGGGTTCGGGGGTAAACGTTTGGTGTTATGGGTTCTGGGTTCGGGGTTCAGGGTAAGAGGTTTGGGGTTTGGGGTTCTGGGTTATCGATTCGGGTTTTTGGGTTTGGGGTTCCGTGTTTTTTGGTTCGGGGCTCAGGATTTGGGGTTTGGCATTCGAGGTTCGAGGTTTTGGACTCATTGTTCAAGGTTCAGCATTGGGGGTTGAGGGTTCGAAGTTCGGGGTTGAGGGTTCAGGGTTGGGTGTTCGGGGTTGAAGGTTCCCCATTTCGGGGTTCGGGGCTCGAGGTTCGAGTTCCAGGTTAAGGGTCAGGGTTTTTAGTTCGGCGTTCAGGGTTCAGATTTCTAGGTTCTGGGTTCTGAGTTCGGAGTTCAGGTTTTAGGTTCAGGCTTCTGGGTTCTGGGTTTGGGGTTCAGGGTTCCGAGTTCTTAGTTTAGGGTTTCGGGTTCAGAGTTCAGGGTTTAGGGTTTGGGGTTCATGGTTCCAGGTTTAGGGATTCGGGTTTCGGGTTCCTGGTTTAGCATTCGAGGTTCTGGATTTGGGGTTCGGGATTCTGGGTTTCCAGTTCGGGGTTCAGGGCTCCAGGTTTGGGGTTTAGGGTTCTGGGTTCGGGTTCCTGGTTCGGGGTTTAGGGTTCTGGGTTCGGGGTTCAAGTTTCTGGGTTCTGGGTTTAGGGTTCTGAGTTTAAGGTTTAGGGTTCAGGATTTAGGTTTTCTTTTCTAAAAAAACCTCCTTAGCGGGAGGGAGGTTAGGCGTGGACCACTACCAGTATATTATACTAGGTAATAGAGATACATAAAAGGAGGGAGACCTAAACCTGATTCGGGGTTCGGGATTGAGTGTTTGGGGTTTTGGGTTCTGGGTTTTATGTTTGGGGCTCTGAGGTCTTGTTTCGATGTTCGGTGTTCTGGATTCGTTGTTCCGGGTTTGGGGTTTGACTTTCAGGGTTCAACGTTAGGGGTTTCGTGTCCGGGGTTCGGGGTTTGGGGTTTGGTGTTCAACGTTCAAGGTTTCAGGTTTGGGGTTCGGGGTTTGGGTTTCGTGGTTTGGGGTTGAGGGTTCGAGGTTTGGAGTTTGGGGCTCCAGGTCTGGGGTTCGGGGTTCGGTGTTCGGGGTTCCGGGTTATGGGTTCAAGATTCGGTGTTAAATATTCGGGGCTCCGAGTTTGGGCTTCGGGGTTCTAGGTTCGGGGCTCGGGATTCAGGGTTTGAGGTTTCCAAGTTACAGGTTCGGGCATTGGGGTTCCGGGTTTGGGTTTCGGCGTTTCAGGTTCTGGGTTCGGGGTTCAAAGTTCAGGCATCCGTGTTGAGGGTTCGAGGTTATGGGTTGAGGGTTCGGGGTTCGGGTTTTCGAGTTCAGCGTTCCATGTTCTAGGTTCGGGGTTTAAGGGTTTGGGATCGGGGGTCGGGGTTGAGGGTTTGGGGTTCGGGGTTTGGCATTTAGGGTTGAGGGTTTGGGGTTCGGAGTTTAGGGTTTGGGGTTAAGGGTTCGGGGTTTGGGGTTCGAGGTTCTACGTTCGGTGCTTGATGTTTGGGGTTCCAGGTTCAGGGTTCGGGTTTCGGTGATCGTGGTTCAGGCTTCGACGTTCCGAGTGGAGGGTTTAGGTTTCGGGATTCAGAGTTCGGGGTTACGGGTATGAAGTTTGGGGTTTAGGGTTTAGGGTTTAGGGTTCGGGGGTAAGCGTTCGGTGATCTGGGTTCTGGGTTCGGGGTTCGGGGTGAGAGGTTTCGGGTTCAGGATTCTGGGTTATGGGTTAGGGTTTGGGGTTCGGGTTTTTGAGTTCAGGGTTCCGTGCTCTCGGCTCGGGGTTTGGGGTTCAAGGTTTTGGGCTCGGTGTTCAAGGTTCGACGTTGGGGGTTGAGGGTTCAGACTTCTGGGTTGAAGGTTCGGGGTTGGGTGTTTGGGGTTGAAGGTTCCCATTTCGGGGTTCGGGGATCGAGGTTTGATTTCCAGGTTCAGGGTTCGGGGTTTTTGGTTCGGCGTTCAGGGTTTCGATTTCTAGGTTCTGGGTTCCAAGTTCGGGGTTCGTTGTTCGAGGTTTTGGGCTCGGTGTTCAAGGTTCGACGGTGGGGGTTAAGGGTTCGGGGTTGGGTTTTCGGGGTTGAATGTTCCCATTTCGGGGTTCACAGTTTGGGGTTCAGGGTTCGGGGATCGAGGTTCTAGTTTTGGGTTCAGGGTTTGGGCTTTTTGGTTCGACGTTCAGGGTTCCGATTTCCAGGTTTCAGGTTCCGAGTTTGGGGTTTGGGGTTCGAGGTTTTGAGCTCGGTGTTCAAGGTTCGCTGTTGGGTGTTGAGGGTTTGGAGTTCATGGTTGAGGGTTCGAGGTTGGGTGTTCGGGGTTGAATGTTCCCATTTTGGGGTTCGCGGTTTAGGGTTCAGGGTTCGGGGTTTTTGGTTTGGCGTTCAGGGTTTCGATTTCTAGGTTTAGGGTTCCGAGTTCAGCTTTCGGGGTTTGGGGTTTCAGGTTTTGGACCTTAGGGTTTAGAGTTCAGGGTTTAGGGTTCTAGGTTTAGGGTTCGGGGTTCTGGGTTCCCGGTTTAGCGTTCGAGGTTCCAGGTTCGAGGTTCTGGGTTCGCGCTTAGGGGTTCGGGGTTCCAGGTTCGGGGTTTAGGGTTCTGGCTTCGGGTTCCTGGTTCTGGTTTCAGGGTTTTGGGTTCTGGGTTCGAGGTTCAAGTTTCGGGGTTCTAGGTTCATGGTTCCGGGTTCTGGGTTTAGGGTTCTGAGTTCATGGTTTATGGTTCAGGATTCAGGTTTTCTTTTCTAAAAGAAACCTCCTTAGCGGGAGGGAGGTTAGGCGTGGACCACTACCAGTATATTACACTAAGTAATAGAGATACATAAAAGGAGGGAGACCTAAACCTGATTCGGGGTTTAGGATTTGGGGTTTGGCATTTCGGGTTCTGGGTTTTGTGTTTGGGGTTTCGAGTTCATGGTTCGATGTTCGGGTTCTGGATTCGTGGTTCAGGGTTCGGTGTATGACGTTCGGGGTTCAAGGTTAGGGGTTTCGAGTCTGGGGTTCGGGGTTTGGGGTTTGGTGTTCAAGGTTCGGGGCTTCAGGTTCTGGGTTCGTGGTTCGGGTTTCGTGGTTTGGGGTTGAGGGTTCGGGGTTGAGGGTTCGGGGTTGAGGGTTCGGGCTTTAGAGTTTGGGGTTCGAAGTTTGGGGTTCTGGGTTCTATGTTCGGGTTCGGGGTTAGGTGTTCGGGATTCAGGGTTCTGGGTTCGGAGTTCGGGATTTGGGGTTAGGGGTTTCAGGGTTACAGGTTCGGGGATTGGGGTTCCTGGTTCGAGGTTCAAGGTTGCGGGTTCTAGGTTATAGGCTGTAGGTTTGGCGTTTGGGGTTTGGGATTTGGTGTTCAGGGTTCAAGGTTCGAAGTTTGGGGATCTAGGTTGAGGGTTCGAGGTTCTAGGCTGAGGGTTCGGGGTTCAGGATTCGGGTTTTCGAGTTTGGCATTCTAGGTTCTAGGTTCGGGGTTTGAGCTTCTGGGGTCGGGGATCGGGGTTGAGGATTTGGGTTTCGGGGTTTGGCGTTCAGGGTTGAGGGCTTAGGGTTCAGAGTTTAGGGCTTGGGGTTAATGGTTCGGGGCTTGGGGTTCAGGGTTCTGGGTTCGGGGTTTAGGGTTTACAGTTCGGGGTTAAGCGTTCGGTGTTCTGGGTTCGGGGTGAGAGGTTTGGGGTTTAAGGTTCTGGGTTATGGGTTAGGGGTTTGGGGTTCAGGTTTTTAGGTTCGGGGTTCCGTGCTCTTGGTTTGGGGTTTGGGGTTCGGGGTTTCGAGTGTGGGGTTTAGGGTTTACGGTTCAGGGGTAAGAGTTCGGTGTTCTAGGTTCGGGGTGAGAGGTTTGGGGTTCGATGTTCTAGGTTGTGGGTTAGGGGTTTGGGGTTCGGGGTTCTGTGGTCTTGGTTCGGGGTTGAGGATTAGGGGTTTGGGGTTCAAGGTTCGAGGTTTTGGGCTCGGTGTTCAAGGTTTGGCATTGGGGGTTGAGGGTTTGGAGTTCGGGGTTGAGGGTTCGTGATTGGGTGTTCGGGGTTGAAGGTTCCCATTTCGGGGTTAGGGGTTCATGGTTCTGGGTTCGGGGTTTTTGGTTCGACGTTCAGGGCTTCAATTTCTAGGTTTCGGGTTCCGAGCTCGGGGTTCAGGGTGTCGGGTTTTGGGTTCAGGGTTCCGAGTTCTGAGTTCAGGGTTTTGGGTTCAGAGTTTAGGGTTTAGGGTTTGGGGTTCAGGGTTCCAGGATAAGGGTTCGGGGTTTCGGGTTCCCAATTTAGCGTTCGAGGTTCTGGGTTTGGGGTTCAGGGTTCAAGGTTTAGGGTTCTTTGTTCGGGCTCCTGGTTCGGGGTTCAGGGTACTGGATTCTGGGTTCAGGGCTCGGTGTTCGGGGTTGAAGTTTTCTATTTTGGGCTTTGAGGATCGAGGTTTAAATTATGGGTTCAGGGATCGGGTTTAGGGTTCGGGGTTCAAGGTTCTGGGTTCGGCGTTCAAGTTTCGGGGTTCTGGGTTCATGGTTTCGGGTTCTGGGTTTAGGGTTCTGAGTTAAAGGTTTAAGGTTCAGGATTCAGGTTTTCTTTTCTAAAAGAAACCTCCTTAGCAGGAGGGAGGTTAGGCGTGAACCACTACCAGTATATTATACTAAGTAATAGAGATACATAAAAGGAGGGAGACCTAAACTTGATTCGGGGTTCGGGATTCGTGGTTCGGGGTCCGGGATTGAATGTTCGGGGTTTCGGGTTCTGTGTTTTGTGTTTGGGATTCCGAGTTCTTGGTTCGATGTTCGGGGTTCTGGATTCGTTGTTTAGGGTTCAGGGTTTGACGTTCGGGGTTCAAGGTTAGGGGTTCCAGGTCTGGGGTTCGGGGTTAGGTGTTTGGTGTTCAAGGTTTGGGGTTTCAGGTTCTGGGTTCGGGGTTCGGGTTTCGTGGTTTGGGGTTGAGGGTTCAGGCTTCGGAGTTTGGGGTTCCAGGTCAGGGGTTCTGGGTTCGGTGCTCGAGGTTGCAAGTTATGGGTTCGGGATTCGGGGTTAAATGTTCAGGGTTCCAAGTTTGGGCTTCAGGGTTCTGGGTCCGGGGTTCGGGATTCAGGGTTCGGGGTTTCAGGGATGCAGGTTCGGGGATTGGGGTTCCGGGATCGGGTTTCGGGGTTCAGGGTTGCGGGTTGCGGGTTATGGGTTGTAGGTTTGGCATTCGGGGTTTGGGATTTGGCGTTCGGGGTTTGCGGTTTGATGTTCGGGGATCCGGGTTGAGGGTTCGAGGTTCTGGGTGGAGGGTTCAGGGTTCGAGGTTCGGGTTTTCGAGTTCGGCATTCCAGGTTCTAAGTTCGGGGTTTGAGCTTCTGAGGTCGAGGGTCGGGGTTAAGGGTTTGGGTTTCGGGGTTGGGCGTTCGAGGTTGAGGGTTTGGGGTTTGGAGTTTAGGGTTTGGGGTTAAGGGTTCGGTGTTTGGGGTTCGGGGTTCCGTGTACAGGGTTTAGGGTTCGGGGTTCAGAGTTCGGGGTTTAGGGTTTAGGGTTCGGCGGTAAACGTTCGGTGTTCTGGGTTTTGGGTTCGGGGTTCGGGGCGAGAGGTTTGGGGTTCAGAGTTCGGTGTTCTGGGTTCGGGGTTCAGAGTTCGGGGTTACGGGGATCAAGCTTCGAGTTTCGGGTTCAAGGTTTGGGGTTTTTGGTTTGGCGTTCAGGGTTCTGATTTCTAGGATCCGGGTTCTGAGTTTGGGGTTCGGGGTTTTGGGTTTCGGGTTTTGGGTTCAGGCTTCTGGGTTCTGGGTTCAGGGTTCAGGGTTCCGAGTTCTGAGTTCAGGATTTCGGGTTCTAGGTTTAGGGTTCTAAGTTCAAGGTTTAGGGTTCAGGATTCAGGTTTTCTTTTCTAAAAAAACCTCCTTAGCGGGAGGGAGGTTTGGCGTGGACCACTACCAGTATATTATACTAAGTAATAGAGATACATAAAAGGAGGGAGACCTAAACCTGTTTCGGGGTTCGGGAATGAGTGTTCGGGCTTTTGGGTTCTGGGTTTTATGTTTGGGGTTTTGAGGTCTTGTTTCGATGTTCGGTGTTTTGGATTCGTTGTTCCGGGTTTGGGGTTTGACTTTTAGGGTTCAACGTTAGGGGTTTCGTGTCCGGGGTTCGGGGTTTGGGGTTTGGTGTTCAACGTTCAGGGTTTCAGGTTCCGGGTTTGGGGTTTGGGTTTCGTGGTTTGGGGTTGAGGGTTCGGGGTTTGGAGTTTGGGGCTCCAGGTTTGCGGTTCGGGGTTCGATGTTCGGGGTTCCGGGTTATGGGTTCAAGATTCGGTGTTAAATATTCGGGGCTCCGAGTTTGGGCTTCAGGGTTCTGGGTTCGGGGCTCGGGATTCAGGGTTTGAGGTTTCGAGCTTGCAGGTTCGGGGATTGGGGTTCCGGGTTTGGGTTTCGGCGTTTCAGGTTCTGGGTTCGGGGTTCAAAGTTCAGGCATCCGGGTTGAGGGTTCGAGGTTATGGGTTGAGGGTTCGGGGTTCTGGTTTTCGAGTTCGGCGTTCCAGGTTCTAGGTTCGGGGTTTAAGGTTTTGGGGTCGGGGGTCGGGGTTGAGGGTTTGGGGTTCGGGGTTTGGCGTTCGGCGTTGAGGGTTTGGGGTTCGGAGTTTAGGGTTTGGGGTTAAGGGTTCGGGGTTTGGGGTTCGAGGTTCTACGTTCGGTGCTCGATGTTTAGGGTTCCAGGTTCAGGGTGCGGGTTTTGGTGATCGTGGTTCAGGCTTCGAGGTTCCGAGTGGAGGGTTTAGGGTTCGGGGTTCAGAGTTCGGGGTTAAGGGTATGAAGTTTGGGGTTTAGGGTTTAGGGTTTAGGGTTCGGGGGTAAGCGTTTGGTGTTCTGGGTTCTGGGTTCGGGGTTCGGGGTGAGAGGTTTGGGGTTCCGGGTTCTGGGTTTTGGGTTAGGGTTTGGGGTTCGGGTTTTTAAGTTCAAGGTTCCGTGCTCTCGGTTCAAGGTTTGGGGTTCGAGGTTTTGGGCTCGGTGATCAAGGTTCGACGTTGGGGGTTGAGAGTTCAGAGTTCTGGGTTGAAGGTTCGGGGTTGGGTGTTTGGGGTTGAAGGTTCCCATTTCGGGGTTCAGGGATCGAGGTTCAATTTCTAGATTCAGGGTTCGGAGTTTTTGGTTCGGCGCTCAGGGTTTTGATGTCCATGTTTCGGGTTCCGAGTTCGGTGTTCGGGGTTCCAGGTTTTGGGCTCGGTGTTCAAGGTTTGACGTTGGGGGTTGAGGGTCCGGCGTTGGGTGTTCGGGGTTGAATGTTCCCATTTCGGGGTTCGCGGTTTGGGGCTCAGGGTTCGGGGATCGAGGTTCGAGTTTCGGGTTCAGGGTTCGGGGTTTTTGGTTCGGCGTTCAGGGTTCTGATTTCCAGGTTTCGGGTTTCGAGTTTGGGGTTCGGGGTTCGAGGTTTTGGGCTCGGTGTTCAAGGTTCACCATTGGGGGTTGAGGGTTTGGAGTTCAGGGTTAAGGGTTCGGGGTTGGGTGTTCGGGGTTGAATGTTCCCATTTTGGGGTTCACGGTTTGGGGTTCAGGGTTCAGGGATCGAGGTTCGAGTTCCAGGTTCAGGGTTCGGGGTTTTTGGTTCGGAGTTTAGGGTTTCGATTTCTAGGTTCAGGGTTCTGTATTCAAGTTTCGGGGTTTCGGGTTTTGGAGCTTAGGGTTTAGAGTTCAGGGTTTAGGGTTTGGGGTTTAGGGTTCAGGGTTCTGGGTTCCCGGTTTAGCGTTCGAGGTTCCGGGTTCGGGGTTCTGGGTTCACGCTTCGGGGTTCAAGGTTCTTGGTTCGGGGTTCAGGGTTCTGGGTTCGGGTTCCTGGTTCAGTTTTCAGGGTTCTGGGTTCTACGTTTGGGGTTCAAGTTTCGGGGTTCTGGGTTCTGGGTTTAGGGTTCTGAGTTCACAGTTTATGGTTTACGATTCAGGTTTTCTTTTCTAAAAGAAACCTCCTTAGCGGGAGGGAGGTTAGGCGTGGACCACTACTAGTATATTATATTAGGTAATAGAGATACATAAAGGGAGGGAGACCTAAACCTGATTCGGGGTTTAGGATTTGGGGTTTGGCATTTCAGGTTCTGGGTTTTGTGTTTGGGGTTTTGAGTTCATGGTTCGATGTTCGGGGTTCTGGATTCGTGGTTCAGGGTTCGGAGTATGACGTTCGGGGTTCAAGGTTAGGGGTTCCGAGTCTGGGGTTCGGGGTTTGGGGTTTGGTGTTCAAGGTTTGGGGTTTCAGGTTCTGGGTTCGTGGTTCGGGTTTCGTGGTTTGGGGTTGAGGGTTCGGGCTTTGGAGTTTGGGGTTCCAGGTTTGGGGTTCTGGGTTCGGTGCTCGGGTTTGGGGTTAGCGGTCCGGGATTGGGGGTTCTGGGTTTGGACTTCGGGATTTGGGGTTAGGGGTTTCAGGGTTGCCAGTTCGGGGATTGGGGTTCCTGGTTCGGGGTTCAGGGTTGCGGGTTCTGGGTAATGGGTTGTAGGTTTGGCATTCGGGGTTTGGGATTTGGCGTTCGGGGTTCAAGGTTCGAAGTTTGGGGATCCGGGTTGAGGGTTCGAGGTTCTAGGCTGAGGGTTTGGGGTTCGAGATTCGGGATTTCGAGTTTGGCGTTCCAGGTTCTAGGTTCGGGGTTTGAGCTTCTGGGGCCGGGGATCGGGGTTGAGGATTTGGGTTTCGGGGTTTGGCGTTCAGGGTTGAGGGCTTAGGGTTCAGAGTTTAGGGCTTGGGGTTAATGGTTCAAGGTTTGGGGTTCGGGGTTCTTGGTTTGGGGTTTAGGGTTTAGGGTTTACGGTTCGGGGTTAAGCGTTCGGTGTTTTGGGTTCGGGGTGAGAGGTTTGGGGTTTGGGGTTCTGGGTTATGGGTTAGGGGTTTGGGGTTCGGGTTTTTGGGTTCAGGGTTCCGTGCTCTTGGTTCGGGGCTTGGGGTTCGGGGTTTCAGGTGCGGGGTTTAGGGTTTAGGGTTTACAGTTCGGGGGTAAGAGTTCGGTGTTCAGGGTTCTGGGTGAGAGGTTTGGGGTTCGGTGTTCTGGGTTATGGGTTAGGGGTTTGGGGTTCGGGTTTTTGGGTTCAGGGTTCTGTGGTCTTGGTTCGGGGTTGAGGATTAGGGGTTTGGGGTTCAAGGTTCGAGGTTTTGGGCTCGGTGTTCAAGGTTTGGCGTTGGGGGTTGAGGGTTTGGAGTTCGGTGTTGAGGGTTCGTGGTTGGGTGTTCGGGGTTGAAGGTTCCCATTTCGGGGTTAGGGGTTCATGGTTCTGGGTTCGGGATTTTTGGTTCGACGTTCAGGGCTTCAATTTCTAGGTTTCGGGTTCCGAGCTCGGGGTTCAGGGTGTCGGGTTTTGGGTTCAGGCTTCTGGGTTCTTGGTTTCGGGTTTAGGGTTCCGTGTTCTGAGTTCAACGTTTTGGGTTCAGAGTTTAGGGTTTAGGGTTTGGGGTTTAGGGTTCCAGGATAAGGGTTCCGGGTTTTGGGTTCCCGATTTTGCTTTCGAGGTTCCGGGTTTGGGGTTTGGGGTTCAGGGTTCCGGGTTCAAGGTTTAGGTTCTGGGTTCGGGTTCCTGGTTCGGGGTTCCGGGTACTGGGTTCTGGGTTCGGTGTTCGGGGTTGATGCTTGCCATTTTGGGCTTCGAGGATCGTGCTTCGAATTACGGGTTCAGGGATCGGGTTTAGGGTTCGGGGTTCAGGGTTCTGGGTTCGGCGTTCAAGTTTTGGGGTTCTGGGTTCATGGTTTCGGGTTCTGGGTTTAGGGTTCTGAGTTAAAGGTTTAGGGTTCAGGATTCAGGTTTTCTTTTCTAAAAGAAACCTCCTTAGCAGGAGGGAGGTTAGGCGTGAACCACTTCCAGTATATTATACTAAGTGCTAGAGATACATAAAAGGAGGGAGACCTAAACTTGATTCGGGGTTTGGGATTCATGGTTCAGGGTCTGGGATTGAGTTTCGGGGTTTCGGGTTCTGTGTTTTGTGTTTGGGGTTCCGAGTTCTTGGTTCGATGTTCGGGGTTCTGGATTCGTTGTTTAGGGTTTGGGGTTTGACGTTCGAGGTTCAAGCTTAGGGGTTCAAGGTCTGGGGTTCGGGGTTAGGGGTTTGGTGTTCAAGGTTCGGGGTTTCAGGTTCTGGGTTCAGGGTTCGGGTTTCGTGTTTTGGGGTTGAGGGTTCAGGCTTTGGAGTTTGGGGTTCCAAGTTTGGGGTTCTGGGTTCGGTGCTCAGGGTTGCAAGTTATGGGTTCGGGATTCGGGGTTAAATGCTCGAGGTTTCGAGTTTGGGCTTCGGGGTTCTGGGTTCGGGTTTCAGGATTCAAGGTTCGGGGTTTCAGGGTTGCAGGTTCGGGGATTGGGGTTCCGGGATCAGGTTTCGGGGTTCGGGCTTCGAGGTTCAGGGTTACGGGTTGCGGGTTATGGGTTGTAGGTTTGGAATTCGGGGTTTGGGATTTGGCGTTCAGGGTTTGCGGTTCGAAGTTCGGGGATCCGGGTTGAGGGTTTGAGGTTCTGGGTGGAGGGTTCGGGGTTTGAGGTTCGGGTTTTCGAGTTCGGCGTTCCAGGTTCTAAGTTCGGGGTTTGAGCTTTTGAGGTCGGGGGTCGGGGTTGAGGGTTTGGGTTTCGGGGTTGGGCGTTCGGGGTTGAGGGTTTGGGGTTTGGAATTTAAGGTTTGGGGTTAAGGGTTCGGGGTTTTGGGCTTGGTGCTCGATGTTTAGGGTTCCAGGTTCAAGGTTTGGGTTTCGGTGTTTGGGGTTTGGGGTTCCGGGTGCAGGGTTTAGGGTTCGGGGTTCAGAGTTCAGGGTCTAGGGTTTAGGGTTCGGCGGTAAACGTTCGGTGTTCTGGGTTTGGGGTTCGGGGTTCGGGGTGAGAGGTTTGGGGTTCAAAGTTCGATGTTCCGGGTTCGGGGTTCAGAGTTCGGGGTTACGGGGATCGAGGTTCGAGTTCCGGGTTCAGGGTTCGGGGTTTTTGGTTCGGCGTTCAGGGTTCCGATTTCTAGGATCCAGGTTCTGAGTTCGGGGTTCGGGGTTTCGGGTTTCGGGTTTTGGGTTCAGGCTTCTGGGTTCTGGGTTCGGGGTTCAGGGTTACGAGTTCTGAGTTCAGGATTTCGGGTTCAGAGTTCAGGGTTTAGGGTTTGGGGTTCAGGGTTCCAGGTTTAGGGTTCGGGGTTCTGGGTTCCCGGTTTAGTGTTCGAGAGTCTAGGTTTGGGGTTCGGGGTTCTGGGTTCTAGGTTCGGGGTTTAGAGTTCAGGGTTCAGGTTCAGGGTTTGGGGTTCAGGGTTCTGGGTTCTGGGTTCGGGGTTCCAGTTTCGGGGTTCTGGGTTCATGGTTCCGGGTTATGGGTTTAAGGTTTTGAGTTCAAGGCTTAGGGTTCAGGATTCAGGTTTTGCTTTCTAAAAGAGACCTCCTTAGCGGGAGGGAGGTTAGGCGTGGACCACTACCAGTATATTATACTAAGTAATAGAGATACATAAAATGAGGGAGACCTAAACCTGATTCAGGGTTCGGGATTCGAGGTTCGAGATTGAGTGTTCGAGGTTTCGGGTTCTGGGTTTTGTGTTTGGGGTTCCGAGTTCTTGGTTCGATGTTCGGGGTTCTAGTTTTGTGGTTCAGGTTTTGGGGTTTAAGGTTCAGGGTTCAAGGTTAGGGGTTCCGGGTCCGGGGTTCGGGGTTTGGGGTTTGGTGTTCAAGGTTTGGGGTTTCAGGTTCAGGGTTCGGGGTTCAGGTTTCGTAGTTTTGGGTTGAGGGTTCAGGGTTTGGAGTTTTGGGCTCCAGGTTTGGGGTTCTGGGTTTGGTGCTCGGGGTTCTGGGTTATGGGTTTGGGATTCGGGGTTAAATGTTTAGGGTTCCGAGTTTGGGCTTCGGGGTTCTGGGTTCGGCCTTCAAGATTCAGGGTTCAGGGTTTCAGCGTTTTGTGGTTAAGGGTTTGAGTTTTGGGGTTGAGGGTTTGGGGTTCAGGGTTTCAGGTTGTCGGTTGTAGGTTTGGCGTTCGGGGTTTGGGATTTGGCGTTCAGGGTTCGAAGTTCAGCAATCCAGGTTGAGGGTTCGAGGTTCTGGGTTGAGGGTTCGGGCTTAGGGCTTCGGGTTTCTGAGTTTGGCATTTCTGGTTCTAGGTTTGGTGTTTGGGGTTCTAGGGTCGGGGGTTGAAGTTGAGGGTTTGGTGTTCGGGGATGATGGTTTGGGGTTTGGCGTTAAGGGTTTGGGGTTTGGGGTTCTGGGTTCGGTGCTCAATGTTTGGGGTTCCAGGTTCAGGGTTCGGGTTTCGGTGTTCAGGGTTCGAGTTCAGGGTTCCAGGTGTAGGGTTTATGGTTTAGGGTTCAGAGTTCGGGGTTACAGGTATGAAGTTTGGGGTTTAGGGTTTAGGGTTTAGGGTTCGGGGGTAACCGTTCGGTGTTTTGGGTTCGGGGTTCGGGGTGAGAGGTTTGGGGTTCGGGGTTCTGGGTTATGGGTTAGGGGTTTGTGGTTCGGGTTTTTAGGTTCGAGGTTCCGTGCTCTTGCTTCGGGGTTCAAGATTCAGGGTTCGAGGTTCGGGATTTAGTGTTCGGGGTTTCGGGTTCTGGGTTTTGTGTTTGGGGTTTCGAGTTATTGGTTCAATGTTCGGGGTTCTGGATTCGTGGTTCAGGGGTTGAGGTTTGACGTTTGGGGTTTAAGGTTAGTTGTTCCGGGTCTGGGGTTTGTGGTTTGTTGTCCAAGGTTCAGCGTTCAGGTTTCGTGGTTTGGGGTTGAGGGTTCGGGGTTTGGAGTTTGGGGCTCCAGGTTTGGGGTTCGGGGTTTAGTGCTCGGGGTTCCGGGTTATGGGGTTAAATGTTCGGGGTTCCGAGTTTGGACTTTGGGGTTCTGGGTTCAGGTTTCGGGATTCAGGGTTTGGGGTTTCAGTGTTGCAGATTCAGGGATTGGGGTTCCAGGTTCTGGGTTGAGGGTTCAGGGTTGCGAGTTCCGGGTTATGGGTTGTAGGTTTGGCGTTCGGGGTTTGGGATTTGTCGTTCGGGGTTCGGGGTTCAAAGTTCGGGGATCCAGGGTGAGGGCTCGAGGTTCTGGGTTAAGGGTTCAGGGTTCGGGGTTTAGGATTTCAAGTTCGGCGTTCCAGGTTCTAGGATCGGTGTTTGAGGTTCTGGGGTCGGGGGTCGGGGTTGAGGGTTTGGGGTTCGGGGTTGGGCATTCAGGGTTGAGGGTTTGGGGTTCGGAGTTTAGGGTTTGAGGTTTAGGTTTTAGGGTTTTAGGGTTCAGGCGTAAGCGTTCGGTGTTCTGGGTTCGGGGTTCAGGGTTCAGGTTTTTGGGTTTGGGGTTCCGTGCTCTTGGTTCGGGGTTCAGGATTCCAGGTTTTGGGTTTGAGGTTTTGGACTCGGTGTTCAAGGTTCAGCATTGGGGGTCGAAGGTTCGGAGTTCGAGGTTGAGGGTTCGGGGTTGGGTGTTCGGGGTTGAAGGTTCCCATTTTGGTGTTCGGGGTATAGGGTTCGGGGATCGAGGTTCGAGTTCCTGGTTCAGGGTTCAGGGATTTTGGTTCAGTGTTCAGGGTTCTGATTTCCAGGTTCCGGGTTCTGAGTTTGGGGATCGGGGTTTCGGGCTTTTGGTTCAGGCTTCTGGGTTCTGGGTTCTGAGTCCGGGGTTCGGGGTTTGGGGTTTTGTGTTCAAGGTTCGTGGTTTCAGGTTCTGGGTGCGGTGTTCCAGTTTCGTGGTTTGGGGTTGAGGGTTCAGGGTTTGGAGTTTGGGGCTCCAGGTTTGGGGTTCGGGGTTTGTTGCTAAGGGTTCCGAGTTATGGGTTTGAGATTTGGGGTTAAATGTTTGGGGTTCCGAGTTTGGGTTTCGGGGTTCTGGGTTCGTGGCTCGAGATTCAGGGTCCGGGGTTTGAGGGTTGCAGGCTCGGGGATTAGGGTTCCAGGTTCAGGGTTGAGGGTTTGGGGATCAGGGTTGCGGGTTCCAGGTTATGGATTGTAGGTTTGGCATTCGGGGTTTGGGATTTGGGGTTCGGGGTTCGGGGTTCAAATTTCGGGGATCTGTGCTAAGGGTTCGAGGTTCTGGGTTGAGGGTTCGGGGTTTGGAGTTCTAGTTTTCGAGTTCGGCGTTCCAGGTTCTAGGTTCGGGGTTTCAGGTTCGGGGGTCTGGGGTCAGGGTTGAGGGTTCGGGGTTGGGCGTTCGGGGTTAAGGGTTTGGCGTTCGAAGTATAGGGTTTGGGGTTAAGGGTTCGGGGTTTTGGGTTGGTGGTTCTGTGTTCAGTGCTTGATGTTTGGGGTTCCAAGTTCAGGGTTCGGGTTTCGGTGATCGGGGTTCTGGGTGCAGGGTTTAGGGTACATGGTTCAGAGTTCGGGGTTACAGGTATGAAGTTTGGGGTTTAGGGTTTAGGGTTCGGGGGTAAGCGTTCGGTGTTCTGGGTTCTGGGTTAGGGGTTCGGGGTGAGAGGCTTGGGGTTCAGAGTTCGGTGTTTTGGGTTCGAGGTTCAGAGCTCGGGGTTACGGGGATCGAGGTTCGAGTTCTGGGTTCAGGGTTCGGGGTTTTTGGTTCGGCGTTCAGGGTTCCGATTTCTAGGATTCGGGTTCTGAGTTCGGGGTTCAGGCTTCGGGGTTTCGGGTTTTGGGTTTAGGCTTCTAGGTTCTGGGTTCGAGGTTCAGGGTTTCGAGTTTTGAATTCAGGATTTCGGGTTCAGAGTTCAGGGTTTAGTGTTTGGGGTTCAGTGTTTCAGGTTTAGGGTTCGGGGTTTCAGGTTCCCGGTTTAGCGTTCGAGGTTCCAGGTTTGGGGCTCGGGGTACTGGGTTCGCGGTTCAGGATTCTGGGTTCTGGGTTCGTGGTTTAGAGTTCTGGGTTTAGGTTCAGGGTTCGGGGTTCAGGGTTCTGGGTTCTGGGTTTGGGTTTCAGGTTTCGGGGTTCTGCGTTTAAGGTTCTGAGTTCAAGGCTTAGGGTTCAGGATTCAGGTTTTCTTTTCTAAAAGAGACCTCCTTAGCGGGAGGGAGGTTAGGTGTGGACCACTACCAGTATATTATACTAAGTAATAGAGATACATAAAATGAGGGAGACCTAAACCTGATTCAGGGTTTGCGATTTGGGGTTCGAGATTGAGTGTTCAGGGTTTTGGGTTCTGGGTTTTGTGTTTGTGGTTTCGAGTTATTGGTTCGATATTCGGGGTTCTAGATTCGTGGTTCAGGGTTCGGGGTTTGACATTTTGGGTTCAAGGTTAGTGGTTCCGGGTCCGTGGTTTGGGGTTTGTGGTTTGTTGTCTAAGGTTCGGGTTCAGGTTTCGTGGTTTGGGGTTAAGGGTTCGGGGTTTGGAGTTTGGGGCTCTAAGTTTGGGGTTTGGGGTTCAGTGCTCGGGGTTCCGGGTTATGAGGTTAAATGTTCAGGGTTCCGAGTTTGGGATTTGGGGTTCTGGGTTCAGGTTTCGGGATTCAAGGTTCGGGGTTTCAGTGTTGCAGATTCAGGGATTGGGGTTCTAGGTTCTGGGTTGAGGGTTCAGGGTTGCGAGTTCTGGGTTATGGGTTGTAGGTTTGGTGTTCGGGGTTTGGGATTTGGCGTTCGGGGTTTAGGGTTCAAAGTTCGGGGATCTAGGTTGAGGGTTCGAGGTTCTGGGTTAAGGGTTTGGGGTTTGGGATTTCGAGTTCGGCATTCCAGGTTCTAGGTTTGGTGTTTAAGGTTCTGGGGTTGGGGGTCGGGGTTGAGGGTTTGGGGTTCGGGGTTGGGCGTTCGGGGTTGAGGGTTTGGGGTTCAGAGTTTTTTTTTTTTTTTTTAAGAAAGCCTCATTAGCGGGAGGGGGGTTTGGCAGGGACCCCTACCAGTTTATTAATAATTGAAAAAGAAGTACATGATGGAGGGGGACCTAAACCTTACCTCCAAGAGAAGTAATGGAAAACAATAAAGAAATAAAATAATAGAGCGGTGACTCACCGCATTACTAATGTAATGAAAATAGCTAAGATAAATAAGAGATAGAATGTGGTGACTCACCACAGTACAAAAATAAGGAGGGGGACATGGACCTGACCTCCAAAGTATAAGATAAAAACTAGAAAACTCTAGGTCCTAAGGTGAGGAGTCTCATCTGCATCAAGAGAAAGTATACCATAAATGCCTCGAGGAAGATCTCGCTGTGCAAAGAAATTCTGATCTTGCTGATGAGTGCATGCCCAGTTAGCCATGAAGTCTGCTGCCTGATTGGCCTCCCTATAAACATGACAGATTTGAATCGGTGCAGATTTACAGAGTATTCGAATCCGAGCCAAGAGATAAGCATATTCCCAACAGCCTGAATTACAGGAAGTAACCCAAGAAATAGCAGTGGAGGAATCTGATTCAACAATCAAAGAAGAGAACCCAACTGAAGTGGCCATCTCCTAACCCAACCTGAAGAGCCACTAGCTCAGCATAAATGATGGGCTGATGGTCCAAAAATCGACCAAATGCCCCCACAACTCTGCCCAAGTGATCACGAAGAATACCGCCTGCAGCTGAGGGACCCGGGTTACCACGGGAGCAGCCATCTACATTGAGCTTCAAAGAACCCACAAGAGGCCGCCGCCATGATATCAATCTCACTGTCCTGGTTTTGCAAGGCAGTGTTCTCAAAGAGCTCACAAACCCCACAGAAGAATCTCCACGAAGTTGTGAAGCTTTAAAGCCCAATGCCAAACCAAGAAGGTGCAAATCTGCTGTAATACTATGAATAACTCGCTGAACTTGGAAGGAAATACCGTCAAATCTACAAGCATTACGAGTCTTCCATATGTGCCACAGTATGTAGCAAACAACCACAATCCTAATGTGGCTCACTGAAGGGGAACACCGACGCCAATGAAGTAGCATAGTAGAAACGGATGTAAACTCATAAAAGTGTAGCCCAAACATCCCAAAAAAATACTGCCAAACTTGCCGAGTCAGTGAGCAATGAAGAAAGAGGTGGCTCAGGGTCTCACAGTCACATCCACATATGCATCTTGAAACCATGTGAAAGCCTTTGCTTGCCAAGGAGTCATCTAAAGCAAGAAAGCCATGAAGGAGCCGCCAAATAAAGAAGGAAACCTGAATAGGAATGTGCCTCTGCCAAATGAAAGAATAAACAGGCCTGGGTTCCATAGAAGTCCGAATGTGCTCCCAAGTAGAACGAAGGGAGAAGTCTCCATCTAATGATAGACGCCATCTGATCAAATCTGGGCCTTGCTGTGTGGTTGGAATCATGAATATCTGCTCAGCAATAGAAGTGGGTAACTCAGCCAAAATCCTCTCCTTATCCCACCCTGTATCAGTCCAGTAAGAAGATACAGAAGCTGAAGAAGCTGCTAGAGGATTGAATGAAATTAGTGGGCAAGAGCCCACCCAGCAATCATACCAAAAGCTGGAATTCCCTGAACGAACTAACCATCTAATAAGGGGCTCAGCTGTCAGCCTGACAATGCAAAGGCGCCTCCATAGAGGGGAAGCAGGATAAGTAAAATGAACCAGAGATGGGTGATCAGCATAACAATATTTAGCCTTCATAAAGGAGGCCCATAAAGACTGCTGAGCTCTAAAATGCCACCACAGTTTGATCTCACAAGCCATAACCACATCAGCCAGAGAACGAACCCCTATACCCCCTTCTTCCACAGGGAAGCAAACAGAGGCCCACTTGCACCAGTGAATTTTCCTTGAAGTAGTAGTATCACCCCAAAGGAATTTGGTAAATAATCGCTCCAACTGGTGAAAGACATCTGATGGAGGCCTCAAGACATGGAATAAATAGATAGGCATGGAGGAAAGGACATGTCGAATCAGAATAATCTTACCCCCGAATGAGAGGAGTCGATTAGCCCAGCCTGAGATCTTATCTCTAACCTTCCTCACTAAATCTTCAAAGAAGGCAATCTTAAGATTACCCAAATAAATGGGACATCCAAGATAGGTGAAAGGAAGATTACCTCTCTGAAAGCCAGTCACATTATGAATAATACTCCTTCTTGAACCAGTAGACGATCTGCCAGTATAATATCTACTCTTAGCCTGACTGACGAGTTGGCCTGAAATAGCCTCATATCTGTGTAGGACTTCCATGAAACGACGAAGACTATCTCTGCTCCCATTAGCAAAAATGATGAGATCATCAGCAAAACTCAAATGAGAGATGGTGATGGGAACTCCTGTAGCATAGGCAACTGAGGGATACCGAGCTACTAATCTATCCAAACTCCTGGAAAGAAATTCTGCTGCAATAATAAAGAGGCTAGGAGAAATAGGATCACCCTGTCGTAATCCCCTCTGTGACTGGAAGAATCCCTTAGCAACCCCATTAACCATCACAGAAAACCAAGGGTTTGTAATGGCTCTGTGAATCAATGAAATCCACTGCTCAGAAAAACCAAAGGCCCGAAGCATCTGAAGAATAAAAGGCCTGGACATCCTATCATATGCTTTAGCCATATCCAGCTTTATCACCACATTACCCCCTCGAGTCCTTCTATTCAAATCATGAACTAACTCCTGGGCAAGCAGTATGTTGTCGTGGATCAATCTTCCAGGAACAAAACCACTCTGGGAGGGAGAGATAAGCTGAGGTAGAATGCAGGAAAGCCTGGAAACCAGAATTTTAGTAATGACTTTATTACTCACATTACAAAGACTGATTGGCCTAAAATCAGCCCATGTGGTAGGAGAAGATTTTTTAGGCAGCAGTACAAGAAGAGTGCTTAAAAAACCTCTGGGCATAGGAGATCCTCTGAAATAATCAACAACAGCAGTGTGAAGGTCCATACCAATCACCTCCCAGCAAGCCTGGTAAAATTTACTACAAAACCCATCTGGGCCTGGAGAACTATCAGAATCTATAGAGAAAACAGCCTCACGGACTTCCTCGATCGAAGGGAGCCCACATAGTGAGTTATTATCCTCTTCAGTTACCAAAGTAGGGATAAAGTCAAAGTCTCTCTCAGAGAAGGTAGACTCATCACCAGATAGGAGAGTCTGAAAATAGGACACTGCTGAGGCCTCAATTGCCTCTGTATCTGTAATCCACATACCGTCATTCCCCTGAATACGATGGACTCCAAGAATATGGTGCTTCCTTCGAATCATGGCATGAAAAAAACGGGAATTGGCGTCCCCCTCCTTTAGCCATCTAACACGGGATTGCTGTCTCAAAAATGACTCCTCTCTGGATAAAGCTTGGAGTAACCTGGCTTTGGCCAATTGCAAAGCTGATCGATCCTGATCTGAGCCTGATGCATCAAATAAGCCCTCCCTATAAAGTACTTCTTGTTCAGCCTCATGAACTTTATTAAAGACATTTCCAAATACCTCTTTGTTCCACTGCTTAAGACAATGTTTGAGCCTTATAAGTTTCTGCTGGAAAGCACTCATACCATTTGAGAAAACGGGCAGTGACCAGTTATGTTTGATGATTTCCATCAAGTCAGGATGTTTCAACCAGGTATGTAAAAATTTGAATCTACTCGGGCCCCGGGCCTGCCCTAAATCACAGGATAATAGAAGAGGAGAATGATCAGATCCAGTGCGGTTGAGGTGTGAAACTTTGAACACAGGAAAGTGTCTCCCCCACTGATTATTAACCACTACCCTGTCCAATCTACGCCTAGTGAAACCATTTGCCCAAGTATAAGGAGTCCCCTCAAAACCAGCATCTTCAAGTCCACAGTCCATAAGAGTCACATTAAAGTCATCAATGGCTGATTGAAGTTGAGGATGACCCCCAACCACTTCAGAATGCTGCTGTACAACATTAAAGTCTCCCCCAACCATCCAAGCACCATCAATTTCCCTAGAAAATGTAAGCAGAGCATCCCAAAGGTCCAAGCGTAATGGTGCTGAACACTTAGCATAAACAAAGGATAAAAATACCGGCTCTGGAAGGGAGTAGTGGCTGACCTTACAATGAATCACCTGGCCCATATCATGTAGAATTTGAACACTGAATGGTTGAGACCAAAAAACCCAAATTTTCCCAGTAGCTGAAGCAAAAGCAGATTCCATGCCTAATTTGACTCTTGTAGAATCAATCTTCTCAGCTGAGAGAAAAGGCTCCAGAATACAAAGCAGCTGAAGATGGTGTAACTTAATAATACTTTTGAGTCTCCTGACAGAAGGATTCTGGCCAATCCCCCTTATATTCCAAATTAGGGACTTGATCATTTTAAATTGCTCCTACCCTTACGGGCAACAGTTTGAGGGGGTTTGCTAGTACCTGTGCTTGTATTAATACCCTTCTTTCCACCACGACGACTTCGAAGGACTCGCTGGAATCCATCATCATCAATGAGGCTAGTGCTGGGAGAAGAAGAGATAGCAACAGTTTTGGAGGTGGGATCCTCACTCTGGGGAACATCAGCAGAGGCTCCAGGATCAGAATCAAAGCTATCATCAATCCCAAGTCTATTATCATCATCAGAGAAAATGTCATCAGCAGAATGTGGCGAGCCAACACGGCCTGAATGAAATGTCCGATTGCTGGGAATATCTTCTGACTGTAAATTAGTGGTAATACCAGGAGCTCGTCCAGGAGATAAAGAGGGATGAGATGCAGTCTCAGAACAAGAACCTGGAGCTATGGTAACAGCTGTGCTATCCAATCCCAAAGAAGGAGTAGTAATAGGAGCAATCACTGAAGCTGTAGTAAATGGTATAGTAGGAGCTTGTTCCTGCACTGAAGTAGCAAGTATAAAAGCATCTGAGGAGGGGCATACCTGATCAGGAGGCATAGAAATAACAGGGGGGGAAGATATAGCATAATCCTGATGTAGAGATGAAGGTCCAGCAGTAGCATGAACAAAACTGGAGGAGGGGATCTCAGGTGCTGGATGGGAGATAGGGGCTGAAATCTCCGACACAATAGGTCTCTGTGTAGGTTTTGGCACATAAACAAGTCTTTCTTGGGCAGTAGACACTTCCCCTGAAGAAGTTTTCCCTTTTCCTTTATCATTTCCTACCCTGTCAGGAGGCCGAAGTGTGGGATTTGCAATAAAACATTTCTCCTGCTTGTGACCCAAATGCTTACATGACATGCAGTAATCTGGAAGCTTCTCAATAATAATATCCTGAACAAAACCCGACTCCTCATCACCAACCCAAACCTTTTTGGTAAAGGAAGGTTGGGAAACATCACATTCTACCAACACCCGTGCAACAGTTGGTCTATTAAGAGTGGCAGTGGCATGATCAACTCTCAGTGGTTTACCAACAGCAGAGGCAATAGAAAATAATGCAGATTTACACTGGACTAAGTGTATGGGAAGATAAGGCAGAGTGATCCAGATAGGGACAACTGGTGACTCTTCATTGCATCTGAATTGAGGGCTCCACTTGAAAACACGCATAGTGTGTCCCTGAACAAACCAAGACTGTCTAGTCCATAGCCTGGTGTAATCCTCTTCAAGTCTCAACTTAATCAAAATATGTCGCTTGTCAAGCAGAGAAATTTGCCAATCACCTTTCAATCCCAAAGAGGAAAAGAATTTTCTGATAAGCTCCATTGTTGGCCTCCCAAATGAAAACTTTCCAACTAAGGAGAGCTTAAAAGGTTCAGCCATGATAGCAATCTCCTCCTTAGAAAATAAAATAGCAGGCATTCCATGATAATTAGTGAGGGGTTTAATGGGAATTTCAGGGGAATGATTTTTCCCAATTCCAAGGGCATCAATGAAAGATTTCTCCGGCCTAGAGATTTCCTTTTCAGGAGGTGAGGGAGATGCTTGGTTCGGGGGTAAATTGGGGTTTTTTGCAAAGATTTCATTTTTTGGTGGAATGGTTAATTTATGGGAAAAATTACCATTTTGGGGGAGGGAAGTGTAATTTTTGGTTTTGGGAGGGTTTTTTGAAAGGGCGGGGAATTGGGAAAGGTTAGGGTCTTCAAGATTAGAATTAGGTTTTTCAATTTTGGAGTTAGGGTTTTCAATTTGGGGATTTGGCTCACTAGGGTTTTTAATTTGGGGATTTGGCAAATTAGGGTTAGAAATTGGAATTGGGGATTCAATTTGGGTAAATTGGCTAATTGATGGGTTTAGGGTTTCGGATTGGGGAAATTGGCCAATTGAGGGAATTAGGGTTTCCAATTGGGGAGTGTAGGAATTGGGGATTTGGGAATTAGGGTTTGAAATTGGTGAGGGATTAGGGATTGAAAGGCTAAGGGTAGATTGGGAAATTATGGGATAAAGTGTATCATGGTTAATTTTAGGGTTAGAGGAAGAAAGGGTGGCGGCTAGGGTTTGTGAGGGGCCGGCTGCCATGGTGGCGGCGCCGGTGGGGAAGGTCGCCGGAGGGCCGGTGATGGCCGGGTTTTGGTCGCCGGCGGCCGGTGAGGGTGAAAAACCGGCCGGCGAGGGGTATGGTTGGGTTTTTTGAGGGTTTTGAGAGGAGGATGAGGGTGGGGCGGCCATGGCTGCCATGGAAGCTGTAGACACACTGGTTTTTTCCAGATTAGTAGCAATTGAAGTAGGGGAAACACGAAAATCATCAATTGGATCACCGATTTGCACATTTCGGCCACTAATCCCTTTGAAACCGGCGGCAATGCTTGTCAATTGCTCTTGGATACCAACCAACACCATAGCTAACTGGTTTTGAGTGAGAGGAGGGCTGGTTTGAGGGGAAATCACTGCACCTTGTGTGGATGAGGCCGGATTTGCACCGGATGGACGGAAAACTTCATGGCCGGAAGTTGTAGTGCCTATACCGGCCAGAATACCGCCGGAATCTTCAAAGGCCGAACCTTCTTCACCCTCTAAATCTGCCATGGGGTATGGCAGACCTTGGAGTGGCCAAAACGGCGGCCAAAGGGTGGGCAAAAAGTCTACCAACGTTGGGAAGAAGAAATCACCGGCAGATCCGCCAGAAAGTGGCCGGACGGCGCCGGAAAATGAGGTTGCCGGAGGTAGGGAAGAAGAAGAGATGGGGTTCAGAGTTTAGGGTTTGGGGTTTAGGGTTTAGGGTTTATGATTTAAGGGTAAGCGTTCGGTGTTCTGGGTTCTGTGTTCGGGGTTCGGGGTAAGAGGTTTGGGGTTCAGGGTTCTGGGTTATGGGTTTGGGGCTTGGGGTTCGGGTTTTTGGGTTTGGGGTTTTGTGCTCTTGGTTCGGGGTTCAGGATTCTGAGTTTTGGGTTCGAGGTTTGAGGTTTTGGACTCGGTGTTCAAGGTTCGGCGTTAGGGGTCGAAGGTTCAGAGTTCGGGGTTGAGGGTTCGGGGTTGGGTGTTCGGGGTTGAAGGTTCCCATTTCGGTGTTCGGGGTACAGGGTTCGGGGATCGAGGTTCGAGTTTCAGGTTCAGGGTTCAGGGATTTTGGTTCGGCGTTCAGGGTTCTGATTTCTAGGTTCCGAGTTTCGAGTTCGGGAATCGGGGTTTCGGGTTTTTGGTTCAGGCTTTTGGGTTTTGGGTTCCAGGTCCGGGGTTCGAGGTTTCAGGTTTTCTGTTCAAGGTTCGTGGTTTCAGGTTCTGGGTGCAGTGTTCCAGTTTCATGGTTTGGGGTTGAGAGTTCAGGGTTTGGAGTTTGGGGCTCCAGGTTTGGGGTTCGGGGTTCGGTGCTAAGGGTTCCGAGTTATGGGTTTGAGATTTGGGGTTAAATGTTCGGGGTTCTGAGTTTGGGCTTCGGGGTTCTGGATTCGGGGCTCGGGATTCAGGGTTCAGGGTTTCAGGGTTACAGGTTTGGGGATTAGGGTTCCAGGTTCTGGTGAGGGTTCGGGGATCAGGGTTGCTGGTTCCGGGTTATGGGTTGTAGGTTTGGCATTCGGGGTTTAGGATTTGGGGTTCGGGGTTCAAAGTTCAGGCATCCGTGCTAAGGGTTCGAGATTCTGGGTTGAGGGTTTAGGGTTTGGAGTTCGGGTTTTCGAGTTTGGCATTCCAGGTTCTAGGTTCGGGGGTCGGGGGCCGTGGTTGAGGGTTCGGGGTTGAGGGTTTGGCATTCGAAGTATAGGGTTTGGGGTTAAGGGTTCAGGGTTTGGGGTTGGGGGTTCTGGGTTCAGTGCTTGATGTTTGGGGTTCCAGGTTCAAGGTTCGGGTTTCAGTGATTGGGGTTCTGGGTGCGGGGTTTAGGATACATGGTTCAGAGTTTGGGATTACGGGTATGAAGTTTGGGGTTTAGGGTTTAGTGTTTGGGGGTAAGCGTTCGGGGTTCTGGGTTCGGGGTGAGAGGTTTGGGGTTCGGGATTCTGGGTTATGGGTTAGGGGTTTGGGTTTCGGGTTTTTGGGTTCAGGGTTCCGTGCTTTTGGTTCGGGGTTCAAGATTCGGGGTTTGGGGTTCGAGGTTTGAGGTTTTGGGCTCGGTGTTCAAGGTTCGGCGTTGGGGGTTAAGGGTTCAGAGTTTGGGGTTAAGGGTTCCGGGTTGAAGGGTCCCATTTTGGGGTTCGGGGATTGAGGTTTGAGTTCTGGGTTCAGGGTTCGGGCTTTTTGGTTCGGCGTTCAGGGTTCTGAATTCTAGGCTCCGGGTTCCGAGTTCAGGGTTTGGGGTTCGGAGTTTCGAGTTTTAGGTTTAGGCTTCCAGGTTCTGCGTTCGGGGTTCTGGGTTTCGAGTTCTGAGTTCAGGGTTTCGGGTTCAGAGTTCATGGTTTACGGTTTGGGGTTCAGGGTTCCAGTTTTAGGGTTTGGGGTTCCGGGTTCTCGATTTAGCGTTCGAGGTTCCGGGTTTGGGGTTCGGGGTTCTGCGTCGCAGTTCGGTGTTCAGTGTTCTGGGTTCAGGGTTTAGGGTTATAGGTTCAGGTTCCTGGTTCGGGGTTCAGCGTTCTGGGTTCTAGGTTCGGGGTTCAAGTTTCGGGGTTCTGAGTTCATGGTTTCGCGTTCTGGGTTTAGGGTTCTGAGTTCAAGGTTTAGGGTTTGGGATTCAGGTTTTCTTTTTTAAAAGAAACCTCCTTAGCGGGAGGGAGGTTGGGCGTGGACCACTACCAGTATATTATACAAAGTAATAGAGATACATAAAAAGAGGGAGACCTAAACCTGATTTGGGGTTCGAGATTTGGGGTTTGGGGTTCGGGATTGAGTGTTTGGGGTTTCTGGTTCTGGGTTTTATTTTTGGGGTTCTGAGTTCTTGGTTTGATGTTCGTGGTTTTGGATTCTTGGTTAAGGGTTCTGGATTTAACGTTTGGGGTTCAAGGTTAGGGGTTCCAGGTTCGGGGTTCAGGGTTTGGGGTTAGTTGTTCAAGGTTCGGGGTTTCAATTTCTGGGGTCGGGGTTCGGGTTTCTTGGTTTGGGGTTAAGGGTTCGAGGTTTAGAGTTTGGGGCTCCAGGTTTGGGGTTCGGGGTTCGGTGTTCGGGGTTCTGGGTTATAGGTTCGGGATTCGGGGTTAAATGTTGGGGGTTCCGAGTTTGGGCTTCAGGGTTCTAGGTTCGGGGTTCGAGATTAAAGGTTCGGGGTTTCAGGGTTGCAGGTTCGGGAATTGGGGTTCCCGGTTCGAGTTTCGGGATTGAGGGTTCGGGGCTCAGGGTTGCGGGTTACGGGTTATGGGTTGTAGGTTTGGCATTCAGGGTTTGGGATTTGGGGTTCTAGGTTTGGGGTTCGAAGTTCAGGAATCCGAGTTGAGCGTTCGAGGTTCTGGGTCGAGGGTTCATAGTTCGGGGTTCGGGTTTCCGAGTTCAACGTTCCAGGTTCTAGGTTCAGGGTTTAAGGTTCTGGGGTCGAGGGTCGGGGTTAAGGGTATGGGGTTTAGGGTTGGGCGTTCGGGGTTGAGGGTTTGGGGTTTGAAGTTTAGGGTTTGTGGTTTACGGTTTGGGGTTTGGAGTTTAGGGTTTGGGGTTAAGGGTTTGGGGTTTGAGGTTTAGGGTTCTGGGTTCAGTGCTCAATGTTTGTGGTTCCAGGTTTAGGGTTCGGGTTTTGGTGTTCAGGGTTCGAGGTTTCGAGTTCCAGGTGTGGGGTTTAGGGTTCGGGGTTCAGACTTTGAGGTTATAGGTATGAAGTTTGGGGTTTAGGGTTTAGGGTTTGGGGTTTGGGGGTAAGCATTTGGTGTTCTGGGTTTTGGGTTCGGGGTTCGGGGTAAGAGGTTTGGGGTTAGGGGTTTGGGGTTCAGGATTTTGGGTTCAGGGTTCCGTGCTCTTGGCTTAGGGTTCAGGATTCGGTGTTTGGGGTTCAAGTTTCGAGGTTTTGGGCTCGGTGTTCAAGGTTCGACGTTGGGGGTTGAGGGTTTAGAGTTCAGGGTTGAGCGTTCGGGGTTGGGTGTTCGAGGTTGAAGGTTCCCATTTCGGGGTTCGGGGTTCAGGGTTCAGGATCGAGGTTCGAGTTTCGGGTTCCGGGTTTGGGGTTTTTGGTTCAGCGTTCAGGGTTCTGATTTCTAGGTTCTGGGTTCCGAGTTCAGGGTTTAGGGTTTTAGGTTTTGGGTTCAGGCTTCTGGGTTCGGTGTTTAGGGTTCCGTGTTCTGAGTTCAGGGTTTTGGCTTCAGAGTTCAGGGTTTAGAGTTTGAGGTTCAAGGTTCCAGGCTTAGCGTTCAGGGTTCCGAGTTCCCAATTTAGCATTCGAGAGTCTAGGTTTAGGGTTCTGGGTTCGCGGTTCGGGTTTCAGGGTTTCAGATTCGACGTTTAGGGTTCTGGGTTTGGGGTTCAGGGTTCTGGGTTCTGGGTTTGGGGTTTAAGTCTCGGGCTTCTGGGTTCAGGGTTCCGGGTTCTGGGTTTAGGGTTCTGAGTTCAAGGCTTATGGTTTAGGATTTAGGTTTTCTTTTTTAAAAGAACCCTCCTCAGCGGGAGGAAGGTTAGGCGTGGACCACTATCAGTATATTATACTAAGTAATAGAGATACATAAAAGGAGGGAGACCTAAACCTGATTCGGGGTTCGGGATTCGGGGTTCGGGGTTTGTGATTGAGTGTTCGGGGTTTTGGGTTCTGGGTTTTTTGTTTGGGGTTTCAAGTTCTTGGTTCGATGTTCAGGGATCTGGATTCATGGTCCAGGGTTCGGAGTTTGGGGTTTGGTGTTCAAGGTTCGGGGTTTCAGGTTCTGGGTTCTGGGTTCAGGGTTTGGGTTTCGTGGTTTGGGGTTGAGTGTTCAGGGTTTGGAGTTTGGGGCTCCAGGTTTGGGGTTCAGGGTATGAAGTTTGGGGTTCAGGGTATGAAGTTTGGGGTTTAGGGTTTAGGGTTTAGGGTTGGGGGCCAAGCGTTCGGCGTTCTGGGTTTGGGGTTCGAGGTTCAGGTTTTTGGGTTCGAGGTTTCGTGCTCTTGGTTTGGGGTTAAGGATTTGAGATTTGGGGTTCGAGGTTCAAGGTTTTGGGCTCGGTGTTCAAGGTTCTGCATTGGGGGTTGAGGGTTCAGAGTTCGGGGTTGAGGGTTCAGGGTTGGGTGTTCGGGGTTGAAGGTTCCCATTTCGTGGTTCGGGGTTCAGGGTTCGGGTTTTCGAGTTCGGCATTCCAGGTTCTAGGTTTGGGGTTTGAGGTTCGGGGGTCGGGGGTCAAGGTTGAGGGTTCGGGGTTCAGGGTTGGGCGTTCGGGGTTGAGGGTTTGGCGTTCGAAGTATAGGGTTTGAGGTTAAGGGTTCGGGGTTTTGGGTTGGTGGTTCTGGGTTCAGTGCTTGATGTTTGGGGTTCCAGGTTCACGGTTCGAGTTACGGTGATCGGGGTTCTGGGTGCAGGGTTTAGGGTACATGGTTCAGAGTTTGGGGTTACGGGTATGAAGTTTGGGGTTTAGGGTTTAGGTTTCAGGGGTAAGCGTTTGGTGTTCTGGGTTCTGGGTTAGGGGTTCGGGGTGAGAGGTTTGGGGTTCAGAGTTCGGTGTTCTGGGTTCGAGGTTCAGAGCTCGGGGTTACGCGGATCGAGGTTCGAGTTCTGGGTTCAGGGTTCCGATTTCTAGGATCCGGGTTCTGAGTTTGGGGTTCGGGCTTCGGGGTTTCGGGTTTGGGGTTCAGGCTTCTGGGTTTTGGGTTCGGGGTTCAGCGTTCCGAGTTCTGAGTTTAGGATTTCGGGTTCAGAGTTCAGGGTTTAGTGTTTGGGGTTCAGGGTTTCAGGTTTATGGTTCAGGGTTTCGGGTTCCTGGTTTAGTGTTCGAGGTTCCAAGTTTGGGGCTCAGGGTACTGGGTTCGCGGTTCGGGATTCTGGGTTCTGGGTTCGGGGTTTAGAGTTCTGGGTTCAGGTTCAGGGTTCGGGGTTCTTGGTTCGGGTTTCAAGTTTCGGGGTTCTGGGTTTAGGGTTCTGAGTTCAAGGCTTAGGGTTCAGGATTCAGGTTTTCTTTTCTAAAAGAGACCTCCTTAGCGGGAGGGAGGTTAGGCGTGGACCACTACCAGTATATTATACTAAGTAATAGAGATAAATAAAATGAGGGAGACCTAAACCTGATTCAGGGTTTGGGATTCGAGGTTCGAGATTGAGTGTTCAGGGTTTCGGGTTCTGGATTTTGTGTTTGGGGTTTTGAGTTATTGGTTCGATATTCGGGGTTCTAGATTCGTGGTTCAGGGTTCGGGGTTTGACGTTTTGGGTTCAAGGTTAGTGGTTCCGGGTCCGTGGTTTGGGGTTTGTGGTTTGTTGTCCAAGGTTCGGGGTTCAGGTTTCGTGGTTTGGGGTTGAGGGTTCGGGGTTTGGAGTTTGGGGCTCCAGGTTTGGGGTTCGGGGTTCAGTGCTCGGGGTTCCGGGTTATGGGGTTAAATGTTCAGGGTTCCAAGTTTGGGCTTTGGGGTTCTGGGTTCAGGTTTCGGGATTCAGGGTTCGGGGTTTCAGTGTTGCAGATTCAGGGATTGGGGTTCCAGGTTCTGGGTTGAGGGTTCAGGGTTGCGAGTTCTGGGTTATGGGTTGTAGGTTAGGCGTTCGGGGTTTAGGATTTGGCGTTCGGGGTTCGGGGTTCAAAGTTCGGGGATCCAGGTTGAGGGTTCGAGGTTCTGGGTTAAGGGTTCGGGGTTTGGGATTTCGAGTTCGGCGTTCCAGGTTCTAGGTTCAGTGTTTGAGGTTCTGGGGTTAGGGGTCGGGGTTGAGGGTTTGGGGTTCAGGATTGGGCGTTCGGGGTTGAGGGTTTGGGGTTAAGAGTTTAGGGTTTGGGGTTTAAGGTTTAGGGTTTATGATTTAAGGGTAAGCGTTCGGTGTTCTGGGTTCTGTGTTCGGGGTTCGGGGTTCTGGGTTATGGGTTTGGGGCTTGGGGTTTAGGTTTTTGGGTTTGGTGTTCTGTGCTTTTGGTTCGGGGTTCAGGATTCTGAGTTTTGGGTTCGAGGTTCGAGGTTTTGGACTCGGTGTTCAAGGTTCGGCGTTGGGGGTCGAAGGTTCAGAGTTCGGGGTTGAGGGTTCGGGGTTGGGTGTTCGGGGTTGAAGGCTCCCATTTCGGTGTTCGGGGTATAGGGTTTGGGGATATAGGTTCGAGTTTCAGGTTCAGGGTTCAGGGATTTTGGTTCGGCGTTCAGGGTTCTGATTTCCAGGTTCCGGGTTCCGAGTTCGGGGATCGGGGTTTCAGGTTTTTGGTTCAGGCTTTTGGGTTCTGGGTTCCGGGTCCAGGGATCGGGGTTTCGGGTTTTGTGTTCAAGGTTCATGGTTTCAGGTTCTGGGTGCGGTGTTCCAGTTTCATGGTTTGGGGTTGAGGGTTCAGGGTTTGGAGTTTGGGGCTCCAGGTTTGGGGTTCGGGGTTCGGTGCTAAAGGTTCCGAGTTATGGGTTTGAGATTTGGGGTTAAATGTTCGGGGTTCTGAGTTTGGGCATCGGGGTTCTGGATTCGGGGCTCGGGATTCAGGGTTCGGGGTTTCAGGGTTACAGGTTCAGGGATTGGGGTTCCAGGTTCTGGTGAGGGTTCGGGGATCAGGATTGCTGGTTCCGGGTGATGGGTTGTAGGTTTGGCATTCGGGGTTTGGGATTTGGGGTTCGGGGTTCAAAGTTCGGGCATCCGTGCTAAGGGTTCGATATTCTGGGTTGAGGGTTCAGGGTTCGGAGCTCGGGTTTTTGAGTTTGGCATTCCAGGTTCTAGGTTTGGGGGTCGGGGGTCGTGGTTGAGGGTTTGGGGTTCGAGGTTGGGCGTTTGGGGTTGAGGGTTTGGTGTTCGAAGTATAGGGTTTGGGGTTAAGGGTTCAGGGTTTGGGGTTGGGGGTTCTGGGTTCAGTGCTTGATGTTTGGGGTTCCAGGTTCAAGGTTCAGGTTTCAGTGATCGGGGTTCTGGGTGCGGGGTTTAGGGTATGCAGTTTGGGGTATGAAGTTTGGGGTTTAGGGTTTAGTGTTCAGGGGTAAGCGTTCGGTGTTCTGGGTTCAGGGTGAGAGGTTTGGGGTTCGGGATTCTGGGTTATGGGTTAGGGGTTTAGGTTTCGGGTTTTTGGGTTCGGGGTTCCGTGCTCTTGGTTCGGGGTTCAAGATTCGGGGTTTGGGGTTCGAGGTTCGAGGTTTTGGGCTCGGTGTTCAAGGTTCGGCGTTGGGGTTAAGGGTTCAGAGTTTGGGGTTGAGGGTTCCAGGTTGAAGGGTCCCATTTTGGGGTTCGGGTTCAGGGTTCGGCGATTGAGGTTTGAGTTCTGGGTTCAGGGTTCGGGCTTTTTGGTTCGGCGTTCACGGTTCCGAATTCTAGGCTCCGGGTTCCAAGTTCGGGGTTTCGGGTTCGGTGTTTCGGGTTTTGGGTTTAGGCTTCCAGGTTCTGGGTTCGGGGTTCTGGGTTTCGGGTTCTGAGTTCAGGGTTTCGGGTTCAGAGTTCAGGGTTTAGGGTTTGGGGTTCAGGGTTCTAGTTTTAGGGTTTGGGGTTCCGGGTTCTCGATTTAGCGTTCGAGGTTCTGGGTTTGGGTTCGGGGTTCTGCGTCGTGGTTCAGTGTTCAGTGTTCTGGGTTCAGGGTCTAGGGTTCTAGGTTCGGGTTCCTGGTTCGGGGTTCAGCGTTCTGGGTTCTAGGTTCGGGGTTCAAGTTTTGGGGTTCTGAGTTCATGGTTCCGGGTTCTGGGTTTAGTGTTCTGAGTTCAAGGTTTAGGGTTCGGGGTTCAGGTTTTCTTTTTTAAAAGAAACCTCCTTAGCGGGAGGGAGGTTAGGTGTGGACCACTACCAATATATTATACAAAGTAATAGAGATACATAAAAGGAGGGAGACCTAAACCTGATTTGGGGTTCGAGATTCGGGGTTAGGGGTTCGGGATTGAGTGTTCGAGGTTTCTGGTTCTGGGTTTTGTTTTTGGGGTTCCGAGTTCTTGGTTCGATATTCGTGGTTTTGGATTCTTGGTTAAGGGTTCGGGATTTGACGTTCGGGGTTCAAGGTTAGGGGTTTCAGGTTCTGGGGTCGGGGTTCGGGTTTCTTGGTTTGGGGTTGAGGGTTCGGGGTTTAGAGTTTGGGGCTCCAGGTTTGGGGTTCGGGGTTCGGTGCTTGGGGTTCTGGGTTATAGGTTCGGGATTCGGGGTCAAATGTTTGGGGTTTCGAGTTTGGGCTTCAGGGTTCTAGGTTCGGGGTTCGAGATTCAAGGTTCGGGGTTTCCGGGTTGCAGGTTCGGGAATTGGGGTTCCCAGTTCGGGTTTCGGGATTGAGGGTTCGGGGCTCAGGGTTGCGGGTTACGGGTTATGGGTTGTAGGTTTGGCATCCAGGGTTTGGGATTTGGGGTTCTAGGTTTGGGGTTCGAAGTTCAGGGATCCGAGTTGAGCGTTCGAGGTTCTGGGTCGAGGGTTCATGGTTCGGGGTTCGGGTTTCCGAGTTCAACGTTCTAGGTTCTAGGTTCAGGGTTTAAGGTTCTGGGGTCGAGGGTTGGGGTTGAGGGTATGGGGTTCAGGGTTGGGTGTTCGGGGTTGAGGGTTTGGGGTTCAAAGTTTAGCGTTTGTGGTTTAGGGTTTGGGGTTTGGAGTTTAGGGTTTGGGGTTAAGGGTTTGGGGTTTGAGGTTTAGGGTTCTGGGTTCAGTGCTCGATGTTTGTGGTTTCAGGTTTAGGGTTCGGGTTTCGGTGTTCGGGGTTCGAGGTTTCGAGTTCCAGGTGTGGGGTTTAGGGTTCGGGGTTCAGACTTCGAGGTTATAGGTATGAAGTTTGTGGTTTCGGGTTTAGGGTTTAGGGTTTGGGGGTAAGCATTTGGTGTTCTAGGTTTTGGGTTCGGCGTTCGGGGTAAGAGGTTTGGGGTTTAGGGTTTAGGGTTCAGGGTTGGGGGGCAAGCGTTCGGCGTTTTGGGTTCTGGGTTTGGGGTTCAAGGTTCGGGTTTTTGGGTTCGGGGTTTCGTGCTCTTGGTTTGGGGTTAAGGATTTGAGATTTAGGGTTCGAGGTTCAAGGTTTTGGGCTCGGTGTTCAAGGTTCGCCATTGGGGGTTGAGGGTTCAGAGTTTGGGGTTAAAGGTTCCCATTTCGTGGTTTGGGGTTCAGGGTTCGGGGATCGAGGTTTCAGTTCTGGGTTTAGGGTTCTGGGTTTTTAGTTCGCCGTTCAGGGTTCCGATTTCTAGGTTCCAGGTTTCGAGTTCGGAGTTCGGGGTTCAGAGTTTCGGGTTTTGTGTTCAAGCTTCTGGGTTCTGAGTTCGGGGTTCGGGGTTCCGAGTTCTGAGTTCAGGGTTTTGGGTTTGGAGTTTAGGGTTTAGGGTTTGAGGTTCAGGGTTCCAGGTTTATGGTTCGGGGTTCCAGGTTCCCCGTTTAGCGTTCGAGATTCCAGGTTTAGGGTTTGGGGTTCTGGGTTCACGGTTCAGGGTTTAGGGTTCTAGGTTCGGGTTCCTGGTTCGGGGTTCAGGGTTCTGGGTTCAAGGTTTATGGTTCAGGATTCAGGTTTTCTTTTTTAAAAGAAACCTCCTTAGCATGATGGAGGTTAGGCGTGGACCACTACTAGTATATTATACTTAGTAATAGAGATACATAAAAAGAGGGAGACCTAAACCTGATTCGGGGTTCGGGGTTCAGGATTGAGTGTTCGGGGTCTCAGGTTCTGGGTTTTGTGTTTGGGGTTCCGAGTTCTTAGTTCGATGTTTAGGGTTCTGGATTTATGGTTCAGGGTTCGGGGTCTGACGTTCGGGGTTCAAGGTTAGGGGTTCCGGGTCCGGGGTTTGGTATTCATGGTTCGGGGTTCAGGTTCTGTGTTCGGGGTTCGGGTTTCGTGGTTTGGGGTTGAGGGTTCGGGGTTTGGAGTTTGGGGCTCAAGATTTGGGGTTCGGGGTTTGGTGCTCGGGGTTCCGGGTTATGGGTTCTGGATTCGGGGTTAAATGTTCGGGGTTCTATGTTCGGGGTTCGGGATTCAGGATTCGGGGTTCGAAGGTTGCAGTTTCGGGGATTGGGGTTCCGAGTTCGGGTTGAGGAGTTGAGGGTTCATGGTTCAGGGTTACGGGTTCCGGGTTATGGGATGTAGGTTTGGCGTTCAGGGTTTGGGATTTGGCATTCGAGGTCCGGGGTTCGAAGTTCGGGGATCCAGGTTGAGGGTTTGAGGTTCTGGGTTGAGGCTTCGGGGTTCAGGGTTTGGGGTTCAGGTTTTCGAGTTCGGCGTTCCAAGAGTTAGGTTTGGGGTTTGAGGTTCTGGGGTCGGGGGTCAGGGTTGAGGGTTTGGGGTTTAGGGTTAGGTGTTCGGGGTTGAAGGTTTGGGGTTCAGGGTTGGGCGTTTAAGGTTGAGGGTTTGGGGTTCAGAGTTTAGGGTTTGGGGTTAAGGGTTTGGGATTTGGGGTTCGGGGTTCTAGGTTTGGTGCTCAATTTTTGGGGTTCCAGGTTCAGTGTTCGGGTTTCGATGTTCGGGGTTTCGGGTTCCTAGTACAGGGTTCAGAGTTCGGGGTTATAGTATGAAGTTTGGGGTTTAGGGTTTAGGGTTTAGTGTTCAAGGTTCGTGGTTTCAGGTTTTGGGTACGGTGTTCCAGTTTCATGGTTTGGGGTTGAGGGTTCAGGGTTTGGAATTTGGGGCTCCAAGTTTGGGGTTCGGGGTTCGGTGCTAAGGGTTCCGAGTTATGGGTTTGAGATTTGGGGTTAAATGTTCGAGGTTCTGAGTTTGGGCTTCGAGGTTCTGGATTCAGGGCTCGGGATTCAGGGTTCGGGATTTCAGGGTTGCAGGTTCGGGGATTGGGGTTCCAGGTTCGGGGTTAAGGGTTCGAGGATCAGGGTTGCTGGTTCCGGGTTATGGGTTGTAGGTTTGGCATTCGGGGTTTGGGATTTGGGGTTCCGGGTTCAAAGTTCGGGCATCCGTGCTAAGGGTTCGAGGTTCTGGGTTGAGGGTTCAGGGTTCGGAGTTCAGGTTTTCGAGTTTGGCATTCCAGGTTCTAGGTTCGGGGGTCGAGGGTCGTGGTTGAGGGTTCGGGGTTTGGGGTTGGGCGTTTGGGGTTGAGGGTTTGGCGTTCGAAGTATAGGGTTTGGGGTTAAGGGTTCGGGGTTTGGGGTTGGGGGTTCTGGGTTCAGTGCTTGATGTTTGGGGTTCCATGTTCAAGGTTTGGGTTTCAGTGATCGGGGTTCCGGGTGCGGGGTTTAGGGTACATGGTTCAGAGTTTGGGATTACGGGTATGAAGTTTAGGGTTTAGGTTTTAGTGTTCAGGCGTAAGTGTTCGGTGTTCTAGGTTCTGGGGTTCGGGGCTCGGGTTTCGTGGTTTGGGGTTTCGGGTTCAGGGTTCGGGGTTTCGGGTTTGGGGTTTGGGATTCAAGGTTCCGGGATCGGGGTTTGGGGTTCGGGCATTCGAGGTTCTCGGTTCGGGGTTCTGGGCTCGGGATTCGTGGTTTAGGGTTTCGGGTTCAGGGTTAGGGGTTCCGGGTTCAGGGTTGGGGGTTCAGGGTTCTGGGATCGGGGTTTGGGGTTAGGGCTTTCGGGGGTCGGGGTTCTGGGCTCGGGTTTCGTGATTCGGGGTTTCGGGTTCAGGGTTTGGGACTCCGGGTTTGGGGTTTGGGATTCAAGGTTTCGAGATCAGGGTTTGGGGTTCAGGCTTTTAGGGCTCGGGGTTCTGGGCTCAGGGTTCGTGGTTCAGGGTTTCGGGTTTAGGGTTCGGGGTTCCGATTTTTGGATTCAAGGTTCCGGGATCGGGGTTTGGGGTTCAGGCTTTCGGGGTTCTGGGTTCGGGGTTCCGGGCTCGGGGTTCGTGGTTTTGGGTTTCGGGTTCAGGGTTCGGGGTTTCGGGTGCGGGGTTTGGGATTCAAGGTTCCGGGATCGGGGTTTGGGGTTCGGGCTTTCGGGGTTCTGGGTTTGGGGTTCTGGGCTCGGTGTTCGTGGTTCAGGGTTTCAGGTTCAGGGTTCAGGGTTCCAGGTTTGGGGTTTGGGATTCAAGGTTCCGGGATCGGAGTTTGGGGTTCGGGTTTTCGGGGTTTTGGGCTTGGGGTTCGTGGTTCGGGGTTTAGGGTTCAGGGTTTGGGTTTCCGGGTTCAGGGTTTAGGATTCAAGGTTCCGGGATTGGGGTTTGGGGATCGGGCTTTCGCGGTTCTGGGTTCGGGGTTCTGGGCTCGGGGTTCGTGGTTTGGGGTTTCGGGTTCAAGGTTCGGGGTTTTGGGTTTGGGGTTTGGCATTCATGGTTCCAGGATCAGGGTTTAGGGTTCGGGCTTTCTGGGTTTTGGGTTCGGGGTTCTGGGCTCGGGGTTCGTGGTTTGGGGTTTCAGGTTCAGGGTTCGGGGTTCAAGGTTCGGGGTTTGGGATTCAAGGTTCTGGGATCGGGGTTTGGGGTCCGGGCTTTCGGGGTTCTGGGTTCGGGGTTCTGGGCTCGGGGTTCGTGGTTCGAGGTTTGGGGTTCAAGGTTCGGGGTTTGGGATTCAAGGTTCTGGGATAGGGGTTTGGGGCTCGGGCTTTCGGGGTTCGGGGTTTTGGGCTCGGGGTTCGTGGTTCGGGGTTTCGGGTTCAGGGTTGGGGGTTCCGGGTTCGGAGTTTGGGATTCAAGGTTCTTGGATCGGGGATTGGGGTTGGGGCTTTCAGGCGTCGGGGTTCTGTGCTCGGGGTTCGTGGTTCGGGGTTTCGGGTTCAGGGTTCGGGGCTCCAGATTTGAGGTTTGGGATTCAAGGTTCCGGGATCAGGGTTTTGGGTTCGGGCTTTCGGGGTTCGGGGTTTTAGGCTCGGGGTTCGGGGTTCGGGGTTTCGGGTTTAGGGTTCGGGTTTCTGGGTTCGGGATTCAAGGTTCCGGGATCGGGGTTTGGGGTTCGAGCTTTCGGGGTTCAGGGTTCTGGGCTCGGGGTTCGTGGTTCGGTGTCTCAGCTTCAGGGTTCGGGGTTCCGGGTTCGGGGTTTGGGATTCAAGGTCCCGGGATCAGGGTTTGGGGTTCGGGCTTTCGGGGTTCTGGGTTCGAGGTTCTAGGCTCAGGGTTCGTGGTTCGGGGTTTCGGGTTCAGGGTTCGAGGTTTCGAGTTCGGTGTTTGGGATTCAAGTATCAGGCTCGGGGTTCTGGGCTCGGGGTTCGTGCTTCGGGGTTTCAGGTTCAGGGTTCGGGGTTCCGGGTTCGCGGTTTGGGATTCGGGCTTTCAGGGTTCTGGGTTCGGGGTTCTAGGCTCGAAGTTTGTGGTTCGGGGTTCCATGTTCGGGGTTTAGGATTCAAGGTTTCGGGATCGGGGTTTGGGGTTCAGGCTTTCAGGGTTCTGGGTTCGGGGTTATGGGGTCAGCGTTTGTGGTTCGGGGTCTCGGGTTCAGGGTTCGGGGTTCCGGGTTTGGGGTTTGGGATTCAAGGTTCCGGGATCGGGGTTTGGGGTTCGGGCTTTCGGAGTTCTGGGTTCGGGGTTCTGGCCTCGGGGTTCATGGTTCGGGTTTTCGGCTTCAGGGTTCGGGGTTCCGAGTTCGGGGTTTGGGATTCGAGGTCCGGGATTGGGGTTTGGGGTTTTGGGTTCGGGGTTCTGGGCTCAGGGTTCGTGGTTTGGGGTTTCGGGTTTAGGGTTCGGGGTTCCGGGTTCGGGGTTTGGGATTCAAGGTTCCGGGATCGGGGTTTGGGGTTCGGGCTTTCGGGGTTCTGGGTTCGGCGTTCTGGGCTCGGGGTTCGTGGTTTGGGGTTTCGGGTTTAGGGTTCAGGGTTCCGGGTTCGGGGTTTGGGATTCAAGGTTCCGGGATCATGGTTTGGGGTTTAGGCTTTTGGGATTCTGGGTTCGGGGTTCTGGGCTCAGGGTTCATTGTTCGGGGTTTCGGGTTCAGGGTTCGGGGTTCCAGGTTTGGGATTCAAGGTTCCGAGTTCGGGGTTTGGGGTTCCGATTTTCGGGGTTCTGGGTTCAAGGTTCTGGGCTCGGGGTTGGTGGTTCGGGGCTTCGGGTTCAGGGTTCGGGGTTCCGGGTTCGGGGTTTGGGATTCAAGGTTTCGGGATTGGGGTTTGGGGTTCGGGCTTTTGGGGATTTGGGTTTAGGGTTCTGCGCTCGGGGATCGTGGTTCAGGGTTTCGGGGTTAGGGTTCCGGGTTCCGGGTTCGGGGTTTGGGATTCAAGGTTCCGGGATAGGGGTTTGGGGCTCGGGCTTCCGGGGTTCTGGGCTCGGGGTTCGTGGTTCGGGGTTTAGGGTTCAGGGTTTGGGATTCAAGTTTCTGGGATCGGGGTTCTGGGCTCCGGGTTCGTGGTTCGGGGTTTCGGGTTCAGGGTTCGGGGCTCCGGGTTCGGGGTTTGGGATTCAAGGTTTCGGGATCGGGGTTTAGGGTTCGGGCTTTCAGGGTTCGGGGTTTTGGGCTCGGGGTTCGTGGTTCGGGGTTTCGGGTTCAGGGTTCCGGGCTCCAGGTTCGGGCTTTGGGATTCAAGGTTCCAGGATCGGGGTTTGGGGTTCGGGCTTTCGAGGTTCTGGGCTCGGGGTTCTGGGCTCGGTGTTCGTGGTTCGAGGTTTCGGGTTCAGGGTTCAGGGCTCCGAGTTTGGGGTTTGGGATTCAAGGTTCCGGGATCAGGGTTTGGGGTTTGGGCTTTCGAGGTTCTGGGTTCGGTGTTTTGGGCTCGGGGTTTGTGGTTCAGGGTTTCGGGTTCAGGGTTCGGGCTTCCGGGTTCGGGGTTTGGGATTCAAGGTTCCGGGATCGGGGTTTGGGTTACGAGTTTTCGCGGTTTTGGGTTCGGGGTTCTGGGCTCCGGGTTCGGGGTTCGGTGTTTCGGATTCAGGGGTCCGCATCCCGTGTTCGGGGTTTGGGATTCAAGGTTCCAGGATCGGGGTTTGGGGATCGAGCTTTCGCAGTTCTGGGTTCGGGGTTCTGGGATTGGGGTTCATGGTTTGGGGTTTCGAGTTCAGGGTTCGGGGCTCCGGGTTCGGGGTTTACGATTCAAGGTTCCAGGATCGGGGTTTGGGGTTCGTTCTTTCGAGGTTCGGGGTTCTGGGCTCGGGGTTCGTGGTTCGGGGTTTCGGGTCCAGGGTTCGGGGTTCTGGGTTCGGGGTTTAGGATTCAAGGTTCCGGGATCGGGGTTTAGGGTTCGGGCTTTCGCGGTTCTGGGTTGGGGGTTCTGGGCTCGGGGTTCGTGGTTCCGGGTTTTAGGTTCAGGCTTCGGGGTTCTGGGTTCGGGGTTTGGGATTCAAGGTTCCGGGATTGGGGTTTGGGGTTCGGGCTTGCGGGGTTCTGGGTTCGGGGTTCTGGGCTCAGTGTTCGTGGTTAAGGGTTTCGGGTTCAGGATTCGTGGTTCCGGGTTCGGGGTTTAGGATTCAAGGTTCTGGGTTCGGGATTCTGGGCTCAGGGTTCATGGTTCGGGGTTTCGGGTTCAGGGTTCCGGGTTCCGGGTTTGGGGCTTGGGATACAAGGTTCTGGGATTAGGGTTTGGGGTTCGGGATTTTGGGGTTCTGCGTTCGGTATTCTGGGCTCGGGGTTCGTGGTTCGGGGTTTCGGGTTCAGGGTTCGGGGTTCTAGTTTCAGGGTTTGGAATTCAAGGTTCCGGGATCGGGGTTTGGGGTTCGGGCTTTCGGGGTTCTGGGCTCGGGGTTTGTGGTTCGGGGTTTCGAGTTCAGGGTTCGGGGTTTCGGGTTCGGGGTTTGGGATTCAAGGTTCCGGGATCGGGGTTTGGGGTTCGGGCTTTCCGGATTCTTGGTTCGGGGTTCTGGGCTCAGGGTTCGTGGTTCGGGGTTTCGGGTTCAGGGTTCGGGGTTCGAGGTTCTGGGTTTGGGATTCCAGGTTCCGGGATCGAGGTTTGCGGTTCGGGCTTTCGGGGTTCTGGGTTCGGGGTACTGGGCTCGGGGTTTGTGGTTCGGGGTTTCGGGTTCAGGGTTCGGGGTTCTGGGTTCAGAGTATGGGATTCAAGGTTCCGGGATCGGGGTTTGGGTTTCGGGTTTTCGTAGTTCTTGGTTCGGGGTTCTGGGCTCGGGGTTCGTGGTTTGGGGTTTCGGGTTCAGGGTTCGGCGTTCCGGGTTCGAGGTTTGGGATTCAAGGTTTCGGGATCGGGGTTTGGGGTTCGGGATTTCGCAGTTCTGGGTTCAGGGTTCTGGGCTCGGGGTTCGTGGTTCGGGGTTTCAGGTTCAGGGTTTGGGGTTCCGGGTTTGGAGTTTGGGATTCAAGGTTCCCGGATCGGGGTTTGGGGTTCAGGCTTTCGGGGTTCTGGGTTCGGGGTTCTAGGCTCGTGGTTCGTGGTTTGGGGTTTCAGGTTCCGGGTTCGGGGTTCGGGATTCAAGGTTTTGGGATCGTGGTTTGGGCTTCGGGCTTTCGGGGTTCTGGGCTAGGGGTTCGGGGTTCGGGGTTTCGGGTTCAGGGTTCGGGTTTACGGGTTCGGGGTTCTGGGTTCAAGGCTTCGGGATCGGGGTTTGGGGTTCGGGCATTCGGGGTTCTGGGTTCGGGGTTCTGGGCTCGGGGATCGGGGTTCGGGGTTTCAGGTTCAGGGTTCCGGGTTCCAAGTTCATGGTTTGGGATTCAAGGTTCCGGGATCGGGGTTTGGGGTTCGGGCTTTCAGGGTTCTAGGTTTGGGGTTCTGGGCTCGAGGTTCGTGGTTTGGGATTTCAGGTTCAGGGTTCGGGGTTCCGGGTTCAGGGTTTTTTTTTTTTTAAAAGAAAGCCTCCTTAGCGGGAGGGGGGTTTGGTAGGGACCCCTACCAGTTTATTAATAATTAGAAAGAAGAAGTACATGATGGAGGGGGACCTAAACCTTACCTCCAAAAGAATTAATGGAAAACAATAAAGAAATAAAATAATAGAGCGGTGACTCACCGCATTACAAAGGTAATGAAAATAGTTAAGAAAAATAAGAGATAAAATGTGGTGACTCACCACAGTACAAAAATAAGGAGGGGGATATAAACCTGACCTCCAAAATAAAAGATAAATCAAAAAACTAAAGCCTAATATGAGGAATCTCATCCGCATCAAGAGAAAGGATGCCATGAATGTCTCTGGGGAGATCCCGCTGAGTAGAAAAGCTCTGGTCTTGCTGAAGAGAACAAGCCCAATTAGCCATGAAATCCGCTACCTGGTTGGCTTCCCTGTAGACATGATGAAGTTGAATCGGTGCAGAAGAGCATAGCTGCCGAATTCGAGCAATAAGATAAGCGTACTCCCAACAACATGAACTAGACGAGGTGATCCATGAAATAGCAGTAGCAGAATCAGATTCAACAATCAGAGAAGGGAACCCAACAGAAATGGCCAGCTCCAACCCAACCTGAATAGCGACTAACTCAGCATAGATGATGGGTTTGTGATCAAGGAAGCGCCCAAATGCACCCACAAACCTGCCCAAGTGATCTCTGAGAATACCTCCAGTAGCTGAAGGACCAGGATTACCGTGAGAGCACCCATCAACATTAAGTTTCAAGGAGCCCGCAGGGGGTCTAAGCTATGATATCACTCTCACTGTCCTGGGTCTGCAAGGCAAACATCTCAAGGCCCTCACTAACCTCACAGATAAATCTCCACGAAGCTGTGATGCTTTGAAGCCGACTGCCAAGCCAATAAGGTGCAAGTCTACTGTGATGTTATGAATAACCCGCAATACATGGAAGGGGGTGCCATCAAATCTACAGGCATTACGAGCCTTCCATATGTGCCAAAGTACATTGCAGGCAACCATAATCCTGATATGGCACGCTGAAGGGGAGCAACGGCGCCAATGAAGGAGCAGAGAAGAGATAGAAGAGAACTCATAGAAATGAAGCCCAAACATCCCAAAAAAATGAAGCCAAACCTGTCGAGTCAGGGGACAATGCAGAAAAAGGTGGCACTGGGTCTCACTGGCACAGCCACAAATACAACGAGAAACCATCTGAAAACCTTTTCTTGTCAATGAGTCATCCAAGGCAACAAAACCATGTAAGAGCCGCCAAATAAAAAATGAAACCTGAAGAGGGATGTGCCTCTGCCAAATAAATGAAAAGACAGGCCTAACAGCCATAGACGCCCTGATGTGGTCCCAAGCAGAGCGAAGAGAAAAGCCACCATCTAAAGATAAACTCCATCTGATCTGATCAGGGCCTTGCTGCCAGGTAGGAATCAGAAAAATCTACTCAGCGACAGAGGTGGGTAAAAACCCCTGGGCATAGGTGATCCACTAAAGTAATCCAAAACAGCGGCATGAAGATCCTTGCCAATAACCTCCCAACAGGCCTGGTAAAATCTACTACAAAAGCCATCAGGACCAGGAGAGCTATCTGAATCAATAGAAAATACTGCCGCACGAACTTCCTCAATAGTAGGAAGACCACAAAGAGCAATATTATCGTCCTCAGTCACCAAAGAGGGGATAAAGTCAAAGTCCCTCGTAGAGAAAGCAGAGTCATCACCAGTAAGAAGAGTCTGAAAATAAGATACCGCTGAGTCCCTAATAGCATCAATATCAGAAATCCACATGCCATCATCCCCCTGAATACGATGAACTCCAAGGATATGGTGTTTCTTCCGAGTCATAGCATGAAAAAATTTGGAATTAGCATCCCCCTCTTTCAACCATCTGACACGGGATTGCTGTCTCAAGAATGATTCCTCTCTGGATAAGGCCTGGAGTAACTGGGCTTTAGCTAGCTGTAAGGCAGAACGATCCATATCAGATCCTGAAGCATCAAATAACCTCTCCCTAAATAACACCTCTTGTTCAGCCTCCTTCACTTTGTCAAAAACATTTCCAAACACCTCTTTATTCCATTGCTTGAGTCGGTGTTTGAGTCTAATCAGCTTCTGCTGGAAAGCAGTCATACCGTAAGAATTTATAGGCAAAGACCATTCCTGTTTGATGATTTCCAACAATTCAGGATGCTTCAACCATGCATGTAGAAATTTGAATCTGCTTGGGCCCCGAGTCTGTCTAGACTCACATGATAAGAGAAGGGGAGAGTGATCAGAGCCAGTGCGGTTAAGATGTGAAACTTTGAATACCAAAAAGCGACGCGCCCATTGGTTATTAACCACAACCCGGTCCAATCTACGCTTGGTAAAACCATTAACCCAAGTATAAGGAGTTCCTTCAAACCCAGCATCTTCCAGCCCACAATCCATAAGAGCCACATTAAAATCATCAATGGCTGATTGAAGTTGGGGATGACCCCCAACCACCTCAGAGTGCTGCTGAACAACATTAAAATCCCCACCAACCATCCAAGGACCATCAATTTCCCCAGAAAAAGAAAGCAAGGCATCCCAGAGCTCCACACACAGTGATGCTGAACACTTAGCATAAACATAAGAAATATAAAACGGCTTAGAACTAGAACAATGGCTGACCTTACAATGAATCACCTGACCCATGTCATGTAAAATCTGAACACTGTATGGCTGAGACCAAAAAATCCATATTTTACCAGAAGCAGAGGCAAAAGCAGAATCCATACCCAATCTAACTCTGGAGGAAGTAATCTTGTCAGACGTAAGGAAAGGCTCCAGAGTACAAAGCAGCTGAAGGTGATGAAGCTTAATAAGCTTTTTAAGTCTCCTAATAGAAGGATTCTGACCAATCCCCCTAATATTCCAAATGAGAGACTTAATCATTTTGATTTGCTCCTACCCTTGCGGGCGATAGTTTGAGGGGGTTTACTAGCAGCAGTATTTGTAGGAACATTATCTTTCTTTTTACCACGATGACTTCTAAGAACCCTTTGGAAGCCATCAGCATCGATGGAGCCAGTATTAGAAGAAGAAGAGATAGTATCAATTTTGGAGGCAGTATCTTCGCTTTGGGGAACAACATCAGGGGCCCCAGGATCAGAAGCATATCTATCATCAGTCCCACCTTCCAGGTCATCATCAGATGAAGCATCATCAGCAGAGTGAGATGAACCAACACGGCCAGAAGGAATAGTCTGATTACTCGGGATATCCTCTGACTGAAAATTAATAGTAACACCAGGAGCTCGTCCAGGAGATAAAGATACATTATAAGAAGCAGTACCAGAGCAGGGACCTGGAGCTGTAGTGACAACAGTGCTATCCAATCCCGAATGGGGAACAATAATAGGAGCAATAACTGAAGTTGGGACAATAGCTGGAGAAGAGTGGACATGATCCTGCAGTGAAGTAGTAATAATAGGAGCATCTGGAGAAGAACTTACCTTATCAGGAGTCAGCATAATAATAGGAGGAGACGCAGTAGCAAAATCCTGAGGCAAGGCTGACGGTCCATCATTAACTGGAACTGAACTGGAAGAAGGGACCTCAGGAATTGAAAGAGAAGTAGGGGCAGAGGTCGCAGGAGCTAAAGTAGGCCCCTTTAGGGACTTTGCCACATAAACAGGCCTTCCCTGTCCAGCAGACACCTCCTCTGAAGAAGCTTTCTCTTTTCCCTTTTCATTCCCAACCCTAGCAGGAGGTCGAAGTGTAGGGTTTGCAATAAAACATTTCTCTTGCTTGTGGCCCAAGTGCTTACAAGACATGCAATAATCAGGGAGTTTCTCAATAATAATGTCTTGAACAAAACCTGACTCCTCATCACCAACCCAAACCTTTTAGCAAAAGAAGGTTGGGAAACATCACATTCAACCAACACCCGAGCAACAGTTGGTCTATTAAGAGTGGCAGTGGCATGATCAACTCTCAGTGGCTTACCAACAGCAGAGGCAATAGAAAATAAAGCAGACTTACAATGGACTAAGTGTATGGGAAGATAAGGAAGAGTGATCCAGACAGGGACAACTGGTGACTCTTCATTGCATCTGAACTGAGGGCTCCACTTGAAAACACGCATAGTGTGTCCCTGAACAAACCAAGACTGTCTTGTCCATAGCCTGGTGTAATCCTCTTCAAGTCTCAGCTTAATCAAAATATGCCGTTTGTCAAGCAGAGAAATTTGCCAATCACCTTTCAATCCCAAAGAGGAAAAGAATTTTCTGATAAGCTCCATTGTTGGCCTCCCAAAGGAAAACTTTCCAACTAAGGAGAGCTTAAAAGGTTCAGCCATGATAGCAATCTCCTCCTTAGAAAATAGAACAGCAGGCATTCCATGGTAATTAGAAAGGGGTTTAATGGGAATTTCGGGGGAATGATTTTTCCTAATTCCAAGGGCATCAATAAAAGATTTCTCCGGCCTAGGGATTTCCTTTTCAATAGGAGGTGATGGAGAGGCTTGGTTCGGGGGTAAATTGGGGTTTTTGGCAAAGATTTCAGTTTTGGGAGGAATGGTTAAGTTATGGGAAAAATTGCCATTTTGGGGGAGGGAAGTGTAATTTTTGGTTTTGGGGGGGTTTTTGGAAAGGGCGGGGAATTGGGAAGAGTTGGGGTTTTCAAGGTCAAAGTTGGAATTTTTAATTTTGGAGTTAGGGTTTGCAATTTGGGAATTAGGGTTTTCAATTTGGGAAATTTCGACATTAGGGTTTTCAATTTGGGGATTTGGATGATTAGGGTTCACATGGAGTGGGGAATTAGTTGAATTAGGGTTAGGTATTGGAATTGGGGGTTCAAATTGGGGGAATTGGGAAATTGGGGTAAATTAGGGTTTTAGATTGGGAAATTTGGCCAATTTGGGGAATTAGGGTTTGCAATTGGGGATTTAAGGTAATAGGGATTTGGGGATTATTTGAATTGGAAATTTGGGAGGTAGGGTTTGAAATTGAAGAAGAATTAGGGATTTGGGGGATAGTTGGGCCAATTTGAAAATTGGGGATTTCATTAAGGGCAATTTGGGGAATAAAGGCATTAGGGTTAGGTTGTGAGTTTTGAAGATTAGGGTTTTGGTGTAGTGGGGTGGCGGCTGCCATGGTAGCGGCGCCGGCAAGGGTACTGGCCGGAGCACCGGCGACGGTCGGAAAATGGTCGCCGGCGCCGGGAAGGGGCGATTTTTCGGCGACCGGTTGTGGGGAATGAGATTTGGTTGGTTTTTTGGAGATTTTTTGGGGGGTTTTCAAGCATGGCAGCCATGGGAGAGGGATTAAGGTCTGGAAACACCTTCAAAACAGATCTGGAATCTCCAGAAATTAAGTCCACGGCAGCTTGAACTTGCAAGGATTGATCGGCCAAAGGAGGGAGCTCGGGAATCCGGCCGTGAGGGCTGTGACCAGCAGCCTTTAGAGCTGTTAAATGGGTCTGAAAAGCAGTCAAAATCTGCAACATCTGGTCGAGATTGAAGGAGGAAGAAGAGCCCTCCATCCCGTGCAAAGAAGGGGCGGTTTTCACCAATTCTGGGCAGAACTCTACCTTCACTTGGGACAACCTGTGGGTGGCCGGAATCTCACCGGAAAATTCAGATGGTATCTTCTTGCTCCCCATCTGTTATGGGGGCTATGGAAGCCATTGGAGTGGCCAAGCAATGGCCAAAGTGCCGTACAAGCCTTCACCAACTTCGAGAGTAGGTTACGGCCGGCGGGTTCACCGGAAAACCGGCCTGCCGACGCCGGAAAAGTGATGGCCGGGGTTGGGAGAGATGAGAGAAAATTTTTAGAGAGAGAAAGTTCGGTTTTGGTTTAGGGTTTAGGGTTTAGGGTTTAGGGTTTAGGGTTAGGGTTTAGGGTTTAGGGTTTAGGGTTAGGGTTAGGGTTCAGGGTTCAGGGTTCAGGGTTCAGGGTTTTTTTTTTTTTTATCAAACATGCCCTTAAATTTACTTTTCCCTTTTGATAATGTTATAGTTTTGAACACGGAATTGAAAGTTACAGCCCACCTTCTATGATTTGTACAAAATGAAAACTACATAAAAGATGACTTCTAAATTTTCACCTCAGAAGGAACAAATTATTTTTGCCTCTTCTTTGCTTGTAAAGTCGAAGTCATAGGGACTACTCTCTTTTTGGCAAATACGCTTGTTCTGCTATCCAAATTATCTTCACTGTCATCATCATCATCATCATCTTTATCATCATACCCGTTTCTTGCAGGTGAGATGATTTCCTCCGTGCTTTTGGCCGCTTTTCTTTTTCCAGCATTTAATTTTGCATGCAATTTCCTTTCAACAGGGTCATTTAGAGGTCCAACCTTGGGCTGCCTTGGGACTGTTGCTCCCAATCCAAGCCTGAGAGGTCGACCCTCTAATTCTACTTCAGCCAATTCGTCTACAGTGGATTGTGTCATATTACTAACCCATTTTTCAGCCAATTTGAGTGCCTTATCTAACTTAACCAGTTGAGGACGTGAAGTTTTTTTTGGCAGGTTCCTCCATGCTCGTTGCAACTTCTTTAATAACCTTTAATGGAGAAGTTCGAGACTTCGAGTCGAAGCAGCTTTGTCCGAGATGGGTGGCATCTGAACCGCCACTCACCACTGCGGAGTGCCCGCAACATCAGGGTTTGCTGGTTTAGGGTTCATGGGGTTTTAGGGTTCAGGGTTCAGGTTCAGGGTTCAGGGTTCAGGGTTCATGGTTCAGGGTTCAGGGTTCAGGGTTTCAGGGGTTCAGGGTTTAGGGGTTAGGGTTTTTTTTTTTTTTTTTTAGAAAAACCTCCTTAGCGGGTGGGGGGTTTGGCAGGGACCCCTACCAGTTTATTAATAATATAAATTAAGTACATGATGGAGGGGGACCTAAACCTTACCTCCAAAAGAAGCGAAGGAAAACTGTAACCAAAGAACGTAATAGAGCGGTGACTCACCGCTTTACAATGATATAGAAAAAGACTAGATAAAATAATGAAGTAATTATGGTGACTCACCATAGTACAAAAGTAAGGAGGGGGACATGGACCTGACCTCCAAAGTATAAGATAAGAACTGAAAACTCTAAGTCCTAAGGTGAGGAGTCTCATCTGCATCAAGAGAAAGTATACCATAAATGCCTCGAGGAAGATCTCGCTGTGCAAAGAAACTCTGATCTTGCTGATGAGTGCATGCCCAATTAGCCATGAAGTCCGCTGCCTGATTGGCCTCCCTATAAACATGACAGATTTGAATCGGTGCAGATTTACAGAGTATTCGAATCCGAGCCAAGAGATAAGCATATTCCCAACAGCCTGAATTACAGGAAGTAACCCAAGAAATAGCAGTGGAGGAATCTGATTCAACAATCAAAGAAGAGAACCCAACTGAAGTGGCCATCTCCAACCCAACCTGAAGAGCCACTAGCTCAGCATAAATGATGGGCTGATGATCCAAAAATCGACCAAATGCCCCCACAACTCTGCCCAAGTGATCACGAAGAATACCGCCTGCAGCTGAGGGGCCCGGGTTACCACGGGAGCAGCCATCTACATTGAGCTTCAAAGAACCCACAAGAGGCCGCCGCCATGATATCAATCTCACTATCCTGGTTTTGCAAGGCAGTGTTCTCAAAGAGCTCACAAACCCCACAGAAGAATCTCCACGAAGTTGTGAAGCTTTAAAGCCCAATGCCAAACCAAGAAGGTGCAAATCTGCTGTAATACTATGAATAACTCGCAGAACATGGAAGGAAATACCGTCAAATCTACAAGCATTACGAGTCTTCCATATGTGCCACAGTATGTAGCAAACAACCACAATCCTAATGTGGCTCACTGAAGGGGAACACCGACGCCAATGAAGTAGCATAGTAGAAACGGATGTAAACTCATAAAAGTGTAGCCCAAACATCCCAAAAAAATACTGCCAAACTTGCCGAGTCAGTGAGCAATGAAGAAAGAGGTGGCTCAGGGTCTCACAGTCACATCCACATATGCATCTTGAAACCATGTGAAAGCCTTTGCTTGCCAGGGAGTCATCTAAAGCAAGAAAGCCATGAAGGAGCCGCCAAATAAAGAAGGAAACCTGAATAGGAATGTGCCTCTGCCAAATGAAAGAATAAACAGGCCTGGGTTCCATAGAAGTCCGAATGTGCTCCCAAGTAGAACGAAGGGAGAAGTCTCCATCTAATGATAGACGCCATCTGATCAAATCTGGGCCTTGCTGTGTGGTTGGAATCATGAATATCTGCTCAGCAATAGAAGTGGGTAACTCAGCCAAAATCCTCTCCCTATCCCACCCTGTATCAGTCCAGTAAGAAGATACAGAAGCTGAAGAAGCTGCTAGAGGATTGAATGAAATTAGTGGGCAAGAGCCCACCCAGCAATCATACCAAAAGCTGGAATTCCCTGAACGAACTAACCATCTAATAAGGGGCTCAGCTGTCAGCCTGACAATGCAAAGGCGCCTCCATAGAGGGGAAGCAGGATAAGTAAAATGAACCAGAGATGGGTGATCAGCATAACAATATTTAGCCTTCATAAAGGAGGCCCATAAAGACTGCTGAGCTCTAAAATGCCACCACAGTTTGATCTCACAAGCCATAACCACATCAGCCAGAGAACGAACCCCTATACCCCCTTCTTCCACAGGGAAGCAAACAGAGGCCCACTTGCACCAGTGAATTTTCCTTGAAGTAGTAGTATCACCCCAAAGGAATTTGGTAAATAATCGCTCCAACTGGTGAAAGACATCTGATGGAGGCCTCAAGACATGGAATAAATAGATAGGCATGGAGGAAAGGACATGTCGAATCAGAATAATCTTACCCCCGAATGAGAGGAGTCGATTAGCCCAGCCTGAGATCTTATCTCTAACCTTCCTCACTAAATCTTCAAAGAAGGCAATCTTAAGATTACCCAAATAAATGGGACATCCAAGATAGGTGAAAGGAAGATTACCTCTCTGAAAGCCAGTCACATTATGAATAATACTCCTTCTTGAACCAGTAGACGATCTGCCAGTATAATATCTACTCTTAGCCTGACTGACGAGTTGGCCTGAAATAGCCTCATATCTGTGTAGCACATCCATGAAATGACGAAGACTATCTCTGCTCCCATTAGCAAAAATGATGATATCATCAGCAAAACTCAAATGAGAGATGGTGATGGGAACTCCTGTAGCATAGGCAACTGAGGGATACCGAGCTACTAATCTATCCAAACTCCTGGAAAGAAATTCTGCTGCAATAATAAAGAGGCTAGGAGAAATAGGATCACCCTGTCGTAATCCCCTCTGTGACTGGAAGAATCCCTTAGCAACCCCATTAACCATCACAGAAAACCAAGGGTTTGTAATGGCTCTGTGAATCAATGAAATCCACTGCTCAGAAAAACCAAAGGCCCGAAGCATCTGAAGAATAAAAGGCCTGGACATCCTATCATATGCTTTAGCCATATCCAGCTTTATCACCACATTACCCCCTCGAGTCCTTCTATTCAAATCATGAACTAACTCCTGGGCAAGCAGTATGTTGTCGTGGATCAATCTTCCAGGAACAAAACCACTCTGGGAGGGAGAGATAAGCTGAGGTAGAATGCAGGAAAGCCTGGAAACCAGAATTTTAGTAATGACTTTATTACTCACATTACAAAGACTGATTGGCCTAAAATCAGCCCATGTGGTAGGAGAAGGTTTTTTAGGCAGCAGTACAAGAAGAGTGCTTAAAAAACCTCTGGGCATAGGAGATCCTCTGAAATAATCAATAACAGCAGTGTGAAGGTCCATACCAATCACCTCCCAGCAAGCCTGGTAAAATTTACTACAAAACCCATCTGGGCCTGGAGAACTATCAGAATCTATAGAGAAAACAGCCTCACGGACTTCCTCGATCGAAGGGAGCCCACATAGAGAGTTATTATCCTCTTCAGTTACCAAAGTAGGGATAAAGTCAAAGTCTCTCTCAGAGAAGGTAGACTCATCACCAGATAGGAGAGTCTGAAAATAGGACACTGCTGAGGCCTCAATTGCCTCTGTATCTGTAATCCACATACCGTCATTCCCCTGAATACGATGGACTCCAAGAATATGGTGCTTCCTTCGAATCATGGCATGAAAAAAACGGGAATTGGCGTCCCCCTCCTTTAGCCATCTAACACGGGATTGCTGTCTCAAAAATGACTCCTCTCTGGATAAAGCTTGGAGTAACCTGGCTTTGGCCAATTGCAAAGCTGATCGATCCTGATCAGAGCCTGATGCATCAAATAATCCCTCCCTGTAAAGTACTTCTTGTTCAGCCTCATGAACTTTATTAAAGACATTTCCAAATACCTCTTTGTTCCACTGCTTAAGACAATGTTTGAGCCTTATAAGTTTCTGCTGGAAAGCACTCATACCATTTGATAAAACGGGCAGTGACCAGTTATGTTTGATGATTTCCATCAAGTCAGGATGTTTCAACCAGGTATGTAAAAATTTGAATCTACTCGGGCCCCGGGCCTGCCCTAAATCACAGGATAATAGAAGAGGAGAATGATCAGATCCAGTGCGGTTGAGGTGTGAAACTTTGAACACAGGAAAGTGTCTCCCCCACTGATTATTAACCACTACCCTGTCCAATCTACGCCTAGTGAAACCATTTGCCCAAGTATAAGGAGTCCCCTCAAAACCAGCATCTTCAAGTCCACAGTCCATAAGAGTCACATTAAAGTCATCAATGGCTGATTGAAGTTGAGGATGACCCCCAACCACTTCAGAATGCTGCTGTACAACATTAAAGTCTCCCCCAACCATCCAAGCACCGTCAATTTCCCTAGAAAATGTAATCAGAGCATCCCAAAGGTCCATGCGTAATGGTGCTGAACACTTAGCATAAACAAAGGATAAAAATACCGGCTCTGGAAGGGAGTAGTGGCTGACCTTACAATGAATCACCTGGCCCATATCATGTAGAATTTGAACACTGAATGGTTGAGACCAGAAAACCCAAATTTTCCCAGAAGCTGAAGCAAAAGCAGATTCCATGCCTAATCTGACTCTAGTAGAATCAATCTTCTCAGCTGAGAGAAAAGGCTCCAGAATACAAAGCAGCTGAAGATGGTGTAACTTAATAATATTTTTGAGTCTCCTGATAGAAGGATTCTGGCCAATCCCCCTTATATTCCAAATTAGGGACTTAATCATTTTAAATTGCTCCTACCCTTACGGGCAATAGTTTGAGGGGGTTTGCTAGTACCAGTGCTTGTAGTATTACCCTTCTTTCCACCACGACGACTTCTAAGGACTCGCTGGAATCCATCATCATCAATGAGACTAGTGCTGGAAGAAGAAGAGATAGCAACAGTTTTGGAGGTGGGATCCTCACTCTGGGGAACATCAGCAGAGGCTCCAGGATCAGAATCAAAGCTATCATCAATCCCAAATCTATTATCATCATCAGAGGAAATGTCATCAGCAGAATGAGAAGAGCCAACACGGCCTGAATGAAATGTCTGATTGCTGGGAATATCTTCTGACTGGAAATTAGTGGTAACACCAGGAGCTCGTCCAGGAGATAAAGAGAGAATATGAGATGCAGTCTCAGAACAAGGACCTGGAGCTATGGTAACAGCTGTGCTATCCAATCCCAAAGAAGGAGTAGTAATAGGGGCAATCACTGAAGCTGGAGTAGATGGTAGTATAGTAGGAGCTTGTTCCTGCACTGAAGTAACAAGTATAAAAGCATCTGAGGAGGGGCATACCTGATCAGGAGGCATAGTAATAATAGGAGGGGAAGATATAGCATAATCCTGATGTAGAGATGAAGGTCCAGCAGTATCATGAACAAAACTGGAGGAGGGAATCTCAGGTGCTGGATGGGAGATAGGGGCTGAAATCTCAGACACAATAGGTCTCTGTGTAGGTTTTGGCACATAAACAAGTCTTTCTTGGGCAGTAGACACTTCCCCTGAAGAAGTTTTCCCTTTTCCTTTCTCATTTCCCACCCTGTCAGGAGGCCGAAGTGTGGGATTTGCAATAAAACATTTCTCCTGCTTGTGACCCAAATGCTTACATGACATGCAGTAATCTGGGAGCTTCTCAATAACAATATCCTGAACAAAACCCGACTCCTCATCACCAACCCAAACCTTTTTGGCAAAAGAAGGTTGGGAAACATCACATTCAACCAACACCCGTGCAACAGTTGGTCTATTAAGAGTGGCAGTGGCATGATCAACTCTCAGTGGTTTACCAACAGCAGAGGCAATAGAAAATAATGCAGACTTACACTGGACTAAGTGTATGGGAAGATAAGGCAGAGTGATCCAGACAGGGACAACTGGTGACTCTTCATTGCATCTGAATTGAGGGCTCCACTTGAAAACACGCATAGTGTGTCCCTGAACAAACCAAGACTGTCTAGTCCATAGCCTGGTGTAATCCTCTTCAAGTCTCAACTTAATCAAAATATGCCGCTTGTCAAGCAGAGAAATTTGCCAATCACCTTTCAATCCCAAAGAGGAAAAGAATTTTCTGATAAGCTCCATTGTTGGCCTCCCAAATGAAAACTTTCCAACTAAGGAGAGCTTAAAAGGTTCAGCCATGATAGCAATCTCCTCCTTAGAAAATAAAACAGCAGGCATTCCATGATAATTAGTGAGGGGTTTAATGGGAATTTCAGGGGAATGATTTTTCCCAATTCCAAGGGCATCAATAAAAGATTTCTCCGGCCTAGGGATTTCCTTTTCAGGAGGTGAAGGAGAGGCTTGGTTCGGGGGTAAATTGGGGTTTTTTGCAAAGATTTCATTTTTCGGAGGAATGGTTAAGTTATGGGAAAAATTACCATTTTGGGGGAGGGAAGTGTAATTTTTGGTTTTGGGAGGGTTTTTTGAAAGGGCGGGGAATTGGGAAGAGTTGGAGTTTTCAAGGTCGAAGTTGGAATTTTTAATTTTGGAGTTAGGGTTTACAATTTGGGAATTAGGGTTTTCAATTTGGGAATTTTCGACATTAGGGTTTTCAATTTGGGGATTTGGATGATTAGGGTTCACATGGAGTGGGGGATTTGTTAAATTAGGGTTAGGGATTGGGATTGAGGGTTCAATTTGGGGGAATTGGGTAGTTGGGGAAATTAGGGTTTTAGATTGGGAAAATTGGCCAATTTGGGGATTTAGGGTTTGCAATTGGGAATTCATGGTAATAGGGATTTGGGGATTATGTGAATTGGGAATTTGGGAGTTAGGGTTTGAAATTGAAGAAGAATTAGGGATTGGCTCATTAAGGGTAGTTTGGGCATTGGACATATAAAGTGTACCTAGGTTAGAATTAGGGTTTTGGAGAAAGGAGGTGGCGGCTAGGGTTTGATGGGGGCTGGCTGCCAAGGTGGCGGCGCCGGTGGGGAGGGTCGCCGGAGTGCCGGAGATGGCCGGAATCCGGTCGCCGGCGGCCGGCGGTATGAAATGGCCGGCGGTAGGGTGAAATTGAGGGTTTTTTGAGGTTTTTTGAGGGAGAACATGGTAGGGCTCGGCCATGGCAGCCATGGGTGATGTGAGAGGACCTTTTTGAGGTTGTTGGACGTTAGGAACTTCGCCGGAAAAACTAGGTACGGTAGATCCCACATTAACGGTTGAAGGGAGGAAGTTCCTATGGTTTTGATGTCGGTTTTGAGCGCCCTGTACAGCTGCTGTTAGGGCTTCGATTTGGGCATGGAAACCACCCAAAATACCTACAATATGGTCCAGATTCAATGGGGAAGAAAGATCTTCACGGCCGGGCAAAGGATGAGGGTTTTTGGCCGGATTTTCGTCGAAAAAAGAACCAATTCCATGAGGAACTGCTGTGATATTTTCCAGCACCATAGGAGGGCTGAAAATCAGTCCCTTGGACGTGGAGGCACGCTGGTTTTGGTTAGAAAACATGGCTGGTCGCAAATCGGTGCCGGAGGAGGGAGGATTCTTACCGGAAACTTCAAGATTCACCATTGTAATCGAAGAGGGCAGCGGCGGTCCCTCATGTTCAAGTTCGGCAGCCATGAAAGGCTGCTCGGAAGTGTTCGTCGCCAAAGAATCGTCGGAGAAAGGTTCGCCGAAGAGGGAGAAGGAGATTGGCCGGCGGCTTCGCCGGAAAACCGGCCGGACGGCGCCGGAAAAAAGGTTGGCCGAGGCTATGGAGATTGAGAGAATTTTTTAGAGGGGTTTAGGGTTAGGGTTTAGGGTTCAGGGTTCAGGGTTTAGGGTTTAGGGTTCAGGGTTCAGGGTTCAGGGTTTAGGGTTTAGGGTTCAGGGTTCAGGGTTCAGGGTTTAGGGTTCAGGGTTCAGGGTTCAGGGTTCAGGGTTTAGGGTTTTAGGGTTTAGGGTTCAGGGTTCAGGGTTTAGGGTTCAGGGTTTAGGGTTTTTTTTTTTTTTTAGAAAGCCTCCTTAGCGGGAGGGGGGTTTGGCAGGGACCCCTACCAGTTTATTAATAATTGAAAAAAGAAGTACATGATGGAGGGGGACCTAAACCTTACCTCCAATAGAAGTAATGGAAAACAATAAAGAAATAAAATAATAGAGCGGTGACTCACCGCATTACAAATGTAATGAAAATAGCTAAGATAAATAAGAGATAGAATGTGGTGACTCACCACAGTACAAAAATAAGGAGGGGGACATAAACCTGACCTCCAAAATAAAAGATAAATGACAAAACTAAAGCCTAATATGAGGAATCTCATCCGCATCAAGAGAAAGAATGCCATAAATGTCTCTGGGAGATCCCGCTGAGTAGAAAAGCTCTGGTCTTGCTGAAGAGAACAAGCCCAATTAGCCATGAAATCCGCTGCCTGGTTGGCTTCCCTGTAGACATGATGAAGCTGAATCGGTGCAGAAGAGCATAGCTGCCGAATTCGAGCAATAAGATAAATGTACTCCCAACAACATGAACTAGACGAGGTGATCCATGAAATAGCAGTAGCAGAATCAGATCCAACAATCAGAGAAGGGAACCCAACAGAAATGGCCAGCTCCAACCCAACCTGAATAGCAACTAACTCAGCATAGATGATAGGTTTGTGATCAAGAAAGCGCCCAAATGCACCCACAAACCTGCCCAAGTGATCTCTAGAATACCTCCAACAGCTGCTGGACCAGGATTACCGCGAGAGCACCCATCCACATTAAGTTTCAAGGAGCCCGTAGGGGGTCTAAGCCATGATATCAGTCTCACTGTCCTGGGTCTGCAAGGTAAAAATTCTAAAGCGCTGCACAAACCTCAACAGATAAATCTCCACGGAGTTGTGAGGCTTTGAATCCAAAAGCTAGCCAATAAGGTGCAAATCGGCTGTGATGTTATGAATAACCCTATAGCATGGAAAGAGGTGCCATCAAATCTACAACATTACGTGCCTTCCAGATGTGCCAAGTACATAGCAGACAACCATGATTCTAATATGACACGTAGTGAAGGGGAGCAACGCGCCAAGTGAAGGAGCAGAGAAGAAATAGATGAAAACTCATAGAAAGTGAAGCCCAAACATTCCAAAAAAATGAAGCCAAACCTGTCGTATTGAAGGACAATGCAGAAAAGGTGCATTGGGTCTCACTGGCACAGCCACAAATACAGCGAGAAACCATCTGAAAACCTTTGCTTGCCAACGAGTCATCCAGAGCAACAAAACCATGTAAGAGCCGCCAAATAAAAAATGAAACTTGAAGGGGGATGTGCCTCTGCCAAATAAATGAGAAGACAGGCCTAATAGCCATAGATGCCCTGATGTGGTCCCAAGTAGAGCGAAGAGAAAAGTTTCCATCTAAAGATAAACTCCATCTGATTAGATCAGGGCCTTGCTGCCATGTAGGAATCATAAAAATCTGCTCAGCGACAGAGGTGGGTAAAAGAGCCAAAATCCTCTCCCTATCCCACCCTGTATCCGTCCAGAACGAAGAGACAGGAGCTGAAGAAGCCGCCAGAGGATTAATAGAAATCAAAGGGGTAGAACCTACCCAAACATCATACCAGAAACTTGAATTCCCTGAACGTATAAACCATCTAATAAGTGGCTCAGCTGTCGCTCTTATAATGCAAAGGCGCCTCCACAAAGGCGAGGCAGGGTAAGCAAAGGGACTATGTAGGGTTGAGTGGCATGGCAATATTTAGCCTTCATAAAGGAGGCCCATAATGACTGTTGGCTTCTAAAGTGCCACCAAAGTTTGATCTCACAAGCTGTGACCACATCAGCAAATGAACGGACCCCAATTCCCCCTTCCTCCACGGGAAAGCAGACAGAAGCCCATTTACACCAATGGATTTTCCTTGAGGTATCCGTGTCACCCCAAAGGAATTTGGTAAATAATCTCTCCAGCTGGTGAAAGACATCAGATGGAGGCCTCAACACATGGAATAAGTAAAGTGGCATAGAAGATAACACATGCTTGATCAGAATAATTTTACCCCCGAATGAAAGAAGTCGGTTAGCCCAGCCAGAAATTTTATCTCGAACCTTCCGCACTAGATCTTCAAAGAAGGCAATCTTCAGATTACCCAAGTAAATTGGGCATCCCAGATAAGTGAATGGAAGGTCACCCCTCTGAAAACCTGTCACATTATTAATAACGTCCCTTCTTGAGCCAGTAGCCAATCTGCCTGTATAATATCTGCTCTTAGCTTGACTTACAAGCTGGCCAGAGATGTTCTCGTATCTGTGAAGGACATCCATGATGTGCCGAAGACTATCTCTGCTCCCATTAGCAAAAATGATGATGTCATCAGCAAAACTCAATGAGAGATAGTGATGGGGACTCCTGTAGCGTAAGCAACAGATGGGTACCGAGCTACCAGATAATCCAAACTCCTGGATAGATATTCAGCTGCAATAATAAACAGGCTGGGGGAAATAGGATCACCTTGGCGTAAACCCCTCTGTGACTGGAAGAATCCCGAAGCAATTCCATTAATCATCACAGAAAACCAAGGAGAAGTAATGGCTCTATGTATCAATGAAATCCATTGCTCAGAAAAACCAAAGGCCCGAAGCATCTGAAAAATAAAAGACCAGGACATGCGATCATAAGCTTTAGCCATGTCCAGCTTAAGTACCACATTACCCCCACGAGTCTTCCTATTCAAATCATGCACTAACTCCTGGGCAAGTAAAATGTTATCATGAATCAATTTGCCTGGAACAAAACCACTTTGAGAAGGAGAGATAAGCTGCGGTAGAAGACGGGAAAGCCTGGATACCAGAATTTTGGTGATAACTTTATTGCTCACATTACATAAACTGATTGGCCTAAAGTCAGCCCAGGTAGCAGGTGAAGGTTTTTTAGGCAGCAAAACAAGAAGGGTGCTGGAAAATCCCCTGGGCATAGGTGATCCACCAAAATAATCCAGAACAGCAGCATGAAGATCCTTGCCAATAACTTCCCAAAAGGTCTGGTAAAATGTACTACAAAAGCCATCAGGACCAGGAGAGCTATCAGAATCAATAGAAAAAACTGCCTCACGAACTTCCTCAATAGTAGGAAGACCACAAAGAGCCAGATTATCATCCTCAGTCACCAAAGAAGGGATAAAGTTAAAGTCCCTCACAGAGAAAACAGAGTCGTCACCAGTAAGAAGATTCTGAAAATAAGAAACCGCTGAAGCCCTAATAGCATCAGTATCAGAAATCCACCTGCCATCATCCCCCTGAACACGATGGACTCCAAGGATATGGTGTTTTTTCCGGATCATAGCATGGAAAAATCTAGAATTAGCATCCCCCTCCTTCAACCATCTGACGCGGGATTGTTATCTCAAAAAAGACTCCTCTTTGGATAAAGCATGAAGTAACTGGGCTTTCGCTAGCTGTAAGGCAGAACGATCCATATCTGATCCAGAAGCATCAAATAACCTTTCCCTGCAAAGCACCTCTTGTTCAGCCTCTTTCACTTTGTCAAATACATTGCCAAACACCTCTTTATTCCACTGCTTAAGCCGATGTTTGAGTCTAATCAGCTTCTGCTGTAAAGCAATCATACCATAAGAATATACAGGCAAGGACCAGTTCACTCTGATTATATCCAGCAAGTTAGGATGTTTCAACCATGCATGAAGAAATTTGAATCGGCTTGGTCCCCTAGTCTGGACAGACTCGTATGATACAAGGAGTGGAGAATGATCAGAGCCAGTGCGATTAAGATGTGAAACTTTGAATACCGAAAAGTGACTTGCCCACTGATTATTGATCACAACTCGATCCAATCGACGCCTGGTAAAACCATTAACCCAAGTATAAGGAGACCCTTCAAAACCAGCATCTTCTAGACCACAATCCATGAGAGTCACATTAAAATCATCAATGGCTGATTGGAGTTGGGGATGACCCCCAACCACTTCAGAATGCTGCTGGACAACATTAAAATCACCACCTACCATCCAAGCACCATCAATTTCCCCAGAAAATGTACTCAGAGCATTCCAAAGGTCCATGCGTAATGATGCTGAACACTTAGCATACACAAAAGATATAAAGACCGGCTCGGAAAGAGAACAGTGGCTGACCTTACAATGAATCACCTGGCCCATATCATGTAGAATTTGAACACTAAATGACTGAGACCAGAATACCCAAATTTTCCCAGAAACTGAAGCAAAAGCAGATTCCATGCCTAATCTGACTTTGGTTGAATCAATCTTCTCAGGAGGAAGAAAAGGCTCCAGAATACAAAGAAGCTGAAGGTGATGAAACTTAATAAGCTTTCTAAGTCTCCTAATTGAGGGATTCTGACCTATCCCTCTAATGTTCCAAATTAGGGACTTAATCATTTTGATTTGCTCCTACCCTTGCGGGCAATAGTTTGAGGGGGTTTGCTAGTGCCAGTACTTGTAGTAGTATTCCCCTTCTTTCCACCACGGTGACTTCTAAGGACCCTCTGGAATCCATCGGCATCAATGGGACCAATGCTAGAATTAGGAGAAGTAGAAACAATTGTAGAAGTACCACCCACACTCTGGGGTACATCAACCGAAGCCCCAGGATCAGAATCATATCTATCATCAATCCCACAACCATCAACATCATCAGAGGAATCCGTAGAGTGAGGGTTTAGGGTTTAGGGTTCAGGGTTCAGGGTTTAGGGTTCAGGGTTTAGGGTTTAGGGTTTAGGGTTCAGGGTTCAGGGTTTAGGGTTTAGGGTTCAGGGTTCAGGGTTCAGGGTTTAGGGTTAGGGTTCAGGGTTCAGGGTTCAGGGTTTAGGGTTCAGGGTTCAGGGTTTAGGGTTCAGGGTTCAGGGTTCAGGGTTTAGGGTTCAGGGTTTAGGGTTTAGGGTGATTGAGCACATAAAATGCACACTTACTATGATAATGTGAATGGTTTTAGGTGTTTTAATTACATAAATCTCTTATCTTTTAAGGAAAGAAGCTAATTTATGTGCTTTTGGACTTTTGCAGGTTTTGGTGCTTCACTTGGTGAAGGAGGATGAAAAGAAAGGTCAAAAGAGCAAGGAAACAAAGTGGGATAACCTGCACCAGAAGCATGGGCGCCCCACCAGAAGCATGGGCGCCCCACCCTATAGCAGATGGGCGCCCACAGAGAGCTAATTTTGGGAGAGGAGCAGGTTCTCAGAGGCCTTTCATCGAACAGTTGGAGAGCAGCCAACATGGGCGCCCCACCTAGACCTATGGGCGCCCCTGTCTGACCTTGGGCGCCCCACCCTTTATCAGATGGGCGCCCACAGAGGAGGGTTATGCCTGCTGATTTTTGCCTGTTCTTTGAGGACTTCATCAAACACCTCAAGCATGGGCGCCCCACCTATAGCATGGGCGCCCATGGGTACCCTTCTAGCACAAGTCCAGCAGGAAATTTAGAGTGTAATTTTACCATTTTACCCTTGACTTTTGTAATAATATAAAAGGGTAGAATTTTGAGAAGGACAGGTTCGGAACCCTAGGAATAGTTCAGATTTTCTCTTCTAAGAGTTTTATGTAAAAATTACATTCGAATTGCACCAAGGATTGGGACTCATTGCTTTCGCTTTGGATTGTTCAAGTTCAATCTTGTTTTCGTAGTACAATTCATGCGTAAGTTTTAATTTGTTAGTTCGTTTTAATAAAAATCTCATGTTTTAAGTGTTTTGTCTGGTATGTTTGCTTCGTAGTGTTTCGTAGACTTGGTTTGTATTGATTTGCTTTCAAAATTGTTTTAAACCTTTTCGATTTATTTCGTTCTTGTGGTTTGTTGCATATTGAAGATGTTTTTCTTTTCGAATTGTTCTGCTTATACTTTCGCTATGCTAGGCTAGGGCTTTTCTTGGTTTTAACCTAGGTTCGTAATGAAATTGAAGGTCTTGGACTTGGACAGAGCAAATTGAAATGAATTCATTATCTTTTGAATGATAACATAAGAATTGTAATTTTAGGTTGATTTCTTTCGAAAACGAAACCCTGTGATACAATTGACCCCCGTTTACACGAAAGTGAATCGGAGGTTAATTCCATGTCCCGGTGATTTCGAACTTGACTTCAAGACCTCGGAGTTACAATTTCTTTATGAAATAAGATTTTTTTTAACGTTGCATTTTTCGGCCTGATCTTACATGTGTAAAGGTTAGGTTAAGTTAATTTCATATTCAAGTCCAAGCCTTCGAGGACATTATAGGACTAGGTTAAAACCAAGTATCTCCATTAATCCAAGTGTTTAAGTAATTCACATACTCTGTTAAGTGTTTGAATTGGTTGCTTCCTTAGGGTGTCATTCTTAGTTTAAGTGTATTTCTTTTAAACTTTCAAATCGTTTTCCCAATTATTTTCAAATCGAATTTTCAATTACTTATTCGAAAACCCAAAACAAGATTTTCACCTTTTCTTTTTGAGATTTTTGCAAGTGTTTTTGAAACAAGGTTCCCAACACTTAGGCACACTTTTGTTCCCTGTGGAGATGACCTAGGACTCACCTAGAAAAGACTACGACCGACCTCTTATACTTGAGAGTGAGCCACTACCAATTTAGAGAGCGGTCAAGTTTTTGGCACCGTTGCCGGGGAACAACGGTGTGCGTGTACTGAACTCAGAAAGCTTGTGGATGAAAGTACTTGCTGGTGCGGTTACATTTGGACTTCCAGGTGATATCGTTCCTTATTTCTTTTCTTTTGTATATTTCATATTTTTTTATTTTAATTCCTTTTCTCTAATTTTAGGATTTTCCTTCTTTTAGATTTGTGAAAAAAAAAAAAAAAAAAAAAAAACACAACAACAAACCAAACAGACTTAGGTTAGTAACCCACTGCATGTTTTTGAGGACAGGCAAGGTTGTCGAAGTCATTCTCGATCATAGTAACCCTTCTTACATTCGTGAGCCTTTAGATCCCCATACCTTAGTGTCAGCCACAAACTCCCAATCGTCCGACTTAATGGCAAATTTAGAAGGAGATGGAAGTGTAAATGGGGATGATGGAGCTCCGGAAATTAGGAGGATTAGGGATCACCTTAACCCAGTTAGGCAAACCACACCTTCCTGCATCATTTTGCCTTTGAACAGGGGCAATTTTACCTTAAGACCAGGAATCATCCAACTCCTACCTAATTTCCATGGTCTTGACTCTGAAAATCCGTATAACCACTTGAGAGAGTTTGAGGAAGTATCTAACACTTGTGTAGACCCGAATGCTAATGAGGATGTTGTCCGACTCCAACTGTTCCCATTTTCCCTTAAGGACAAAGCCAAACTGTGGCTTAGCTCCCTTCGCCCTCGTTCCATTGGGACTTGGCGCGAAATGCAAACCGAGTTTCTAAAGAAGTATTTTCCAACTCAAAAGACTCAACACTATAGGCGACAGATCACCACTTTTTCATGCAAGTCTAATGAGAATTTCTGTCGTGCGTGGGAGAGGTTTAAGGACCTCTTGATGGCTTGTCCTCACCACGGATTTGAGCCGTGGAGGTTAGTGAGTATATTTCATGAGTCTTTAACTCCCAGTCTCAAACAACTTGTCTCAACCATGTGCAATGGTACCCTTTTTGATAAGACTGCGGAGGATGCCATGGATTTCTTTGACATGGTAGCCGAAGATTCAAATGATTGGGAAATCGGACCACCCTCATCTTCTGAACATAGGTATTCGGTACCTAGTCGCCAATTAGAGTTGAGTGAGAGTGACGATTTACGGGCTAGGTTATCCGCCTTGCAACATAAGCTTGAGTCCCTTGAACTGAAGAACAAGGAAAAGTTGGTTGAGAAGAAAGTGGTTTGCGCCGCTTGTGATCAAATGGGGCATAATGCAAATTTGTGCCCCGAATTGCCTTTGCTTAGGGAGATAGCCTATGGTCAAGCTTACATTAACAATGCACCAAATCGTCCATTCCCGAATAGGGGTCAAAGTAATGCTCCTTATACCCAAAGTGGACATGTCCCTTACCAAAGTGGAAACCAAGCTCCCAATGCTTATTCCCCAGGGTGGAGGAACCATCCCGGTTTCTCCTGGAGGAATGATAATTCGGGACAACCATTTCAGCAACCACCTCCTTTACCATCATCCCAATTCCAACAGCCCAGTTCTGTTGCATACCAACCACCACATAAGAGACCAATTGATGATACTCTTAATCAATTTATGCAACAACAACTGAACATCAACAATCAAGTAACTCGGGCTTTGGATGACATCAAGGGTCAAGTCTCTAAGTTGACCCAGGCTATGAGTACCACTCAGAGTGGTAAACTCCCAGCACAACCTTTTCCCAACCCGAAAGGTCAGGCGAACATGACTGAGTCGTCGACCTCGGGTGCTACCTCACATGAGCAAGTTCAAGCTGTTACCACTTTGCGGAGTGGTAAAATCATTCAAAAGCCGATTGACCCTAGAGCCAATACTCCTAGTGAACAGTTGGGTTCAAAGGACAGTGGAGATGTCGAAAAGATTGGGAGTGGAGAGAAAGAGAATGGAGAGGTTGAAAAAGAGAGCGATGGGGAAACCAGTGAGGGGCCATTGGTTAGGCCAATAGACCAGCCTGTTGAGCACATGCCTAGACCACCTTTTCCCCAGAGATTAGCAAAGGGCAAGAATGAGATGTTGAACTCAGAAATTTATGAGATGTTCAAACAAGTGAGAATCAACATCCCGTTACTTGAGGCTATCAAGCAGAACCCTTCTTATGCTAAGTTTCTCAAGGATATGTGCACTGTGAAGAGGAGGCTCAATGTCAAGGAAAAGGCTTTCCTGACAGAACAAGCCAGTGCCATAATCCAGCGGGAGACACCCCCTAAGTATAAGGATCCAGGGTGCCCAACCATTTCTTGCATCATAGGAAATCACATTGTAGAAAGAGCTCTACTGGACTTGGGTGCTAGTGTCAACCTATTGCCTTACACTGTCTATCAGCAACTAGGCTTAGGTGAGCTGAAACCCACCAGAGTGACATTGTAATTGGCTGACCGTTCAGTGAAAATGCCTAGGGGTGTAGTGGAGGATGTACTGGTTCAAGTAGACAAGTTCTACTTTCCAGTTGATTTCATAGTTTTGGACACTCAACCCATTTCAAACCCTACTCAATCCATTCCGGTAATACTCGGTAGACCCTTTCTTGCTACATCGAATGCGGTGATCAATTGTAGAAGTGGGGTAATGAAACTTTCGTTTGGGAATATGACCATGGAGATGAATATCTTTCGAGTAGGAAAGCAAATGGGAGAATATGAGGATATTAGGGAGGTGGATGTGATCCATGCCTTGAGTGAGGAGTACTTTGAGAAGTCTTACTTGGAGGACCCTTTGGAGTGTGCTTTAGTGAGGAGTGAGAGATGTGTCGTGTTGGATGGAGAGAATTGTAGGTATGCTGGAGAGTTGATAGAAGAGACTGAGAATGTCATGGTAGCTAGTGGTTGGGTACCAATTTTTGAGTCTTTGGAGCCTTCCTTGATTAAGTCCAAACCCTCAATTGAGTGTCCCCCTTGCCCCTCTAGGAAACCATTACCGAGTGAGCTTAAATATGCGTTTCTAGGGGAGGGTGAGACATTTCCTGTAGTAGTGTCAGCAAGTTTGGAGAAAGAACAGGAAGTGAGATTGTTAGCAGTGTTGAGTGCTCACCGTCGAGCATTGGGTTGGACTGTGGCGGATCTTCGAGGTATCAGTCCCTTAGTATGTTCTCATCATATATACCTCGAAGATGATGCTAAGCCGGTGAGGCAAATGCAAAGACGGCTAAATCCTAATATGAAGGAAGTTGTAAAAGGGGAGGTGCTTAAGTTGCTTGATGCGGGTATCATTTACCCCATCTCTGATTCGAAGTGGGTGAGTCCTACTCAGGTTGTTCCTAAGAAGTCAGGCGTCACTGTGGTTGAGAATGAGAAAGGTGAGTTAGTGCCTCAACGTATCCAGACTGGGTGGCGTATGTGCATTGATTATAGACGCTTGAATGCGGTGACTCGGAAAGATCATTTTCCACTTCCCTTTTTAGACCAGGTGCTTGAGAGAGTAGCAGGAAAATCCTTCTATTGCTTCTTAGATGGGTATTCAGGATATAATCAGGTTGAGATAGCACTAGAGGACCAAGAAAAGACTACTTTCACATGTCCATTCGGCACATTTGCGTATAGACGCATGCCGTTTGGGTTATGTAACGCACCTGCGACTTTTCAAAGGTGTGTGATGAGCATTTTCAGTGACATGGTTGAGCGGTTTTTGGAAGTGTTCATGGATGATTTTTCTGTTTATGGTGATACATTTGATGAGTGCTTGTCCAACCTTGAAAAGGTGTTAGTGCGTTGTGAGGAGAGTAATTTGGTGCTGAACTGGGAAAAGTGCCATTTCATGGTACAACAAGGGATAGTTTTGGGGCATATAGTATCATGTCGGGGGATCGAGGTTGACAAAGCAAAAGTAGAGTTGATTCAAAATTTGCCTACCCCTAGATGTGTTAAAGACGTGAGATCATTCCTTGGCCATGCCGGCTTTTATCGGCGATTCATCCAGTCTTTTAGTTCTATTGCCCGGTCCTTATGCTCATTGTTGGCTAACGATGTTCCTTTTGAGTGGACAACCTCATGCCAAGAGGCATTTGACAGACTTAAACACCTACTCACCACTGCACCAATTGTCCAAAGCCCGGACTGGTCTTTACCATTCGAGCTTATGTGTGATGCGAGTGATTTCGCAGTGGGAGCTGTTTTAGGGCAAAGGAGAGAGGGGAAGCCTGTTGTCATTTACTATGCTAGTAAGACTCTTAACGAAGCTCAAGTGAATTATACCACTACAGAAAAGGAGCTTCTAGCAGTAGTATTTGCCCTCGACAAGTTTAGGTCATATTTGGTGGGATCTCGTGTCACAGTGTTTACTGACCACGCAGCTCTGAAATATCTTCTTGCCAAAAAAGAGGCCAAGCCTCGTCTGATTAGATGGATGCTACTCCTTCAAGAGTTTGATTTGGAGATTAAAGATAAGAAAGGAGTAGAGAATGTGGTGGCAGACCACTTGTCACGCTTGCCACTTCATCTGTCTGAATTGAGTGACCACCCAATTAATGAACATTTCCCTGATGAGCATATCATGCACATAAGCACTACTTCTCCTGATCATCTTCCTTGGTATGCAGACATTGCTAATTTTTTAGTGACTGGCCAGATGCCTTCGCAATGGGCGAAAGTTGACAGAGTTAAGTTCCTACGCAATGTGCGTAGTTTCTTTTGGGATGAGCCTTACCTTTATAAGTATTGCTCTGACCAAATTGTGAGACGATGCATTCCGGATAGTGAGATTTCTAGTGTCATTGAGTTTTGCCATGCCTTGGCTTGCGGGGGTCATTTCTCTACCAAGAAAACTACCGCTAAGATCTTTCAAAGCGGATTTTATTGGCCCTCGATGTTCAAGGATGTGCATAACTTCTGTTTGAGGTGTGACCGATGCCAACGATTAGGGGCCCTTTCCAAACGAAATGAAATGCCCCAAAATCCTGTCATTATTTTGGAAATTTTTGATTGTTGGGGGATAGACTTTATGGGCCCGTTTCCTATATCGTTTGGTTTTGAGTATATTCTTGTGGCTGTAGATTATGTTTCTAAATGGGTAGAAGCCATTGCCACTCGCACTAATGACCATCGTGTGGTGGTCAAATTCTTGAAAGAGTATATCTTTTCACGTTTTGGGATGCCCCGGGCCATCATTAGTGATGGTGGTAAGCATTTTTGCAATCGGCCTGTGGGTATCTTAATGCGTAGATATGGTGTAACTCATAAGGTGGGGACTCCTTATCATCCCCAAAATAGTGGCCAGGTTGAATTGGCAAATAGGGAGATCAAAGGTATTCTTGAGAAAACGGTTAATCCCACACGTAAAGATTGGTCTTTGCGGCTAGTTGATGCGTTGTGGGCATATCGTACGGCTTATAAGACTATTCTAGGCATGTCTCCCTATCGTCTTGTTCATGGCAAGGCTTGCCATCTACCCGTAGAGATGGAACATCGAGCCTACTGGGCAATCCGGCAATTCAATGAAAGTCTAGATGATGCCGGCACTTTTAGGAAGCTTCAATTGAATGAACTTGATGAATTGCGAAATGATGCTTTCGAGAATGCAAAGATTGCCAAGGCTAAAATGAAGGATTTGCATGATAGACACATTCTTAGGAAATCCTTTCAAGTGGGCCAAAGAGTCTTGTTGTACAACTCGAGGTTACATTTTTTTCTGGGGAAGTTAAGGTCTCGATGGTCGGGGCCCTTTGTCATCACTTCTATTTCAGAGCATGGTGTGTGTGAGGTGCATAACCCACGCAACAACACTATTTTCAAAGTGAATGGCCATCGTCTCAAGCCATACCTGGAGAGTTTCGTGGCTGAGATTGAGACGTGGGAGTTGACCGACCCACCTTCTTTCGAATGAAAGTCTAGAGTCTTAGTTTGTAAATAGTAGTTTATTTCCTTTTGTTTTGTTTGGTTTTGTCTTAGATTAGAGAATTTTTGTTTTGAAGTCTGGTATGAATGAGTGTCAATTTGTGTCTTGACTTGCTCTTCTTTATACTTTGGTATTTAAAAAAAAAAAAAAAAAAAAATTTCTGCTGTTTCAGCTCAAGTGGGGCGCCCCACCTATAGCATGGGCGCCCGTGTCCCCTGATGGGCGCCCCACATTCCCACATGGGCGCCCAAGCTGGCATGTGCCTCTTTACAAGGTCACGTGACCTTCATCAAACTGTTCTTTCCCTCTAATTCCAGCACCCACCCGTGCCATTCCAGCACACACCCGTGCGTCTACTCTTTCCCTTCACCCGTGAGCTTCATCTTCCCACCTTTGGTCTATATGTTTCTTCTTCCATCTCAGCTGCTTTTCTGCTCCCTTTGGTGGTGCTAAGCTGTTTTTACCAGCTGGTTCTTTCTATTTTTTGGTATGTGTTGCATGGTGGAAGTCATGGTTTTTTGTTTTTTTTTCTTCTCTCCTTTTTGAAGGTAAGTTGGAGATTCATTGTGTGGTGCATGGGCTATGAGTTTTGACTTTAGTTTCAACTCATTTACTCATATGTTCGCAAGGTGCGTATCAAGTGTTTGTGTAAATGCCCAAGTCGGGTAGAGATTGCTATTTGATGTTGTGCTCTTAATTACATGCTTTTGGGTGGAAGAAGGTTGCTTTTAGCTTTGGAGATTTGATTTTTGAGGTGTGTGCAAGTGGAACCAACGTGAGCCTACCACGTGTTTGATATTTTGCCAATCTCAAGTGGTGAGTCTAATTTGTTGGGCATTTGTGAGGAACATTCTTTGTTGGTTTGGAAACTTGGAGTTGTTGTGGCGCTTGAGTATTTTGGGCTGTTTTAAAGCTATGCCACGGGCAAGGAAACATGCACGTAAGGGGGATTTGGGTGGAACTTCTCATAATGTTCCTTTTAAGAGGCGACCTGCTCCTGCACCACCTACTTCTTCTTCTTCTTCAGAGGGTGAAGAGGTTGAGCTTTCCGAGGAGGTTGTTGCTAATTCATCTGATAATGTTTCCTCCACTACTCCTGAAAATTCAAGCTCTGAAGATGTAATGGACAACGATGAGGAAGAATTGCTTTTTGATCATACTCGGTTTAGAAATCAGAACCGCCAGGCATGGTTTGATAGTTATTGGAGCCACAAGCTCGTGTTGTGTGAACGGGGCATTCGACTGCCCGATTTTCCTGATCTTCGTACTATCCTCGTTGGCCGCGGTTGGGTTAGAGCGAAGACCTTCCGTGCCTCCGCTGATCCAATGCTTGTGCGGGAGTTCTATTCTAATGTCAACGTTTATCCTTCTGGTTCGGGAGTTTCACAGATTCTTGTGCGGGTTCGGGGGCGGCGTCTTCGTTTCAAAGCATCCACCATTGCTTCATTCTTAGATATTCCACGGGTGGCTGACCCCGGGTACCCTTTCCCAGAGGATTCTCGCCCTTCCCGTGACATGTTGGCTAGAGCTCTGTCTGATGGTGCTCTTAGGACTTGGGGCCCTGTTCCTCAGTTTTCCAAAAAGAACTTAAGCTCTTTCTACCGTGTTCTTCATGAGCTATCTTGTAGCCAGATTTTCCCGTTTGTCCATGATGATTTGATTAGTCGTGAGCGGGCATTGTTGCTTTATGCTATTGCTACCGACGTTCCTATTGACCTTGCTTCCGTGCTCTTTGACATTATCATTCAGCGTGCGGGAGTTACTACTGGCCGGTCTGTATTGCCTTTTGGTGGTCTCATCACGGAACTTTTGGCACAATTCGACGTGACTATTGATGAGACCGCTCGCACTGTTCGTCCTTCTGTCCTGATCTCTGAGTCTACTGGTGCCAGGCGCATCGCTCAATTGCGTATGCGTGAGTCGTCTTTTTCTGATGCGGGACCTTCTACCTCTTCTACACCACCGGTGCCGGATATTCCTCCCCGTCCCCGTGCCGTCGTGTTACAGCGTGATCTTCTTCGGGGTATGAATGATAGGTTGCAACATATGGAAACGGAGCAAGCTGCCCAACGTCGATCCTTGGATAGGATTGCCGCGGAGCAAGCTGCCCAGCGTTGTCTTCTGGAATCTCAGGGTGTCACTCTGGATTCGATTCTTGTCGCTCTTCGTGCTATGGGTCCTACTGCTCCACCTCCTCCTGATCCATATTTTGATCGCCCGGACAACCCGTAGTTTGTTCCGCTCGTTGATTTGTGGACGCATGGGATAGCGAGGGTGTTGGATAGCCCTTCTTCTTTGTTGCCTTTGTACATAGTAGATTTGAGTTTTCTTTTTCGTATTTTCTTATGTTTTTTTTAGCTTGACTTTCTTCTCTTATTTTCTTTTCTATTATTTTTATTTCTTCTTTTGTACTAACTCTTTCTCTTGTCTTATTTTCCCTTTATTTTTCTTTTATTTCCTTTCTAACCATTTCTCTTGTATAGTTTTTTTTTCTTTTCTTCAAATAAGGAAGCTCTTGAGGTAATATCCACCCTTTTTACCTTCTGTTTCTACATTTTGAGCATAACACTTGGCTATATGTTGTTGGTTGTTGTTGGAAGTGCTGTAGAAACTAGGTTGGGGGGTGTTCTTTATTCCTTCTGGGGATTCTTGTTTTGGGTGCATGCTTGGCTTATGTGTTACATATTGATTGCTTTTTATGCTCATCATCTTCATGCTTACTTTGCACACTACGGACCCACATATGCATCATAGTTCTCACATTGAGGACAATGTTTAGTTTAGGTTGGGGGGTAGAGTTCGCATGATGACCCTTTATGCTAAAATTGTCAAATTTTTCAAAATTTTGAGCATCTTTGAGCTTACATACATGAGTTAGCACATTTGTACTTGCATACTGGCCCTTTTTGGTTTGGTTGATTGTGAATTTGAGTGAGAGAGGGATAAGTGAGTCTTGTTCAAGCTTTGATAGGAAACTTAATTTAAGTTGAGTGTGTCATGACCTTGTGGATTTTTGGCTATTATGGAAGAATTTATGTGCTTAAGAGTGAATTTTGTGTAACATTGGTCAATTGAGCATCTTTGGACTAAGTAGAGACTTATACCTCTATGGTGAGCTTTTGAGCCTATTATTATTTTCTTGAGGGGTTGCACATAATCACAGCTCTTTCATGCTTCACTTTGGTTTTCAACGCACTAATTGCATCTCACACAATTGCATGAGTTTCACTTGGCACATATGAGTTGTTTGTGAGCTTAGAACATGATGCTAGGCCCTCTTTGTTAATTTGAGCCTTTTTATCCATTCTTGATATCAAATTGTCCTAGGAACCCACTTGAAGCCTCAAACTGAAGTGTGTGATATAAAATATTCTCTTTTTGATTCGCCTCACACATAATGTCCCCTGCACCCCATTCACACACTTTAAGCCTGACCCTCGCATGTCTTGGGCTATGAAAGTGCCTCAAAGTCTAAGTTGGGAATGTGGGGTTGGGAATGTAAGCTTTTGAGAGCCAACTGAGGGTGAGTGCTGGGATGAGAATTTATACATTGTATAGTTCATTCTTCATCATTTCAAAAAAAAAAAAAAAAAAACAAACAAAGGGATGCAAAAAAAAAAAAAAAAAAAAAAAAAAAAAAGAAAAGAGAAGAAAAAAAAAAAGAAAAAAATATTTTCTCATTCCTTTTGTTTATTCAATTGTAGGATTTATGTTTTGTAATGCAGTTGTTAAGAGTGTCCCAAAAGTACTTTGTAAGTTTGTGAATAAGCTTCATGTTGTTGGTTAAGGTATAAAAAGGAAATGGGTAGTTTGGGACTTGTACGTACTTGAACATCTTTATCCCAAGACATGTGCTTTGATTTCCATATCTTTCATTGTTAGCCTCTACCTATGGCCAAGTTACAACCAGATCAAAGACCTAGCAGATTCTAAGTGAACAATACTTATGTGTGCATGTAGTGGACTTGTGTAGGTTGTGTGGTGTAATCTATTGCATGGCATTGGGACTTCAATTCAATTCACTCACTTATTCGTGTGGTTGTGTGCAACTAGGAGAGCATTGCATTGTGTGCTCATAGGTATGAGTGAACCCTTAATGAGTGAGTTTCTTTCTATGAGTGATCTACCTTGTGAGCTTTTGAAGTCAAAACTTAGTTCCGATTATGCTCTCGAGACCTTGTTGAATAAATGACACTGTTTTGCACACATGCTTTTCCAACTTTGATAGTGCATGCATTCATGCTTAGCACTTGGGAATTACACATGATATTTAAGTTTTGTGACTTGTTAAGCTTGAACTTGATTTGTTACTGACCTTAATCACTCTTTGACACCTTGAGACCATACCATAGATGTTTGTGGGTAGCATCACTGCAAACCCTCACGAGACCTTACTCGTCCACTAGGGGGAACCTAGGGGTTTAAAGGGCTTGCCTCACGCGCTAAGTGTGGTCGTGTGTCTCCCACGAAAACGGACATCACCTTGGTTAGTTTTTATTTTGTCTTATTTCGATTTGAATAAGAGCTTACATGTTGTGGGTGCCTTTGCATTAGTTCTTACACCTCATGGTTTGATTGCACACATTGCTAGGGACTAGCAATATTTAGGTTGGGGGGTATGATTGAGCACATAAAATGCACACTTACTATGATAATGTGAATGGTTTTAGGTGTTTTAATTACATAAATCTCTTATCTTTTAAGGAAAGAAGCTAATTTATGTGCTTTTGGACTTTTGCAGGTTTTGGTGCTTTACTTGGTGAAGGAGGATGAAAAGAAAGGTCAAAAGAGCAAGGAAACAAAGTGGGATAACCTGCACCAGAAGCATGGGCGCCCCACCCGAAGCATGGGCGCCCCACCCGAAGCATGGGCGCCCCACCCTATAGCAGATGGGCGCCCACAGAGAGCTAATTTTGGGAGAGGAGCAGGTTCTCAGAGGCCTTTCATCGAACAGTTGGAGAGCAGCCAACATGGGCGCCCCACCTAGACCTATGGGCGCCCCTGTCTGACCTTGGGCGCCCCACCCTTTATCAGATGGGCGCCCACAGAGGAGGGTTATGCCTGCTGATTTTTGCCTGTTCTTTGAGGACTTCATCAAACACCTCAAGCATGGGCGCCCCACCTATAGCATGGGCGCCCATAGGTACCCTTCTAGCACAAGTCCAGCAGGAAATTTAGAGTGTAATTTTACCATTTTACCCTTGACTTTTGTAATAATATAAAAGGGTAGAATTTTGAGAAGGACAGGTTCGGAACCCTAGGAATAGTTCAGATTTTCTCTTCTAAGAGTTTTATGTAAAAATTACATTCGAATTGCACCAAGGATTGGGACTCATTGCTTTCGCTTTGGATTGTTCAAGTTCAATCTTGTTTTCGTAGTACAATTCATGCGTAAGTTTTAATTTGTTAGTTCGTTTTAATAAAAATCTCATGTTTTAAGTGTTTTGTCTGGTATGTTTGCTTCGTAGTGTTTCGTAGACTTGGTTTGTATTGATTTGCTTTCAAAATTGTTTTAAACCTTTTCGATTTATTTCGTTCTGGTGGTTTGTTGCATATTGAAGATGTTTTTCTTTTCAAATTGTTCTGCTTATACTTTCGCTATGCTAGGCTAGGGCTTTTCTTGGTTTTAACCTAGGTTCGTAATGAAATTGAAGGTCTTGGACTTGGACAGAGCAAATTGAAATGAATTCATTATCTTTTGAATGATAACATAAGAATTGTAATTTTAGGTTGATTTCTTTCGAAAACGAAACCCTGTGATACAATTGACCCCCGTTTACACGAAAGTGAATCGGAGGTTAATTCCATGTCCCGGTGATTTCGAACTTGACTTCAAGACCTCGGAGTTACAATTTCTTTATGAAATAAGATTTTTTTTTTAACGTTGCATTTTTCGGCCTGATCTTACATGTGTAAAGGTTAGGTTAAGTTAATTTCATATTCAAGTCCAAGCCTTCGAGGACATTATAGGACTAGGTTAAAACCAAGTATCTCCATTAATCCAAGTGTTTAAGTAATTCACATACTCTGTTAGGTGTTTGAATTGGTTGCTTCCTTAGGGTGTCATTCTTAGTTTAAGTGTATTTCTTTTAAACTTTCAAATCGTTTTCCCAATTATTTTCAAATCGAATTTTCAATTACTTATTCGAAAACCCAAAACAAGATTTTCACCTTTTCTTTTTGAGATTTTTGCAAGTGTTTTTGAAACAAGGTTCCCAACACTTAGGCACACTTTTGTTCCCTGTGGAGATGACCTAGGACTCACCTAGAAAAGACTACGACCGACCTCTTATACTTGAGAGTGAGCCACTACCAATTTAGAGAGCGGTCATAGGGTTTAGGGTTCAGGGTTTAGGGTTTAGGGGTCAGGGTTTAGGGTTCAGGGTTTAGGGTTTAGGGTTCAGGGTTCAGGGTTCAGGGTTTTTTTTTTTTTTTTTGAAAAAACCTCCTTAGCGGGAGGGGGGTTTGGCAGGGACCCCTACCAGTTTATTAATAATTGAAAAAAGGAGTACATGATGGAGGGGGACCTAAACCTTACCTCCAAGAGAAGTGATGGAAAACAATAAAGAAATAAAATAATAGAGCGGTGACTCACCGCATTACAAATGTAATGAAAATAGCTAAGATAAATAAGAGATAGGATGTGGTGACTCACCACAGTACAAAAATAAGGAGGGGGACATGGACCTGACCTCCAAAGTATAAGATAAAAACTGAAAACTCTAGGTCCTAAGGTGAGGAGTCTCATCTGCATCAAGAGAAAGTATACCATAAATGCCTCGAGGAAGATCTCGCTGTGCAAAGAAATTTTGATCTTGCTGATGAGTGCATGCCCAATTAGCCATGAAGTCTGCTGCCTGATTGGCCTCCCTATAAACATGACAGATTTGAATCGGTGCAGATTTACAGAGTATTCGAATCCGAGCCAAGAGATAAGCATATTCCCAACAGCCTGAATTACAGGAAGTAACCCAAGAAATAGCAGTGGAGGAATCTGATTCAACAATCAAAGAAGAGAACCCAACTGAAGTGGCCATCTCCAATCCAACCTGAAGGGCCACTAGCTCAGCATGAATGATGGGCTAATGGTCCAAAAATCGCCCAAATGCCCCCACAACTCTGCCCAAGTGATCACGAAGAATACCGCCTGCAGCTGAGGGACCCGGGTTACCACGGGAGCAGCCATCTACATTGAGCTTCAAAGAACCCACAAGAGGCCGCCGCCATGATATCAATCTCACTGTCCTGGTTTTGCAAGGCAGTGTTCTCAAAGAGCTCACAAACCCCACAGAAGAATCTCCACGAAGTTGTGATGCTTTAAAGCCCAATGCCAAACCAAGAAGGTGCAAATCTGCTGTAATACTATGAATAACTCGCTGAACATGGAAGGAAATACCGTCAAATCTACAAGCATTACGAGTCTTCCATATGTGCCACAGTATGTAGCAAACAACCACAATCCTAATGTGGCTCACTGAAGGGGAACACCGACGCCAATGAAGTAGCATAGTAGAAACGGATGTAAACTCATAAAAGTGTAGCCCAAACATCCCAAAAAAATACTGCCAAACTTGCCGAGTCAGTGAGCAATGAAGAAAGAGGTGGCTCAGGGTCTCACAGTCACATCCACATATGCATCTTGAAACCATGTGAAAGCCTTTGCTTGCCAGGGAGTCATCTAAAGCAAGAAAGCCATGAAGGAGCCGCCAAATAAAGAAGGAAACCTGAATAGGAATGTGCCTTTGCCAAATGAAAGAATAAACAGGCCTGGGTTCCATAGAAGTCCGAATGTGCTCCCAAGTAGAACGAAGGGAGAATTCTCCATCTAATGATAGACGCCATCTGATCAAATCTGGGCCTTGCTGTGTGGTTGGAATCATGAATATCTGCTCAGCAATAGAAGTGGGTAGCTCAGCCAAAATCCTCTCCCTATCCCACCCTGTATCAGTCCAGTAAGAAGATACAGAAGCTGAAGAAGCTGCTAGAGGATTGAATGAAATTAGTGGGCAAGAACCCACCCAACAATCATACCAAAAGCTGGAATTCCCTGAACGAACTAACCATCTAATAAGGGGCTCAGCTGTCAGCCTGACAATGCAAAGGCGCCTCCATAGAGGGGAAGCAGGATAAGTAAAATTAACCAGATATGGGTGATCAGCATAACAATATTTAGCCTTCATAAAGGAGGCCCATAAAGAATTTGGTAAATAATCGCTCCAACTGGTGAAAGACATCTGATGGAGGCCTCAAGACATGGAATAAATAGATAGGCATGGAGGAAAGGACATGTCGAATCAGAATAATCTTACCCCCGAATGAGAGGAGTCGATTAGCCAAGCCTGAGATCTTATCTCTAACCTTCCTCACTAAATCTTCAAAGAAGGCAATCTTAAGATTACCCAAATAAATGGGACATCCAAGATAGGTGAAAGGAAGATTACCTCTCTGAAAGCCAGTCACATTATGAATAATACTCCTTCTTGAACCAGTAGACGATCTGCCAGTATAATATCTACTCTTAGCCTGACTGACGAGTTGGCCTGAAATAGCCTCATATCTGTGTAAGACATCCATGAAATGACGAAGACTATCTCTGCTCCCATTAGCAAAAATGATGATATCATCAGCAAAACTCAAATGAGAGATGGTGATGGGAACTCCTGTAGCATAGGCAACTGAGGGATACCGAGCTACTAATCTATCCAAACTCCTGGAAAGAAATTCTGCTGCAATAATAAAGAGGCTAGGAGAAATAGGATCACCCTGTCGTAATCCCCTCTGTGACTGGAAGAATCCCTTAGCAACCCCATTAACCATCACAGAAAACCAAGGGTTCGTAATGGCTCTGTGAATCAATGAAATCCACTGCTCAGAAAAACCAAAGGCCCGAAGCATCTGAAGAATAAAAGGCCTGGACATCCTGTCATAAGCTTTAGCCATATCCAGCTTTATCACCACATTACCCCCTCGAGTCCTTCTATTCAAATCATGAACTAACTCCTGGGCAAGCAATATGTTGTCGTGGATCAATCTTCCAGGAACAAAACCACTCTGGGAGGGAGAGATAAGCTGGGGTAGAATGCAGGAAAGCCTGGAAACCAGAATTTTAGTAATGACTTTATTACTCACATTACAAAGACTGATTGGCCTAAAATCAGCCCATGTTGTAGGAGAAGGTTTTTTAGGCAGTAGTACAAGAAGAGTGCTTAAAAAACCTCTGGGCATAGGAGATCCTCTGAAATAATCAACAACAGCATTATGAAGGTCCATACCAATCACCTCCCAGCAAGCCTGGTAAAATTTACTACAAAAACCATCTGGGCCTGGAGAACTATCAGAATCTATAGAGAAAACAGCCTCACGGACTTCCTCGATCGAAGGGAGCCCACATAGAGAGTTATTATCCTCTTCAGTTACCAAAGTAGGGATAAAGTCAAAGTCTCTCTCAGAGAAGGTAGACTCATCACCAGATAGGAGAGTCTGAAAGTAGGACACTGCTGATGCCTCAATTGCCTCTGTATCTGTAATCCACATACCGTCATTCCCCTGAATACGATGGGCTCCAAGAATATGGTGCTTCCTTCGAATCATAGCATGAAAAAAACGGGAATTGGCGTCCCCCTCCTTTAGCCATCTAACACGGGATTGCTGTCTCAAAAATGACTCCTCTCTGGATAAAGCTTGGAGTAACCTGGCTTTGGCCAATTGCAAAGCTGATCGATCCTGATCAGAGCTTGATGCATCAAATAAGCCCTCCCTGTAAAGTACTTCTTGTTCAGCCTCATGAACTTTATTAAAGACATTCCCAAATACCTCTTTGTTCCACTGCTTAAGACAATGTTTGAGCCTTATAAGTTTCTGCTGGAAAGCACTCATACCATTTGAGAAAACGGGCAGTGACCAGTTATGTTTGATGATTTCCATCAAGTCAGGATGTTTCAACCAGGTATGTAAAAATTTGAATCTACTCGGGCCCCGGGCCTGCCCTAAATCACAGGATAATAGAAGAGGAGAATGATCAGATCCAGTGCGGTTGAGGTGTGAAACTTTGAACACAGGAAAGTGTCTCCCCCACTGATTATTAACCACTACCCTGTCCAATCTACGCCTAGTGAAACCATTTGCCCAAGTATAAGGAGTCCCTTCAAAACCAGCATCTTCAAGTCCACAGTCCATAAGAGTCACATTAAAGTCATCAATGGCTGATTGAAGTTGAGGATGACCCCCAACCACTTCAGAATGCTGCTGTACAACATTAAAGTCTCCCCCAACCATCCAAGCACCGTCAATTTCCCTAGAAAATGTAATCAGAGCATCCCAAAGGTCCAAGCGTAATGGTGCTGAACACTTAGCATAAACAAAGGATAAAAATACCGGCTCTGGAAAGGAGTAGTGGCTGACCATACAATGAATCACCTGGCCCATATCATGTAGAATTTGAACACTGAATGGTTGAGACCAGAAAACCCAAATTTTCCCAGTAGCTGAAGCAAAAGCAGATTCCATGCCTAATTTGACTCTTGTAGAATCAATCTTCTCAGCTGAGAGAAAAGGCTCCAGAATACAAAGCAGCTGAAGATGGTGTAACTTAATAATACTTTTGAGTCTCCTGATAGAAGGATTCTGGCCAATCCCCCTTATATTCCAAATTAGGGACTTAATCATTTTAAATTGCTCCTACCCTTACGGGCAATAGTTTGAGGGGGTTTGCTATTACCTGTGCTTGTAGTAATACCCTTCTTTCCACCACGACGACTTCTAAGGACTCGCTGGAATCCATCATCATCAATGAGGCTAGTGCTGGGAGAAGAAGAGATAGCAACAGTTTTGGAGGTGGGATCCTCACTCTAGGGAACATCAGCAGAGGCTCCAGGATCAGAATCAAAGCTATCATCAATCCCAAGTCTATTATCATCATCAGAGGAAATGTCATCAGCAGAATGAGGCGAGCCAACACGGCCTGAATGAAATGTCTGATTGCTGGGAATATCTTCTGACTGGAAATTAGTGGTAACACCAGGAGCTCGTCCAGGAGATAAAGAGAGAATATGAGATGCAGTCTCAGAACAAGAACCTGGAGCTATGGTAACAGCTGTGCTATCCAATCCCAAAGAAGGAGTAGTAATAGGAGCAATCACTGAAGCTGTAGTAGATGGTATAGTAGGAGCTTGTTCCTGCACTGAAGTAACAAGTATAAAAGCATCTGAGGAGGGGCATACCTGATCAGGAGGCATAGAAATAATAGGGGGGGAAGATATAGCATAATCCTGATGTAGAGATGAAGGTCCAGCAGTAGCATGAACAAAACTGGAGGAGGGAATCTCAGGTGCTGGATGGGAGATAGGGGCTTAAATCTCAGACACAATAGGTCTCTGTGTAGGTTTTGGCACATAAACAAGTCTTTCTTGGGCAGTAGACACTTCCCCTGAAGAAGTTTTCCCTTTTCCTTTCTCATTTCCCACCCTATCAGGAGGCCGAAGTGTGGGATTTGCAATAAAACATTTCTCCTGCTTGTGACCCAAATGCTTACATGACATGCAGTAATCTGGGAGCTTCTCAATAATAATATCCTGAACAAAACCCGACTCCTCATCACCAACCCAAACCTTTTTGGTAAAGGAAGGTTATGAAACATCACATTCTACCAACACCCGTGCAACAGTTGGTCTATTAAGAGTGGCAGTGGCATGATCAACTCTCAGTGGTTTACCAACAGCAGAGGCAATAGAAAATAATGCAGACTTACACTGGACTAAGTGTATGGGAAGATAAGGCAGAGTGATCCAGACAGGGACAACTGGTGACTCTTCATTGCATCTGAATTGAGGGCTCCACTTGAAAACACGCATAGTGTGTCCCTGAACAAACCAAGACTGTCTAGTCCATAACCTGGTGTAATCCTCTTCAAGTCTCAACTTAATCAAAATATGTCGATTGTCAAGCAGAGAAATTTGCCAATCACCTTTCAATCCCAAAGAGGAAAAGAATTTTCTGATAAGCTCCATTGTTGGCCTCCCAAATGAAAACTTTCCAACTAAGGAGAGCTTAAAAGGTTCAGCCATGATAGCAATCTCCTCCTTAGAAAATAAAATAGCAGGCATTCCATGATAATTAGTGAGGGGTTTAATGGGAATTTCAGGGGACTGATTTTTCCCAATTCCAAGGGCATCAATAAAAGATTTCTCCGGCCTAGAGATTTCCTTTTCAGGAGGTGATGGAGATGCTTGGTTCGGGGGTAAATTGGGGTTTTTTGCAAAGATTTCATTTTTTGGTGGAATGGTTAATTTATGGGAAAAATTACCATTTTGGGGGAGGGAAGTGTAATTTTTGGTTTTGGGAGGGTTTTTTGAAAGGGCGGGGAATTGGGAAAGGTTAGGGTCTTCAAGATTAGAATTAGGTTTTTCAATTTTGGAGTTAAGGTTTTCAATTTGGGGATTTGGCTCACTAGGGTTTTTAATTTGGGGATTTGGCAAATTAGGGTTAGAAATTGGAATTGGGGATTCAATTTGGGTAAATTGGCTAATTGATGGGTTTTGGGGTTTTGGATTGGTGAAATTGGCCAATTGAGGGAATTAGGGTTTCCAATTGGGGAGTGTAGGAATTGGGGATTTGGGAATTTGGGTTTGAAATTGGTGAGGGATTAGGGATTGAAAGGCTAAGGGTAGATTGGGAAATTATGGGGTAAAGTGTATCATGGTTAATTTTAGGGTTAGAGGAAGGAAGGGTGGCGGCTAGGGTTTGTGAGGGGCCGGCTGCCATGGTGGCGGCGCCGGTGGGGAAGGTCGCCGGAGGGCCGGTGATGGCCGGGTTTTGGTCGCCGGTGGCCGGTGAGGGTGAAAAATCGGCCGGCGAGGGGTATGGTTGGGTTTTTTGAGGATTTTGAGAGGAGGATGAGGGTGGGGCAGCCATGGCTGCCATGGAAGCTGTAGACACACTGGTTTTTTCCAGATTAGGAGCAATTGAAGTAGGGGAAACACGAAAATCATGAATTGGATCACAAATTTGCACATTTCGGCCACCAATCCCTTTGAAACCGGCGGCAATGCTTGTCAATTGCTCTTGGATACCAACCAACACCATAGCTAACTGGTTTTGAGTGAGAGGCGGGCTGGTTTGAGGGGAAATCACTGCACCTTGTGTGGATGAGGCCGGATTTGCACCGGATGGACGGAAACCTTCATGGCCGGAAGTTGTAGGGCCTATACCGGCCAGAATACCGCCAGAATCTTCAGAGGCCGAACCTTCTTCACCCTCTAAATCTGCCATGGGGTATGGCAGACCTTGGAGTGGCCAAAACGGCGGCCAAAGGGTGGGCAAAGAATCTACCAATGTTGGGAAGAAGAAATCACCGGCAGATCCGCCAGAAAGTGGCCGGACGGCGCCGGAAAATTAGGTTGCCGGAGGTAGGGGGTTCAGGGTTCAGGGTTCAGGGTTTAGGGTTTAGGGTTTAGGGTTCAGGGTTCAGGGTTCAGGGTTTAGGGTTTAGGGTTTAGGGTTCAGGGTTTAGGGTTTAGGGTTCAGGGTTCAGGGTTCAGGGTTTAGGGTTCAGGGTTCAGGGTTCAGGGTTTAGGGTTCAGGGTTCAGGGTTCAGGGTTTAGGGTTTAGGGTTTAGGGTTTTTTTTTTTTTAAAAAAAAAAAACCTCCTTAGCGGGAGGGGGGTTTGGCAGGGACCCCTACCAGTTTATTAATAATTGAAAAAAGAAATACATGATGGAGGGGGACCTAAACCTTACCTCCAAGAGAAGTGATGGAAAATAATAAAGAAATAAAATAATAGAGCGGTGACTCACCGCATTACAAATGTAATGATAATAGCTAAGATAAATAAGAGATAGGATGTGGTGACTCACCACAGTACAAAAATAAGGAGGGGGACATGGACCTGACCTCCAAAGTATAAGATAAAAACTGAAAACTCTAGGTCCTAAGGTGAGGAGTCTCATCTGCATCAAGAGAAAGTATACCATAAATGCCTCGAGGAAGATCTCGCTGTGCAAAGAAATTCTGATCTTGCTGATGAGTGCATGCCCAATTAGCCATGAAGTCTGCTGCCTGATTGGCCTCCCTATAAACATGACAGATTTGAATTGGTGCAGATTTACAGAGTATTCGAATCCGAGCCAAGAGATAAGCATATTCCCAACAGCCTGAATTACAGGAAGTAACCCAAGAAATAGCAGTGGAGGAATCTGATTCAACAATCAAAGAAGAGAACCCAAGTGAAGTGGCCATCTCCAACCCAACCTGAAGGGCCACTAGCTCAGCATAAATGATGGGCTGATGGTCCAAAAATCGACCAAATGCCCCCACAACTCTGCCCAAGTGATCACGAAGAATACCGCCTGCAGCTGAGGGACCCGGATTACCACGGGAGCAGCCATCTACATTGAGCTTCAAAGAACCCACAAGAGGCCGCCGCCATGATATCAATCTCACTGTCCTGGTTTTGCAAGGCAGTGTTCTCAAAGAGCTCACAAACCCCACAGAAGAATCTCCACGAAGTTGTGATGCTTTAAAGCCCAATGCCAAACCAAGAAGGTGCAAATCTGCTGTAATACTATGAATAACTCGCTGAACTTGGAAGGAAATACCGTCAAATCTACAAGCATTACGAGTCTTCCATATGTGCCACAGTATGTAGCAAACAACCACAATCCTAATGTGGCTCACTGAAGGGGAACACCGACGCCAATGAAGTAGCATAGTAGAAACGGATGTAAACTCATAAAAGTGTAGCCCAAACATCCCAAAAAAATACTACCAAACTTGCCGAGTCAGTGAGCAATGAAGAAAGAGGTGGCTCAGGGTCTCACAGTCACATCCACATATGCATCTTGAAACCATGTGAAAGCCTTTGCTTGCCAGGGAGTCATCTAAAGCAAGAAAGCCATGAAGGAGCCGCCAAATAAAGAAGGAAACCTGAATAGGAATGTGCCTCTGCCAAATGAAAGAATAAACAGGCCTGGGTTCCATAGAAGTCCGAATGTGCTCCTAAGTAGAAGGAAGGGAGAAGTCTCCATCTAATGATAGACGCCATCTGATCAAATCTGGGCCTTGCTGTGTGGTTGGAATCATGAATATCTGCTCAGCAATAGAAGTGGGTAACTTAACCAAAATCCTCTCCCTATCCCACCCTGTATCAGTCCAGTAAGAAGATACAGAAGCTGAAGAAGCTGCTAGAGGATTGAATGAAATTAGTGGGCAAGAACCCACCCAGCAATCATACCAAAAGCTGGAATTCCCTGAACGAACTAACCATCTAATAAGGGGCTCAGCTGTCAGCCTGACAATGCAAAGGCGCCTCCATAGAGGGGAAGCAGGATAAGTAAAATGAACCAGAGATGGGTGATCAGCATAACAATATTTAGCCTTCATAAAGGAGGCCCATAAAGACTGCTGAGCTCTAAAATGCCACCACAGTTTGATCTCACAAGCCATAACCACATCAGCCAGAGAACGAACCCCTATACCCCCTTCTTCCACAGGGAAGCAAACAGAGGCCCACTTGCACCAGTGAATTTTCCTTGAAGTAGTAGTATCACCCCAAAGGAATTTGGTAAATAATCGCTCCAACTGGTGAAAGACATCTGATGGAGGCCTCAAGACATGGAATAAATAGATAGGCATGGAGGAAAGGACATGTCGAATCAGAATAATCTTACCCCCGAATGAGAGGAGTCGATTAGCCCAGCCTGAGATCTTATCTCTAACCTTCCTCACTAAATCTTCAAAGAAGGCAATCTTAAGATTACCCAAATAAATGGGACATCCAAGATAGGTGAAAGGAAGATTACCTCTCTGAAAGCCAGTCACATTATGAATAATACTCCTTCTTGAACCAGTAGACGATCTGCCAGTATAATATCTACTCTTAGCCTGACTGACGAGTTGGCCTGAGATAGCCTCATATCTGTGTAGGACATCCATGAAATGACGAAGACTATCTCTGCTCCCATTAGCAAAAATGATGATATCATCAGTAAAACTCAAATGAGAGATGGTGATGGGAACTCCTGTAGCATAGGCAACTGAGGGATACCGAGCTACTAATCTATCCAAACTCCTGGAAAGAAATTCTGCTGCAATAATAAAGAGGCTAGGAGAAATAGGATCACCCTGTCGTAATCCCCTCTGTGACTGGAAGAATCCCTTAGCAACCCCATTAACCATCACAGAAAACCAAGGGTTTGTAATGGCTCTGTGAATCAATGAAATCCACTGCTCAGAAAAACCAAAGGCCCGAAGCATCTGAAGAATAAAAGGCCTGGACATCCTATCATATGCTTTAGCCATATCCAGCTTTATCACCACATTACCCCCTCGAGTCCTTCTATTCAAATCATGAACTAACTCCTGGGCAAGCAGTATGTTGTCGTGGATCAATCTTCCAGGAACAAAACCACTCTGGGAGGGAGAGATAAGCTGAGGTAGAATGCAGGAAAGCCTGGAAACCAGAATTTTAGTAATGACTTTATTACTCACATTACAAAGACTGATTGGCCTAAAATCAGCCCATGTGGTAGGAGAAGGTTTTTTAGGCAGCAGTACAAGAAGAGTGCTTAAAAAACCTCTGGGCATAGGAGATCCTATGAAATAATCAACAACAGCAGTGTGAAGGTCCATACCAATCACCTCCCAGCAAGCCTGGTAAAATTTACTACAAAACCCATCTGGGCCTGGAGAACTATCAGAATCTATAGAGAAAACAGCCTCACGGACTTCCTCGATCGAAGGGAGCCCACATAGAGAGTTATTATCCTCTTCAGTTACCAAAGTAGGGATAAAGTCAAAGTCTCTCTCAGAGAAGGTAGACTCATCACCAGATAGGAGAGTCTGAAAATAGGACACTGCTGAGGCCTCAATTGCCTCTGTATCTGTAATCCACATACCGTCATTCCCCTGAATACGATGGACTCCAAGAATATGGTGCTTCCTTCGAATCATGGCATGAAAAAAACGGGAATTGGCGTCCCCCTCCTTTAGCCATCTAACACGGGATTGCTGTCTCAAAAATGACTCCTCTCTGGATAAAGCTTGGAGTAACCTGGCTTTGGCCAATTGCAAAGCTGATCGATCCTGATCAGAGCCTGATGCATCAAATAAGCCCTCCCTATAAAGTACTTCTTGTTCAGCCTCATGAACTTTATTAAAGACATTTCCAAATACCTCTTTGTTCCACTGCTTAAGACAATGTTTGAGCCTTATAAGTTTCTGCTGGAAAGCACTCATACCATTTGAGAAAACGGGCAGTGACCAGTTATGTTTGATGATTTCCATCAAGTCAGGATGTTTCAACCAGGTATGTAAAAATTTGAATCTACTCGGGCCCCGGGCCTGCCCTAAATCATAGGATAATAGAAGAGGAGAATGATCAGATCCAGTGCGGTTGAGGTGTGAAACTTTGAACACAGGAAAGTGTCGCCCCCACTGATTATTAACCACTACCCTGTCCAATCTACGCCTAGTGAAACCATTTGCCCAAGTATAAGGAGTCCCCTCAAAACCAGCATCTTCAAGTCCACAGTCCATAAGAGTCACATTAAAGTCATCAATGGCTGATTGAAGTTGAGGATGACCCCCAACCACTTCAGAATGCTGCTGTACAACATTAAAGTCTCCCCCAACCATCCAAGCACCGTCAATTTCCCTAGAAAATGTAATCAGAGCATCCCAAAGGTCCAAGCGTAATGGTGCTGAACACTTAGCATAAACAAAGGATAAAAATACCGGCTCTGGAAGGGAGTAGTGGCTGACCTTACAATGAATCACCTGGCCCATATCATGTAGAATTTGAACACTGAATGGTTGAGACCAGAAAACCCAAATTTTCCCAGTAGCTGAAGCAAAAGCAGATTCCATGCCTAATTTGACTCTTGTAGAATCAATCTTCTCAGCTGAGAGAAAAGGCTCCAGAATACAAAGCAGCTGAAGATGGTGTAACTTAATAATACTTTTGAGTCCCTGATAGAAGGATTCTGGCCAATCCCCCTTATATTCCAAATTAAGGACTTAATCATTTTAAATTGCTCCTACCCTTACGGGCAATAGTTTGAGGGGGTTTGCTAGTACCTGTGCTTGTAGTAATACCCTTCTTTCCACCACGACGACTTCTAAGGACTCGCTGGAATCCATCATCATCAATGAGGCTAGTGCTGGGAGAATAAGAGATAGCAACAGTTTTGGAGGTGGGATCCTCACTCTAGGGAACATCAGCAGAGGATCTAGGATCAGAATCAAAGCTATCATCAATCCCAAGTCTATTATCATCATCAGAGGAAATGTCATCAGCAGAATGAGGCGAGCCAACACGGCCTGAATGAAATGTCTGATTACTGGGAATATCTTCTGACTGGAAATTAGTGGTAACACCAGGAGCTCGTCCAGGAGATAAAGAGAGAATATGAGATGCAGTCTCAGAACAAGAACCTGGAGCTATGGTAATAGCTGTGCTATCCAATCCCAAAGAAGGAGTAGTAATAGGAGCAATCACTGAAGCTGTAGTAGATGGTATAGTAGGAGCTTGTTCCTGCACTGAAGTAACAAGTATAAAAGCATCTGAGGAGGGGCATACCTGATCAGGAGGCATAGAAATAATAGGGGGGAAGATATAACATAATCCTGATGTAGAGATGAAGGTCCAGCAGTAGCATGAACAAAACTGGAGGAGGGAATCTCAGGTGCTGGATGGGAGATAGGGGCTGAAATCTCAGACACAATAGGTCTCTGTGTAGGTTTTGGCACATAAACAAGTCTTTCTTGGGCAGTAGACACTTCCCCTGAAGAAGTTTTCCCTTTTCCTTTCTCATTTCCCACCCTGTCAGGAGGCCGAAATGTGGGATTTGCAATAAAACATTTCTCCTGCTTGTGACCCAAATGCTTACATGACATGCAGTAATCTGGGAGCTTCTCAATAATAATATCCTGAACAAAACCCGACTCCTCATCACCAACCCAAACCTTTTTGGTAAAGGAAGGTTGGGAAACATCACATTCAACCAACACCCGTGCAACAGTTGGTCTATTAAGAGTGGCAGTGGCATGACCAACTCTCAGTGGTTTACCAACAGCAGAGGCAATAGAAAATAATGCAGACTTACACTGGACTAAGTGTATGGGAAGATAAGGCAGAGTGATCCAAACAGGGACAACTGGTGACTCTTCATTGCATCTGAATTGAGGGCTCCACAAATAAAATGTATGGAAAGTTTAAGGTTTAGGGTTCAGGGTTTAGGGTTCAGGGTTCAGGGTTCAGGGTTCAGGGTTCAGGGTTCAGGGTTTTAGGGTTTTAGGGTTTAGGGTTCAGGGTTCAGGGTTCAGGATTCAGGGTTCAGGGTTCAGGGTTCAGGTTTTAGGGTTTAGGGTTTAGGGTTTATGGTTCAGGGTTCAGGGTTGAGGGTTCAGGGTTTAGGGTTCAGGGTTCAGGGTTGAGGGTTCAGGGTTCAGGGTTTTTTTTTTTTTTTTTTAAAAAAGCCTCCTTAGCGGGAGGGGGGTTTGGCAGGGACCCCTACCAGTTTATTGATAATTGAAAAAAGAAGTACATGATGGAGGGGGACCTAAACCTTACCTCCAAGAGAAGTAATGGAAAATAATAAAGAAATAAAATAATAGAGCGGTGACTCACCGCATTACAAAGGTAATGAAAATAGCTAAGAAAAATAAGAGATAGAATGGGGTGACTCACCACAGAACAAAAATAAGGAGGGGGACATAAACCTGACCTCCAAAGTAAAAGATAAATGAAAAAACTAAAGCCTAATATGAGGAATCTCATCCGCATCAAGAGAAAGGATGCCATGAATGTCTCTGGGAAGACCCCGCTGTGTGGAAAAACTCTGGTCTTGCTGAAAAGAACAAGCCCAATTAGCCATGAAATCCGCTGCCTGGTTGGCTTCCCTGTAGACATGATGAAGCTGAATCGGGGCAGAACAGTAAAGCTGCTGAATTCGAGCAATAAGATAAGTGTACTCCCAACAGCCTGAACTAGAGGAGGTGACCCAGGAAATAGCAGTAGTAGAATCAGACTCTACAATCAGAGAAGAAAATCCACAAGAAATGGCCAGCTCTAACCCTGTCAAAATAGCGACTAACTCAGCATAGATGATGGGTTTGTGATCAAGAAAGCGCCCAAATGCACCCACAAACCTGCCCAAGTGATCCCTGAGAATACCTCCAGCAGCTGAAGGACCAGGATTACCGCGAGAGCACCCATCAACATTAAGTTTCAAGGAGACCGCAGGGGGTCTAAGCCATGATATCAGTCTCACTGTCCTGGGTCTGCAAGGCAAACATCTCAAGGCCCTCACTAACCTCACAGATAAATCTCCACGAAGCTGTGATGCTTTGAAGCCGACTGCCAAGCCAATAAGGTGCAAGTCTACTGTGATGTTATGAATAACCCGCAATACATGGAAGGGGGTGCCATCAAATCTACAAGCATTACGAGCCTTCCATATGTGCCAAAGTACATAGCAGGCAACCATAATCCTGATATGGCACGCTGAAGGGGAGCAACGGTGCCAATGAAGGAGCAAAGAAGAGATAGAAGAGAACTCATAGAAATGAAGCCCAAACATCCCAAAAAAATGAAGCCAAACCTGTCGAGTCAGGGGACAATGCAGAAAAAGGTGGCATTGGGTCTCACTGGCACAGCCACAAATACAACGAGAGACCATCTGAAAACCTTTGCTTGCCAATGAATCATCTAAGGCAACAAAACCATGTAAGAGCCGCCAAATAAAAAATGAAACCTGAAGAGGGATGTGCCTCTGCCAAATAAATGAAAAGATAGGCCTAACAGCCATAGACGCCCTGATGTGGTCCCAAGCAGAGCGAAGAGAAAAGCCACCATCTAAAGATAAACTCCATCTGATCTGATCAGGGCCTTGCTGCCAGGTAGGAATCAGAAAAATCTGCTCAGCGACAGAGGTGGGTAAAACAGCCAATATCCTC
>CM034233.1:50628549-50730846 GCA_019916065.1 Vitellaria paradoxa | reverse complement strand
ACATCTAGCGAAATGATGACTAAGTCGTTAGAAAAGTAAGAAATTAAGTTGAAAGCTTAAATCAAGATAGAATGCCACTCAACTGTATAGATGTGTCCAAAATACCACATTGTCAACTCCTACATTAATAAAACAATTAGAATCCAAAATCAAGGGCCATTTCGGTTTGAAAGTCAAGAAGGCCACCACTAACACAAAGGATGGTATCAACTGGATTGCCCAGTTCAATCGAGAAACACACAAGAAGATACATAACATCTAAGAAAATGCCAAAAGATGTAGAGCATGGCTCATAATTGCCAAAATACTCCTCGAGAGATCATCTAGATGCTACTAACTCAAAATAGGTCTTACTGATGAAAAGGAAGTTACCGGCATACCAGATACAAATTTAGCCTCAAGACCAAGTCAAAAAGTCTCCAAGATTCATAGTGATGTTAGGAATAAAATTCCCAAAGTAACTCCCTAACTAAGCCTAAGCAATACAAACATTAGGACGCGCCTTAGGAACTAAGCCCCAAAAAGTCACCGACAGCCTATAAGCCACCAGAAAATTCTAGATGTCAATATGACATTATTCACACCCAAAAAGGGTAAGAACAGTCATCCTACTAGTGCCCACAAGGGTCAAACAAAAGAATCAAATGTCTCCCTCGCCATTTCAACCTGTTTCAGAGCAGCAATATTCAGAATCCAAAACTTGGTAATAGAGAATCTATTTTAACCTACTTTGGCTTAAAAAAAAAAAAAAATTATTTTGCTTTCTAAGGATGATTAAAAAGCTCCTAATGCTCCTGAAATCTATTTAGAACTTCCCTTAATGATCCGAACATGTCAAAACTATACTCAAACCTAGCTGAACCTGACCTGAGTTATAAGCTGTAGACCAAAAATGGCCTTTCGAAGTGTGCCTCCTAAATTTTGGCCACACATTGTGTGGTGGACTTTTTTGCCCACAAGGACGAGCAAAATTCTCCTCCTGTGAAGCCAAGTGGAATTTTTCGCCTATGATACTAGGTAGGATTTTCCACTCATTGACCTAGACAAAAAATTCCGCCAAAGTGGCATAGGCAAGTTTTTTCACTTGCAATCGGCTAGCAATTTTTTTGTTCAGCACAAGATGAGGCTTTATGTAGGACCTCCGCCCTTCTCATTTTTCAAATTTAAGCACTTGACACACTTGGAGTAGTCAAGCCGAGGCTAGCATTTTAGACTTTCTTCCTCTAAAAAAAGGCCACGATGATAAAAAATTTTTCTCTTTAGAAAATTTTTATTTTATTTTTAAATTTAATTTATTTGCATGATTAGAATAAATTTAAGTAAATAAAAACCCTCTGTCGATTAAAGGTATCTAAGCATAACTCAAATTTGAGTTGAGCCCAATGTATGATATTTATTGGATTTACTTGAGACAACTTACACTAGTAGAAAGTGTGAAACTAGCGACCGCCTAAGACGGTCGCTAAATGTCTAATAGCGGTCGCTAAAAGTATTAGCGACGGCATAGCGACCGCGTCAAATGAGTCGCATTTGCTTCGTCGCTAATAATTATTAGCGACCGCTAGGACGGTCGCTAAATTATTTGCGACCGCTCCTGCGACCGCTCGAGTTCAGACGTATGGATAATAGCGACCGCTCATAACGGTCGCTAATACTGCAAAAGGCGGTCGCTAGTTGTTTGGCGCGAAGATGGCGCGAATAAATAGCGACCGTAGGTAGCGGTCGCTAAATAGGGAACAGCGGTCGCACTAAGTTTCGCGCGGGAGCCATGACCATTTGTATTAGCGACCGGAATATGACTATTAGCGGCCGCCATAGGCGGTCGCTATTTGTAAGTAATTTTTTTTTAAAAAAAGATTTAAATTATTTAAAAATCTCAATAATTATAATTTAAATTTTGCTATAATAAGATCTCAATAATTTGTTTTACAAATCAAATTATTTAAAAAATAATTTAATAATAATTTATTTTTTATTTATAATGATTATTTATTTAATAGTTATTAATTATTTATAACAACTATTATATTTAATTACTTATCTATAAATATTTATATTATATTTAATTTATTAAATTACACATAGAATTAATGAAATTTTTCATAAAATTTGAAAAAAAAAAAAAACGTATCTCCTAATTATGATTATATATACAAACATAATATCAAATTAGATTACAATTAAAATAAAATTTTATTATATACAAATGTTCAAAATACAAAAACAAATATATATATAAATGTACTGATCAAAATATATACAAATAGATCCTAATCAGTCCAGGAGGGCCATCCGCCATCATCCGGGTCCTACAATGAAATAATAATGAAATTATAACGTGATAATTAAGAAGATATGAATAAATAAATTTATATAAATTTAATGAGTAATAGTAACGAGAAATAAAATTTTTAACCTGAGGAGGAGGAGGAGGTGGATGGCTCTGACTCTGAGAGAGGCGCCGCTCCATCTCAGCCATCATCTCGGCCCGAAGTGCTGCTTCTCGCGCGTCCATCTCAGCTCGAAAGGTCTGCAGCAGATCTTGATCGCGACGTCTGGCCTGAGAAGATGATTCTGCTCGTGCAACGGATCGGCGTGGAATACCTGCACCCCGCGTAAGCGTGTATCCATGACCATCGCGTCCGATAATGGAGAAAAATATCTCGTCCCTCTTTTCTTCGGACTCCCTCTCATCTGGCGACAGCTCGTCTAAACGTGCATTAAACTGCGCCTAATGCAAACAAGCCGAAATAGAAAAAACAAGATAACTAACTATATTATTTAAAGAAAAAATTAAATTATAAATTATATGTTGATTGGACAAAATATTAAAATTTGTTACCTGTATAGCCTGAACCTTCGGCGAATCAGTACGTCGAGTCGCCAACCACATGGACATCCGATCTGTCCTCAGGCCCTCCTCTGTGCTCTGTTGAAAGGTAAATTATATGTTAATAATTTACTATCATTAAAAAAGATAAATAAAGAAGTTGCTATTAGCGTGATAAGCTCACGTTTTTACCTCGTGGCGAACCTGAGAAAAGTGTCGAGTCCCCTCCTTGTGCCCCGGCCCCTGCAGTCCTCGATTTCGCGAGTTCCTTTGGGCCTCCGCCTATTTTAAGTTTTTTTCGATTACTTTTTGTAATTTACGCTTGATAACGTCAAAACTTAAGGAAAAATAATTAACTCGCAATCATCTCACCTATGCCTCGGGACTCGACCAATACCTGACGAGCTCAGCCCACTGGTGGGGAAGAACGCCCGGTGGGACCCGCTGGAGGATGTCAGGGTCATTCTCATGACCTTTCCAGTATTTATCTTTAATCTTATTTTATGATCCTTCCACATCTTCCGACACTTAGCGAACATAACGTCCCGGAAGTCTGGAGGAACATCAACTACATTGGCCTAAAAATGACAAATTGTAGAATATTATTTGTTACAAGTTTCAGCACATAAACAACGTACAATTAGATAAATAAAATTTTCATACCTGTACCTCGGTCCATAGACCCTCGAACGTAGAATCTGGAAAACGATCCCACTCGAGGGTGGTCAATGGGAATCTGATCCGATTCCGGACCAAATGTCCGAGCTGTGAAATCAAAGACCGTCCATCCTTCCCAACCGGATGGGGCGTGTCATCCCACTGAACGGTCATCCACTGAGATCCACAGTTCCACTGCGGCAATCCCTTCGAGGGCCCTCTGCCAGACCTCGAAAGCCTGCTCGGAGTGGGAGAATCTGTTTCAAACAAATTGTTACATGATAAAACAACAGAATATACCTACTGTTGTTGGATAAGATACATTCCGAAATTAAAGAACTTTACCTGCATCTGTGTTAGTCACTGAAGGTCGCGTGGACATAGGGGGTGAAGGTGGGACAGCATCTGCTGAGCTACTCCCGGCACAGGATAGCCCCAGACGCTCAGCCATCGTCCTAGGACCAGTCCTCTTCCTAGAACGTCCGAACATGGCTACCTAACTGTTCACAATTTAAACTTATTATAATTTCAAATATAAAGGAAAAAAAAATTTAAACCTTGTTCAGATAGAAAAGTACACAACCGTGTATTAAGTATGTAAATCAACCGTATCTCCTTCAACCGTGTCCCTAACCCAATTAACATCTTCATCACGTTGGACAATTGCATCTTGGTCAAGAGCTTGTTGGGCGAATGGATCAATATCAGGCTCATCGCAGTCGATTTGGTATACCCCTCTCCTTGACATTTTAACTGCAACTTGCCAGTTGGGATCAGCTCGATCGCCAACATAGTAAACTTGCTCTGCCATGGATGCCAATATGTATGGTTCAGCTTCTATTTGTACATCTCGATGTAACAAATTGTTTAAATTGACCAATTTAAATTGGTACTTATCAGCTTTAACCCCGCGAATTAGATCAGCCCAAACACACTTGAATAATAAATATCTTAAACCACGATTGTAAACGATTTCAATAATGTCATTCAGTTGGCCATAATAGTAACCACCGTCAATAGATGGACAACCGATGCCACTATTTTGTGTTGCTCGCCTATCATCTACTTCCTTGATGCGAAATCGAAACCCATTGATGTCACAAGCTGTGAAACGTCGAGCTGTCGTGTAAGGACCATCAGCCAACTGTTTTATTTCATCGGTCAAAATAGAATCCGTAGTACTTCGTAAATTGTATACCTATGAAATGTAAATTATCATGAGTTAATTAAACACAAATTAATTGTGATGTGAAAATCATATAAAAACATATGAAAATATTTAACACGTACGTAGTTCTTAAACCAGTCATGAAAACATTGATAATGGGACATTCGAATTTGATTGTCTGTTGCACGAGGCATGTTCTGTTTCAGCTCGTTTATGTGTCTCCTGCAATGCAAATCAAACAGGATTGAGAATAATCACGATTTTTATTACAAATATGATGTAATTAACTTTCTTTATTACGACAACGTGACTTACTGGGTCAATGGCACAACTGATTGGGTGTTGAAGAGCACGAACCGATGAGCTTGGATCCACTCGATATGGTTGAGATCAAATGACGTGCCTTCCCCAATAGGGCCTTTATTTATCCGCTCCGACTTGCTAAAAGTCGTTTGGACATCATCGTTTAGATATGCCGCACAAAAATTTATGCACTCATCCATCAAATATCCTTTCGCTATGGATGCCTCGGGTCGAGCTTTGTTCCGCACATACCTCTTCAATGTGTTCATATATCGCTCGATCGGATACATCCACCTAAATTGGACAGGGCCACCAAGCCGGGCTTCTTCAGTTAGGTGTATAGTCAAGTGAACCATTACATCAAAAAATGCCGGCGGAAAAATTTTCTCTAGATGACACAGTGTCAAAGCAATCCTGTCCTGCAGACCCTTTAAATCTTCTGTACGGATTACTCTGTAACACAACTGCCTGAAGAAATTACTGAGCTCGATCAACGGCTGCATAACATTGTTAGGCAAACATGTCCTTACTGCTATAGGCAACAACTGTTGAAGCAGGACGTGGTTGTCATGACTTTTCAAACCCTGTAACGTCCGTTCGCTCATGTTGACTCGCTTCGAAATATTCGAGCAATATCCATCAGGTACCTTCACGTCTTTCAGAATTAATAAGAACGCATCCTTCTCCTCCTTGCTCATGGTGTACTGTGCAGGTGGCATGTATGCCCTGTTGGACTCTCTCGGCTGCAAGTGCAATGGAGTTCTCAATCCCATCTCCTGCAAATCACGTCGAGCATTAGCATTATCCTTTGATTTCCCCTTAACACCAAGGATCGTCCACAATATATTATCGCAAACATTCTTCTCAATGTGCATGACATCCAAGTTGTGCCTGAGTAAGTTGTCTTTCCAGTAGGGCAACTCATAGAAAATACTTTTCTTCTTCCAATTATGGGTTCGGTTCCTATTTGGACCAGAAATAGATGGTAGCGGGGGGGCTAACAGATCCTGAAAGTCATATACTGTTCGAATTTGCTCCCGCTCCATCTGGGCCAGCAATTCGACCCCGGTCATTGCTCGTGGTGCCGGACCGAACTCCCGAGTGCCGTCAAACGAGACTCTGTCCTTCCTAAACCTATGCAACGGAGGTAGGAAGCGTCTATGACCCATGTACGCCCACTTTCTACCATACTTTAGCCAAGTTGACTTCTTGCTCTGATTGCAACAAGGACAAGCGAACTCTCCTTTCGTGCTCCAACCAGATAAGTTGGCGTACGCCGGAAAGTCGTTAATTGTCCATAGTAATGCTACCCGTAGTTTAAACATTTCATTTCTTGTTGAGTCAAATGTCATCACACCATCAGTCCATAATTCATTAAGCTCTTCAATCAATGGTTGCATATAAACATCTATTTTATCCCCGGGACCCTTAGGTCCGTCAATCAATGTCGATAGGATGACAAAAGGTTGCCTCATGCACAGCCAAGGTGGAAGATTATATGGAAGTAGCAGTATAGGCCACGTACTGTGAGTTGCCCCAGTCATGCCTGAAAATGGGTTAAATCCATCAGCCGCCAAACCAAGCCGTACACTGCGCGAATCGACAGCGAAATCAGGGTGTCTTCTATCAAAATCCTTCCACGCCGGAGAGTTTGTTGGATGGGATAAGTTCCCATGATCCCCCCTGTTCTCGGCATGCCAAGTCATTAGTTTAGAGATCTTAGATGACATGAAAAATCTCTTCAATCGTGGCTTAAGTGGAAAGTAGCGCACTTGCTTTGCAGCTACAAGCTTACCACGATTTGAACTACCCAAACGATTCTGCCGAGTTTGGATAGTACCAACATTCTTCCATCTCGAAACACCACACACGGTACACGAATCGAGGTTGCCATTCTCATTCCGAAACAACATGCAACTATTGGGACATGCATCCAGAGTTTCGTATGTGAATCCCAGATTCTCAGTTAACTTGCGTGCCTGGTAGTACGATTCTGCAAGCTTAGCTCCCGCTGGTAAAACCCTACGGAGTAACTGTAGTAGCATGTCAGATGACGTATCTGACCAGTGATTCAACGCCTTCAAATGTAACAACTCAACGGTGAATGACAATTTACTGAACTCCTGACATCCAGGATATAATTCTGTCTGCGCATCATCGAGTATTTCAAAATATCTCAATGACTCATCATCTGCACCCGAGCGGGGAGTAGTTCCACCCGTCAGATTAATACCGGCACCGTTGTCTTCATGTGTCAATCCACATGCGATATCAGCTAGCATCGCGAGCATTGGATCAGCTTCCTCTGCAACCTCGGCCTCCACCTCAACGGTTTCTTTCGGACGAGAGGCGGTATACTCTTCCCCATGGAGAGTCCAGAATTTATACTGCTTCAGGAACCCATTACGGATCAGGTGCTCTCTGACAACCTCCCGTGTATAGTAATACCAGTTAGCACACTTCCTGCAAGGACAACTAATGTACCCACTGGGAAACCCACTGGTGAATGCAATAAACTGATTAATCCCCTCCACATACTCCGGGGACATCCTATTCGGCAAATCAATCCAACTCTTATCCATCTCGCTGAGAGTGTCTGTGGAGTCCCAAGAGGAAAAAAATGTCATTACTATAAAATGTAGTGCCATATGCAAAACACCTAGTCTTAAACTTTACCTCCTCATTACAGGGTGGTTGGTCCTATCCCATTCGAGAATACACGATCCAACTTGCACTCAACAACTCAATGCCGTTGTCCCCTAATTAGATAAAATTTCGGCAGCATGTCCGCGTGATTCTCCAAGTACACGATACACAGACGACATTAGTCGTACCCTGTGTACGCACCCGGAGAACAACAGGACGTCAACCGAAACTTCATCTAACACAGGACAGTACATGAGTTGTTGAATACAGGATGGATAATTGCATTCCCAAACTGTCCATACTGGACAATTCAAGAATCGCGTACATCAATCTCCGCACGTTCATCGAGAGGACAACGAACCTGGTCAAAGACCTAATCCGTTACCTAAGGATGACCAAACAGGTGGCGTACGAGATTCTTAAACGGGTCTAAGTTTCACTAATATATGCAAATGAATAAAATAAAGTGGTTCTCAATGTCTGTTTGTTTTCTAACTTAGAATAAAGTATTTAGATGTTAGATTGGGCTTAGACAAGATTAGGGGTTTTATTGTAGTTACTAATTGAACTAATTAACTCTTACTAATTAACTACTGCTGCTTGTGTAATTAATTACTATATTATTCGATAAATTACCTAGAAACAATATTATAATATTATTGTTTGACCTAATTTTCTTATCGTATTCGTATTGAACTACACTGGGCCCAAGCAAGATGTTGCATTGGGCCCAGGCAAGATTAGGGATTTTATTGTAGTTACTAATTGAACTAATTAACTCTTACTAATTAACTACTGCTGCTTGTGTAATTAATTACTATAGTATTCGGTAAATTACCTAGAAACAATATTATAATATTATTGTTTGACCTAATTTTCTTATCGTATTCGTATTGGATTACACTGGGCCCAAGCAAGATGTTGGATTGGGCCCAGGCAAGATTAAGGGTTTTATTGTAGTTGCTAATTGAACTAATTAACTCTTACTAATTAACTACTGCTGCTTGTGTAATTAATTACTATAGTATTCGGTAAATTACCTAGAAACAATATTATAATATTATTGTTTGATCTAATTTTCTTATCGTATTCGTATTGGATTACACTGGGCCCAAGCAAGATGTTGGATTGGGCCCAGGCAAGATTAGGAGTTTTATTGTAGTTACTAATTGAACTAATTAACTCTTACTAATTAACTACTGCTGCTTGTGTAATTAATTACTATATTATTCGGTAAATTACCTAGAAACAATATTATAATATTATTGTTTGACCTAATTTTCTTATCGTATTCGTATTGGATTACACTGGGCCCAAGCAAGATGTTGGATTGGGCCCAGGCAAGATTAGGGGTTTTCTTCTAATTAGAGTTAATTGGAGTTAATTATTGTTGTTCCAAAAAATAACACTTCAATACATTATACGAAGATCAAATATACAACAAATAAAATAATACGATACAAATTAAATAAATTAACAATAAACAATTCAATATTTCCTCATTATAACATAAATCAAACAATAGATATTAATTTTTTTTTTGTCTTATGCATCGATTCTTATTTAAAAGTATTCTTTTTATGAAAAAAAGTAATATGTTTAAAAGTTTACAAACTTTATTGTATTTAATTTATTAAAAAATCTATCAACTTTTACTAACTTTTTATACTTTTTTCAAACTATATATTATTTTTACATTAAACTATATATTAATTCTCATATTTTTAGTAGTATTATCTAACATTATAAATATCATAATATAATTTAATTTCCGTAAGGTACGTTAATCAATTTATTTATAAAAATGACCATATTGAGTGAAGATGTTAGCATTGCTTCAAAAACTCTCTCTACCCTTTGTCATTTTTTGTTTTTATAAAATTACAAAGTTAATTTCATAGTGAAGAACAATTAAAATTTGTTTTCACTCTCGTTTTTCTTTTCTATTATAAATATTTTATTAATTTCATTACTTAATCTATTTTTGTTGCATCACATTAAAAATGAATTATTTTATTCAAAGATTTTATTAAACTAAAATTATTTTTGATAATTTTTTTTATAAGTTTATTATTGTTAAATGTCGTTTTAAGAATTAGTTAGTTATAGTCAAGTTGATAGGTAGAGTTGAATATATATATATATATATAGTGGGAGACAAATTTTTTAGTAATTTTTACTTTTTTTGACATTTGATAACTCCTTAAAAGTTACTAAAAAATTTTGAAATTTTTTTTAACATTTTTACTAAATTTAATTGAAAGATATTAAAAATAGTTAATAAAAATTTTTTATATTTTTAATAAACTAAATACTCCTATATAATCTAAAATTTAAAATTCAATTGATTATACTATTTGTATATATATTATTTTATTTTTATTCATTAAATATAATTTTTTAAGCCCAAGTTTAACGCTCCAAAAAAATAGGTCACATGCATAATTTTCCAAGTATCACATATAATTTTCCAAGTATCCAAAAAAATTTTTCAAGTATCACAAGATGAATTTTATATGAATAATTTGATAATTAAAATCAAATGATATATTACTGGCATCAAGCTTAAAGAAGTAAATAGTCAAGAGTAGGAAATTTTTTATTTTTTCCCTTCAATATTTCAACTAATTTCATTTTAGCTATTTTATGATTCTAAAATATAAATCTATCACTTTTTATGAATTATTATTTTCCAATTAATTTACAAATTTTTTTGAATTTTGTAATGAATTCAAATAATAAATTGTAATTTGTATTAATTTTTTTCAAATTCTACCGATCGAATAGTTTTTAAATTACGAATTGTTAACTATACAAAAAAATTTTATTATCCAGAATTTGTTACTATGCCCACGAGGGCTAGATATTCGTTTTAGAGAGCAAATGGCAGACTAACAAATACAAAAAAAAAAAAAATTAACTTTTGTCATTTTTTAAATTTTTTCCAATTTTAATAACTTCTTTTAATTTTTATAAATTTATACCAAACAATCAATTACCAACTAAAGTATTACTTTGTCATTCTCGCATGAAAAGTTACACGGCTCTATATTTTCCATCACGTTAAATTCATGTTTAAAAGAACAAAAAGTAATTTACTTTTGAATATCTAATGAAAAAATTAAAAGAAAAAGAAAATAATAATCATTTTGGTGGTCACATTTTGACTTTTATGTCAAAATATTAGAGAGAGAAACTGTTAGAATGAGTTTTTGGGGTTCGTTCTCACGGATTTATGTCAATTTTGTTGAAATTTATTAAAAAGTTATTGAGATTTGTAAAAAAAGTATTGGAATTTATAAAAATTTGTTAGGATATGGATAAAATGTATTAAAGAGTTTTAGAAATTTTCAAAAATTTAAATTTTTTTTATTTTTAGTAAATTAAACGCAGCCTAAATTATTTTGATCGAATTTAATTAATTTTAATTTCATTTTTTGCATTTCGTCTATTTTTTTCACCCAAATAACAAATACAATTGGGGTATTTAGTTTATTAAATTTTATCACAAATTATAAAAATTATCAATTTTTTTCGATTAAATCTCATCACATGTTTTTTTTACGTCAAATTTTTAAATATTCTTTTTCCCAATCCAAACACATACCAAAGCCGACGCAACCATTAAAAAGTTCTATACATTTTTTTTACGCACTGCACAAAACACAACAATTTTTTCCACTAACTAAATTTTACTTCTAAAATCTCTTTTTCTTTCTTCCAACATACCAATTTTTATAAAATAAAATTAAAAAACATAATATTAAAAAAAACAGCAAATAAAAAATACAGAAAAAAAAACAGCAAACAAAAAAAAAACAGAAAAAAAAACAGCAAATAAAAAATACAGAAAAAAAAAACAGCAAACAAAAAAAAAAACAGAAAAAAAAACAGCAAATTAAAAAAAATTAAAAACAACAGCAACATACACAAATAAAAATATTACACAATACGCACATGAAATAAACAATTTAACGAGTAACTAAAATAAAAAAAATTAAACAAACAATAATACATACATGCATGTATAGATAATCATCAAACCCCCAACCACAAAAAACAAAAAAAAAATTATTTACATTTATCCAACAATAAACATGAAAAATACAAAAAAAAGAAAAAAAATTTCAAACTAAAAAAAAAAATACAAACCTGGTACGGTGTAGTGTTGCCTTAACCTCAAAATAAACTACAATAAACAAAAAAAAATATTAATGCATGTTTATGAGTGAGAGAGATAGAGAGAGAGAGAGAGAGACAGAGAGAGAGAGAGACCTCCGGCGACGGCTGGCGAACTCCGGTCCGGCACGGCACGGCAGAGGGGGGAGAGAAGACGGCAGAGGGGGGAGAGAACTGAGAGTGCGGGGGAGGGAGGAAAAAAAGGGAGGGAGGGAGAGGAAAAAGAGGGAGGCTTTCTGCCGAATATAATTAGAGAATCAGCGACCGCTTTAAGCGGTCGCTAATACGGTCGCTACAACCATATTAGCGACCGCTTAAAGCGGTCGCGCGAATTTTTTCGTCGTCGATGCCTTGCCGCACGGGATTAGCGACAGACGTTTAAGCGACCGCTTATAGCGACCGCCATAAGCGGTCGCTAATACAATTATAGCGACCGCTTTAAGCAGTCGCCCGAGTTTTCCATTCGCCAATTCCCCAATCTCTAGTAGTGTTAGTATAATTTCAGACATCACACATAGGATATCTGCATCATACTACCCTCATACCATGCCATGTTTACATGCTACCATGATATGCCATACCTTGATATCATGATGTATTACCATGATACACCATGCCATTAACATGCTATACCATACTACACCACGCCATTAACTGCTATACCATGCCACCATGTCATTTCAGCATATTATGCCATACTACCATGTTCTATTTATAATGACCCAAAATTTTTGGTATTTATTTTGCTATATTTAAATTCAGATTTTGATCCACTTAATTTTATTTGAATATATGAAATATTAATTTTAAATGAATTATGTGTGATATGTGTTATTATATTTATGTTAGCATATGCTTGTGTGTATATTTATTATATAGATACGTTTAGTTTCATTAGGTGAGAGATGATGTGGGTTTCTATTGGCTGAGGAGTGTGAAAAATGTTAATGTTGTGTCGAGGAGGCCAAGGGTTGGCTAATGAGCAAAGCTTGCGCGGGATGAGGGAGTGGAAGTATTTTGTTTGTATATTTATACCCTTCCCTTTTTTTTTTCTTTAGCTTTTTTTTAACATGTAAAGATTTCCCTCCTTAGAAGATATATACTTTCTTCTTCTCAATTTCTTCATTTTCTTATGTGTAAGTAAAAGAGGTAGAGAGAGAGAAAAAGAGAGAAAGAAAGAGGGATTGTATCTTCTCCATCTTTCTGTTGAAGAAACATCAGGAGAAGAACGAAACCATAGGTAGCTCGAAGTGAGATCACCGGTTTTGTTGAAAAGACCAACTTGAGTTGGTGAGGTTTAGGTGTTTCTATACACTTTTTTGATGTGTATATTTGAGGTAGACAGGGTTTATGTGTGTAAGAGTTACTTTTCTTAATCTTGTAATTATGGGTATATCTATATATGGACGTATGCTAGAAATCAATTTATATTTTGAGCATGCTCGATGAAAATTCATAGTCTAAATTTGAGAAGGTTATAATAAAAAGGGCGACTTGTGACATGAATCCATGTATTGAGCATTACTAATGAAATCATTAGTTTAAATTTGAAAATATTTATGAGATGCAAATCTATGCCTTGAGTGTGTTTGGTGAAGTTATATGATTTTATGATTCATATTTGATTTATGTTGAAAATCTATCCATGTTTATTAAGTTTTAAAATTTGTTTTTCCTAAAAAAACCTCATATGAAAATATTATAAAAATGGAGGTTCAAACCCTCAAGCTCCCTGCAGGGAGGCTGCGACTAGGCTGGCTAGGGTGTAGGAAACCAAGGTGCTCGAAGCCTCGAGCTACCTACACTTAGGCTACAAAGGTCTTTTTTTTTTTTTTAATCTCTAAATTTTTGAAGTACTTTTATTTTAAAATAGCATGGATACTTTAAAATTTTGTCATAACTTATTAAAGTTGATTGGGTTCTCAAATTTGTAAATCACATGCCTCTTAAATGTGCATTAAGATTTTTGTGTAGATTGTTTACTTATTTAAATCCAAGCATGCGATGGGCAATATAAAACCTAAGCTCGGGAGACTTATTATTTCATAAAATATATTTAATACAGGATGAACATAAGAACCTAATTTAGATGTAAACCTTATGTATGATGTGTTATTGTTAAGGAATTGGATTGAGATTGATTTTTGATACTGAAGTTATAGAGGATACTAAAAGAGTAGGTAATAGTGCCTATGGTTAATAGCCCTAAAACCTGTGTAGGGTGGTTATCGTTACTAGTAGACTAGTAACCTATAAAGCATATATACGGCATGTTATAGCGTATATTAGTACAGGGATAGTGAGACCAGGTTTGTCACGCCCCAAATTTTCATAACCGAATGCTCAAGGGTGACTTGGGATTTATTTGTTGGGTATAAAAATAAGATGATAATAACACGTTGTCACACACCAAAATTTTCCTCCAAACTGGGGTTGACCAGCAAAAAAAATTTAAGATATTCAAAATCCCTTGTTTATCTCAAACAATATTTATAAGTCATTAGACTGAATCATTTGATGGGATTTCAACTACAGGGCACAAAATAAAGATAGAGAAAAATATTACAGAGCCATCTAAGTGTCTCAATCACGCGATTAACATTACATACCAAATAAAAGTAAATTAAGTCTAAACTTAATAATTATAATCATCCAAAAATTATTATTACAGACCACAAAAATAAAGTCTTCCAGCTCCGTGCAGGAAGGAAAAAAATAGATAACTCTTCTGACGGAATATTTAAGAGAAATTAATCTTTTCTAGCTCATCTTCAGTATCCCTGTGCTTAATATCCTGAAAAAAAATATTCCCACAAGGGGTGAGCTACTAAAGCCCAGTAATCAGAATCTCCTAAGTGCCTATATGCAGTGGTTGTAATGCTACACTGTATTAAGTGACCCACTACAGTGAATGTGATTAGGTGGCATACTGTTTATACAACAATTAATTCAATAGATCCCAACTGAATAATGTAAATTATACTTACAACGGTTCGATGAAACTGTCACCGTAACTACTATTTTACTTACATGTAAAAATAGTTAAATATTGATGTGTGTACCACAATGAAGTCTGTGTCGCAGTGGTAGGGATCTCAGATTCAGATCTTCAAGGTCTCGGGATCAAACCCCGTAGTGATACAAGTTTCATATATATATATATACATATATTTATAAAATATTCATCAAGAGGAATTAAATATAATTAAATAATTCCAACACATCATTCATACATAAACAAGAGAGGTTGCTAGTCACAGTAAAATTTGGCAAAGGAGTTTAATCTAAATCCTCCTAGGATAATCATACTCCTATCCTCCTCTACCTCCAGCCTTGGGAACCAGTGACTTTACGGGCTTAGCATACAATGCATACTGACGGTGTCACCCACCAAAAACCTAGCTGTCGCGACCGGCTACCTGACTGGCCAGGTCAAAAGAAAGCATCTCCCAAATAAAATGCATGTTCCCATCTTCATCTAAAAGGCCATTTCTACCCACCCATCACCCCATTGCCAAAAATAACTTTGGCACCAAGTGCCTTAAATTTTTTTCTTACCCTTTTACATTCCTAAGGGTAATAAGACATTTTTAATTACAACCGGCAATGTCCCCGGGTGATGAATCAAAAGTGGGATTATTTAGTCACATACAGTATATTTTTAAGTACTTTATCTAAATCCCTAATTCAATAATAATTATTAATAAATCAAAGATTTAACATAGTCACCAACATTATCATCACAAAGGTGGGTACTACATGTAAATTAACAATTAGCAAGTAGTTAGAAATAATTTAGAATTCAAATTAGTATTTTAGTTAATTATTTTAACAAGTTTTCCGTACTACCTTTGATAAGAATAAAATTATTTCTAATGGTATATTAATTAAGCCGAGTTTGGCAGCTTAGTGGGCGGTCGACCCTGATTACGATTTGAAGTCGCAAGTTCGAACCTCATTGGCTGCGATCTCGGTTTTTGCCTCTTTTACCTTTTTATTCTATTATTTTATGAAATATAAAGATAATAAATAGCTCTTTGGACTCATATTAAATCTTAGAAAAATTTATAAGTTTTATATTATTCAAAACAATTTGACTAAATTTCCAATCATCATCTTATTTATAACCAAACCCTTATCATAGGTTTTCGGCTGTAAGATATCCATAAATATCCATAGAATTATTCTAATATTTAGGAAGTTATTAAATAAGTTTCATTAAATTCACTTAATCGTAAAAATATAGTTATATAACTTGCTAGGTTGACAAAACAATGCCTAAAAGAATCAATTAAAATAAATCAAATTTATTTAAAGAAGACCAAATGAGGAAAGAATAAGTCCATTGTTTTATTTGGCATTTTTTATCAAATACTAGGTTCTAATTAGCCATTTTAGTTTGAATAAGTCATCCAACTATCTATGATAAAACTGATTGTCTAAGTTAGTTAACATAAATATTAGAGTGTCAAATGATATATAATATCCAGTTTAAAATAATTTCATATCAATTAGAAAATAATTAAGTAGAATCAACTTAACAGTCCACTTTAGTATTATATCAAAATAGTATAAGTGTTTTACTATGTCAGGCCTTATGAACAAAATTACACGTCAATAGAAATTATTAACATGATAATAATTAACAAAAGGTAATTGAAAATTTAAATAAATATTTAAACATAATATTCTAAAAAAAATCCAAACAAGCAACAATTAAAGGCTAAACAGAGACAGCAGTTTAAAAGAAAATTCATATAAAATAGAGCAGAACTCCAATATCTATAAACTTTATATCTGCAGAAAATAGACTTTAAGACCTACAACTTTCATGTTTTACACTTTTTAAAATTCTAAGGTCTAAAGGTGAAAAACAGTCTTGAATTCAGTTTGTTCAGAAGATACAATTTTACACGTGCTCAGTATTTTGGGCATAACTTTTGACTCACAAATCGGATTGATGCAAATCTTTTTGGGTTGGAAAGAAAACTTAAAGGGCTACAAATTTTATGTTTTAGCCGAAGCCTAATTCCACCATTTTAGGGGTCAAGAACACATTAAAAGTTACAAACAGTGAGCTACCAGTATATTGGGCTACATCAGTCAAAGTTTCGGCTTCCCTACCCCCAATATATGGGTATTATATTTTTATCACAATCAAATTTCATACTTTAAACCCAGAAAAATGCTTTAGCTTTAAATTTGAAGGCATCAAATATATTTTAGGAGGTTCATCATCCTACCTTAATGAAGATATTGATGACCAAGCCTGTGAAGGAAAAAGGAGTTGAGCATTGAACACCACCCAATTGAAAATTTTCAAGCCTTTCTTCTTCCTCCAAACAACACCAAATGTCCAACCACACTTGATAAAAATATAAATTTTTTTCTCTCTTTTTTTTTTTTTTTTTTCTCTTTGAAGGCACACAATTTATAAGAATCATGGGAGTGTAGAGAAAATTATTGGTGGAGAAAATAATCATGCTTCAAATCAACTAAGGTAAGATCATGCATATACAATTGGTAGCATGATCCAAGAATCATGCTTACTTTTTGACTATCTAACCATATCATTTAAGAAAAGTATTGGGGAAGATGTATGGAGGTGGCATGATCCGGGAATCATGCTAGCTTTTTGACAAATTAAACAAAATTATTTGAAAGATGCTTTAAGTGTTTAAATCATGTTTGCTAAATAATTAAAAAGATGCTTTAAAGTCATCAATGTAGGGTCTTCTTTTTGACTAATTAGCCAAATAATTTGAGAGAGTGTGAAAGATGTATAGAAGAATGGATGGATGGAAAATGAAGTTTGTCGGGAAATGATTTAGAGCTACTATTCATGAGTTAACTCAGTGAGTGATAAAGTGAGTTGAAGTGAGTTGAGGTGAGTCAAATAAAAGGGGTTGACCCATGGGTTAATGGGTTTGGGTTGAACCAAATAAGTAATTGGGCTAGGAATTGTTTGGATAAAAGTTTAGAATTTCTACATTAAACTCCCACATAGAGTGGAATTAAATCCGAAAATCTTTCCAACTAATTTTTATCATTCCCAAATTTTCAAATGCTCAATTTTCTAGATTTTTACTATAATAAATATCACCACCACACTTAAACAAATTATTTAAGAGAAAAAAAATTCAGGTTATTACAAGGTTACCTATTAAGGAAAGATACGATAGTCTGGGACTGTAGGATAGGGCTGGTATGATGAGTAAATCTGAGACTGCGAGACCAATTGTACCCCATAGCCGAGGCCTGGGGAATTTAACTTGGGTTTAGTTCTGTAGCCATAAACTAACTTTGTAGAGTACCTAATCCATAGTATGTTATTGATATGTATGATGTGTATGATGTGATGAGGATTATTTTACCATGAAACTACAGGATCATAGTTAAGTAACTGTTTAATTAGAATTGTATAATTTAATATGAAAATTATGGATTTATTGTGAAGTTGATAAGATCCTGACAAAATTAATATCGATTAAGTTGCATGATTAAGAAATGTTATCTTATATGTATGTTTTGAACACATATGATTTAGTGCTCACCCTTTATAGTTGATGTCGTAGAATCAAATGCTCGTGATGGACCCATGACCTAGATTAGCTGGTCATAGACTGTCTTAAATTCATTTTAATATTTAAATTATAACTCTGAAATATGTTTGGTTGTGGGCCCATATTTATGGCATTTGATTTTGTAGCCTTTTAGTGTTATTGCCTAGACTTTAGAATATTCATCTTTGAATATTGTTTTGTTTAATTTACTTCTACTCTGATATAATATGTTTTGTATAGATTGGAGTGTATTTTATGGGTTTGTCCCCATGTCCCCGAGTTGTGGATTTCGAGGCGTGACACTGTCATCATCATATATCATGGTATAACATGTTAGGACATTATTTACCATACTAGCCCATGCCATGCATGCTATAACATCATATTACCATGTCGTGCTATACCATAATACCATATCTACCATGCCATATCATCTTTACCATGTTAAACCATGCCAAGCATATTTGTTTAAATAGAATAACATGTCACATTATCCCATATATCATGCTCATTCATCACTTGCCATGCTAGAACACTACTGCGCATATAAACATACACCCACTTAGGTTGCACAGTCTTAGAAATCAAACGTTTACCAATCTAAAGCATTCACCTAAGTAAGTGAAATTCTAGAGACTAAGAATGACCTAGGATTGGCTACGCCAATGATTCTTGAGTCATGACTCCAATAGATATATCTGACATGCAAACGCAAACTTCAATTGTCATCCATGATAGGGGGATAAATGTTTGAATATAAATTGTCATCATATCTAACATGCTTATGACACATTTGATCATACCAATTGCATAATTCAGATCAAACATGGTTTCTAGGCCAATATCACATAAACTAGATCATCACCACTAGGAGGTAAGCTTCATATCAGAGCTAAACTTCTTTCGTAAATGATAAAGACTCACTCATCCATGCGAGGTGCACCCCATTAGAACAAGGCCCATTTCCCCAGTTATGCATAAGGCACTAACTATCTTTTCTCATCTAAAGCGAAACTCCCTTCCCAAGTTATGCACAAGGTGCTAACTTTCATCTTAGATCTCAGGAGCGAAGCTCCTTTAGACTAATCCTTTACATGCCAGTGACCCTATTGATTACTCCCTCATACTCATACACTTAGCTTACCTGGCCTAAGGCTAATTAGTTTGCCAGGCATGACATTTTGATCACACTTGCATCCACACATGCACATTGATTATGCTTAAAAAGTGTAATTATAAACTTCAATTTCTATTGTTATTAGTAACTATTTTCGTTCTATTTTGTATATTTTATTTGAATTTTATTTTCTTATATAGGATTGTCATTCTTTTGTATGAATTGATGGAAAAATATTGTAGAAAAAGTTGTAGAAATCAAACAAATCAAGAAAAGGACGAAAATGTGGAGCTAAGCGGAAAAAGAAGAGATGGACAAAGATTACTCTTACTGTTCAGATGCTATCATGCCATTTAGATGCCATATTCCAGTAGCCAATCATCCTAACACTTGGTCAAAATTCAAAACTTTAGAGGATAAAAATTTGTTCTTGCAGTTCGAACACTAATTTGTCGTGTGGATGGTGCGGCTCAGAGAGGCTCCGTGTTTTTGTTTCAACCCTACGGTTTTGTACAGACTTTACAAGCAACCTTTCATATTTTTTAGTTTTATACTTTGAGAGTTCTTTGGTTTTTATAGAGAGTTTTTAGTTTAGTTTATTTACAAAAATCAAGAGATGGAATTTATTACAAGTGATTTGTGCAAGATTACAAAGGGTAGGCTTACAAACGAGAGTAAAAGTAGCTTAAGGCAAAAGCGTGTCTGGACAGGCCACAGACTACCGCTTAAATAGAAAAGAAAATACTATTCGGACCCGAAAATTTACAATTTGGAATCCGATCTTACTTTATTACAGTATATCTTACATTATTGCATTATTGTACAAAACTATACCACTGATGGATGCGTGTGCTTTGATGTTGCAGTCGGTCGGCCATCAATGGTGACAGATATTACATCTTTTGTCAAATGGGGTAGTGGCACCAAAAGTGAATTTGTCACTTTGTGGAGCTGAAAAGCAGGAGGAATCCTGGCATATGGACGGCCAGCTTTGGGTGGACAGATGTCCACGATTCTTTAATCAAATGCGAGACCTTTGCCTTTATTTTGATGGAGTACATCTATGGCTGCTTCTAGAATTTCTTCTGGTGGAGGATTATCCTCAGGGTTTTGGCTTTCGCCAGCCAAAACGGTGTCGTCTCCTGAATGGGTAGAGCAAGAGTCAAGAGACATGGCAGACTTATGATGATTAAGTTTCTCATTTTTGAACTCGTTACTGAATTCATTCTGAAGATATTCTAAGCATTTGGCCAAAAGGGCTCTATTGGAGATATTTGGATGTCTCCGTTTAATTCTAAGTTTAAGTTTAGTTATATAATTTGACTTAGAATCAGACTGGTCAGGGCTTCGAGCCACTTGCTTTTGTTTGAAACTTGACGTTACCTTAGTAATTTTAGAAATTAATTCAGGCAAGTCAATTTGCTTCCACCATTGGAAGTGAAAGGTTCTCATCAAATGAGGAATGCCTAGATCATCCTCACTGACTGTTAATCCCCATTTCCAGATCCAAGGGATATGAAATTCAGTCCAAAAATAGAATTGGGATTACCCTACAAACGATTTAGTATTTAAATCGCTTAATAGAGGATGAACCTCAACCCAAAAGTCATATAACTCCTGTAAAGGAGAAGGTGTTAGATCCATAGGTGGACCAAGAAATTGCCACTGTTTAAAGAACCAGCGGAGAATTAATTTTATTTTTTCGAAAAAATCTTCTCTGATTCGTATGAACCAGGAGTGTTTTCTTTTTGCATTTTCATAGAGAAAAGTATATTTCCAGGCATTAATGTAATCCCATAAATTAAAAGAATATTCTTTCTGTGGATCATGAGGGATCCTCAATTTTCTGGTTTTCATGGGGTCATTACCCCAATCAACTAGAGTGTATATATTAGAGATAAAACACTGGCAGTAATTAATCTGCTGGCCAACCTGATTATTTGGGTAAAAGTGGCGTATCTCCACTGATCCGGTGCTTTTCAAAATTTCTTCATATATATATCGGTACTTGTACTTTTATACAGGGTATGAAGTCTGATCCATATACTTTTGTTTAATATAAAATGGATCAGTAATCCAGTGATCATCTTCTTCTTCCAGAGGCAAAATTGCTTCTGTATACGGATTTGTAATATATATAGGCTCTTTTTGCAATACTTGGGCTGCAGTTTCAGGTTTAGAACCCATAGCAGATGATTCAGCGATCTTAGGATCTGGCTGTTTATATTGGGCCATGACAGCCTTTAGTTGGGCTTCCTTTTTATTAAGGTAGTCATTAAGATCAATAAAGTTTGGACCTTCTTCACCTAGAATGTTGAAGGGGTTAGCTCCTAGACCTAGAGCGCCAAGGTTGGACCAGGATAATTGGCCTCGCTGTCCAATGGTCAGATTAGATCTGCCACGACCACGTTGATGGGACTTAAATCCCCGTCCCTTACTGCTCATGATCCCTGCAAAAATTTACGGGTTAAGAAATCAGGTAGGGAATTAGATTCACCCTTTATGTATTCAACGGTAAAGTCGAAACAAGACAACAGGGCTTGCCAACCAGCATAGATCTGTTTGGAGACTAAATTTTTTACATCCTTTTCAAGGATTTGTTTAATTGCACTACAATCAATGCAAACAAGGAAATGCTGATTTAATAAATCATCTTGAAATTTTGTAATACCTTTGACTACAGCAAGCATTTCTCTTTTTATAGATGGATATGCCATCTGTGCCGGATTCCATTTTCCCGATGAAAAATGAATTAGATTATCTTGATTATTCTATAGATTACGCTGCTTTAGAATAGCGCCATAACCAATTTTACTGGCATCTGTCTGAACAATCTTAAACCACTTAGGATTTGCAAGTGTGAGACAAGGTATATGCTGGACATTCGCCTTAATTTTCTGAACAGCATATGTATGTTCAGTAGTCCAAGGACTATTAACTTGTTTCCTAGATAATCTAGCATAAAGAATGGCTACATCCTTAGCCAAATCTTTGTAGTAATCTGAAATATAATTTAGACTACCCAGAAATCTCTGTAACTGCTTTAGATCAGTTATTTGGTCTGAAAATTTTGAAGCAAATTCAATGCTTCTAGCAATAGGACTTATATTCCCATGCTCAATGTTATGCTCGAGGAAACGGACATTGGTTTGGAAGAGTTTCATTTTTGAAGAAGAAATAACCAAACCATTTCGTTTAATATTCTCCTTGAAGATAGAAAGGTGTTTAAAATGTTCTTCAAGGGTTTTAGAAAAAATGAGTATGTTGGCCCAAGGTTTATAAAGTTAGTTTTATAATTGATTTTGATGATAACAAACATTAAATTAAATTTTCACAATGAATTTTCAAATAGACATTGTAAGAAATGTTACAATTCATTTGATAGATTCAAGATAATAGAGTTGGAAGAGATTGATATTATTTTTTAGATATTTTCACATAATTTGGATGATGGAATACAGGAATTTCAAAGTTGGGAGTAATAAAAATCAAAGTAAGATGAAGATTTGAACTAGAGGTTAACAAGGGTAAACAGAGAAATCAGACATATGTCAGTATATAGATGATATCTTAAGATCCAACGGTTCAATTATTATGAACTTTTAATATAGTAAACTAGACTTCTATATCTAAAACTTTACTGAAGGGAAATTTTTATGGATTTGACGTTAAGATATCAAAACATGAGTTGGAATATTAGTCATTAAAGAAAGGTTTTTGATTCTGGATTCTGGAGCTAGTCTTAGTTTTTGAGACATAACTCATACTCTACAGCTTTAAAAAATTCTGATTTTTGGTGTGTGAAAAGAAAGACTAAAAAAGCTACAACTTTTGTAGTTTAGGTTTCTTCTAATTCTAAAAGTATCCTGGTGAAACGGAAGCTTAAACGGGAAACACAGATTCAGAATGTCAGAAAAAGCTATCAGAAGCTGGTCTCGGTTCAGAAGCCATATCTGACTATCTAACCGTTGGATGAAACTCAAAATTTGACATGTGATAGCTGACTTATATATCTACAAAGTCTTTACTCTGAGGCAATGTCAGATTTGAACGTTATGAGCGTGAAAAACGGTCACAAATATATCTCAGAAAATCTGAATCTGAAAGACAGCATTGGAAGCAAGGAAATTCAATTTCTTTCAAGGGCAAAAGTGTCTTTTCACTTAGTAACGGCCATTTGCAGACTTTCATCTATAAATAGAGCCTCAAACTCAGATTCAAGAAGTGGAATAAGGCAAGAAAGAAGTATTTACAAAAAGATAGAAGAAATTCTATAACTTTGCAAACATAGAGTGATTTCTTCTCACATTTGTGCTTCATCTTTCATATTCAACTTGTGAGAGTTTTTTTTGATTTGATTGAGTTTTAAACTCATCATTGTTTTTGTAAGAAAAGGAAATTTAAAGCCCTTTTAATTTGTGAGAGTTGGGTGAGCTCTTGTTGGTTTTGGTTCAAGTGTTAGGACCAAAACAAGAGACTTTCTTTGAGAGAGACTTGTGTGAGTGATTTGGGGATAAAATCACTTGGGAAAGGTTTCTAGTACCTTGGGAAGCTAGTGTGTAATAAGCTCTTCAAAGAATAGTGGAGAAATCTCAATGAAGGCCTTAGAGGAGTGGACGTAGGCAACATTGAAGCCGAACCACTATAAATCGATTGCGTTTGCTTCTCTTCCCTTCTCTTTATATTCATTGCAAACACTAGCACTCACTCTTTATTCACAAATATTGAATAATTTTTTTTTTTTGGTGCATTTCATATTCATCTTGACATATTTATTTTAGGGTTGAAATTTTTATTTGTAAAATTTTTAAGCAACCCTATTCACCCTCCTCTAGTGTGGCTATTTGGGACAACAGAGTATATCATCAATGTATACTAATATATAATTAGTATAAGGGGTGAATATAGAATTCATAATGTTCTGAAATTCAGAAGGGGCATTTTTCAAACCAAATGGCATAACATTCCATTCATAATGTCCAAAGGGGACAGTAAAGCCAGTTTTATAATGATCTTTTTATGGACTTGGATTTGCCAATATCCAGATTTTAAATCAAATTTTGAAAATATTTTTGCATCGTAAAGGCGATGCAAAAGGTTCTTTTTATTAGGTATAGGATACCTAATCCATTTCAAAACATTATTCAAAAGTTTATAATTTATAACTAAGCGAGGAACACCACGTTCATTTTCAGCTGCGTTATTTACATAAAAAGCAGTACAACTCCATGGAGAGTGTAAAGGTCGGATTAAACCCTTTTCAAGTAAAAATGAAATTTCTTTTTTACAGAGTTCCAAATAATCTGGATTCATTTGGCTAGGATGGGCTTTAATGGGAATTTGATTCTCATTAAAACTATCCTCATAGGGAAGAAAAATAGAATGCTGTTTTCGATTCTAAAAAGCATTAGGAATATCAGAACAACTTTCATGGAGAAATTCATCTTGAAGTTGTAAAATCTTTTATTTAAGAAAAGGTCGTTTCAAAGATTAAGAAATAGTCATTGATTGAATTTTTGATTGGAGAAAACAGATTTGTTGATGCTTCAAAACAACATGCTCTAATTCATTGAGAAGTAGAGTTTGAGGTTCAGTTACAAACTGAAAAGAAAGAGGTTTATTTTTATACTGAAAATATATCCCAGTGGAGTCAATTTTAGAAATTGGCATAATTTTTCGGAAAAAAAAGGGGTTCTGAGAATTACATGTTGAGATAAATTCTTAACAAGTAAAAATTCAGTAGGAATACAAATATCAGAATTACAAACAAAAACATTTGTTAATTTATAATTAACATGCAACTTATTATTGCTAGCAGAAGTAAGAGATTGGGTCGTTTTTTCAAAATAGTTCGTAGGAACTAACCCTTCATTGATGCAATTTAAATTTGCACCACTATCCATTAAAGCAATAAGATTTTTAATAACATAAGATTCATTTATAATAATCTTAATTTTTACTAACCATTTTGGAATGCTAATCCCTTTTAACTGATGCAAATAGGGTTGATCATCTTCCTTAGAGGAAGAAACAGGAGAACTAATTTGACCAGCTTCGAGACGTAGAAGTCTTTGTTGGGTATTGTGAGGTTCTGTTTTGAGAGCAGTAATCTCAGTTTTAAGAATATTGACTTCTCTCTTAAGGTCCTGGATAGACACAGGTTGAAAGGATTGTAGAGGGTCTAAACTAAGACGTCTAACTACTTCCTTTATACTATAACCTTCTGGTTTATAATTGGAGGAATGACCAGAGAGTTCTATTATAGAGGTGAGAATTTGTCTTTGGAGTTCTGGATTCTGGATCTTAGAGGCCAGAGTGATCAAATCATCTTGATGTTGCGTCAAGACAGAAATTTCCATTTTTGCATAGCTGCTATAGCAGTATCCATTTCACTAGAGGTCTTACAATGACAGTCAGACTGCGAGCTATCACTAGAATATTCGTATTCTAGAGGTTCTTGATTGGTTTCATATTCTGAAGGTAGATTGGATTCTAACACTAGAGCTAGAATTTTCTGCTTAGAGTCTTCATCTATATAAATCTCTTAGATTTTTTTCTTAAGAGAACATTTGTTGGCAAAATGGCCAAGGTTTCTGCATTTCCAACATCTAATTGGAGCGCGAGATCGCTTAAATCTAGACTTAGATCTAGAAGTTGGGATAAAGGGCTTATAAAAGTCTTTTGGAGGTTTTTGTTTCCTAGTTTTGTAGGAATGAGGTCTAAACTTCCTAGTCTTATGTTTAGAAGGTGTTGAAAACTTAGACTTAGGAATATCAAAAGCGAATTGATTGCAAAAATCACCCAGCTCCTTTCATTCAGAAAGTCACTATTTCTTTAATTGACTTTTGAGTTTAAGATCATTTCAGAGAGCTAAACCCTCTTACTCACAGAAGTAAAATAGTTTACCGTAAGTGAGATGTGCATAAGGTATAACAGCACTATTTGTAGCTAATCTAATGGATTGCCTAACCTTTTCGGCGAAAAGAGAAGGAAGACCATCAAGAAATTTAGATTTCCAATGGTCTGTACCAACATCGCTTAATTGTACTATGCGTGCTAGGAAAGTATCCTTATACCACCTATAGTGACTTAAGGAATGACACTTTAAATTCTGAAGAAGTGTCCTGATAGTTTCATTATTACTGGTTATCTGACCAGTGAAGTGTTCCATAATCGCACAGATCAATGTATAAACTGCATCTTCTTCGTGGATCGGAACTGTAGAAGACGACTGAGGGGTAACTACAGTCTCTTGTTTAATTTTGGTAGCACGGAGAATTAGATCTCGTTGCTCGTCACTAAGAACATGATCCCACCATCCACGGAGGGTACCTTCAAACCCTGAAACTAGATTTAGGGCTGTTTGTCTGTCACTTATGCTGTTAGCCTTTTGGACTGTGGCATAAATTGTCATTTGATGACACTGTTGAAAAATGAGTCTATTAGACAGACCATCGATGTTCCAAGAATAGGCTTGGCGAGGAGCAAAGGCTACTTGCTGAGTACCTAAGTCTTCTATTTCCTCATGGAGGACATCTACTGGAGTAGGTCTGGAATAGTAAAATTTTCCTAAAGGCCGAGGTGTAGTTGTAGAAACTAATAGATTAACTTGCGGAATATCAGGAAGTTTGGGCTCTATATCAGTTTCAAATTCAGAGGAAGACGATAGACTTAAAGTCTCTAGTTTTAGGGTTCCCAACTGTTGTTGGATTCGGCTGACTATAGAATCAACAGATAATTCGGGCTATCTAAAACCTTCAACGGGTTCTAAAATTGGTTGAATAATGGGATCTTTGAGATCAGGATTCTTAAAGAAAGTTGATCCTAAAGAAATAGCAGATTTAAGAGTGGAAATCTGCTGTTGAACAGAGACAAGATTTTGCTCTATTCATGTAAGCTGGGCACCTAGAGTACTCATAAAGACATGAGAGTAATTAAGTTGTTTATACAATAAAACTATTTCTGGTAAAGCTTGGTCAGGAGGTTTACCCACATAGGCAGTAGCTTCTAAGTGGGGTGATTGAAGAACTATAGACTCATACTGAGGATGGACAGAACTTACAGTTCGACCATCTTTGGTTTGCCAGTTTTTTTCCAAAACATTTATTTGTTCTTGAAGAGTTTGCAGGTAATATGGCAAAAACCAAAGGATAAAAAATTGAATTTTGTCAGTTTGTGCCAGCTCAGAGTAATACTAAATTTTATAAAATTCTCGTTGTTCTGGTGTGAAACTAGAAAAATACCAGTTCCTAAAAATTTGATTTCGGGGATCTTCAAAATCATTTGATAGGCGAACTCTTAGAGGGCTGCCTGAAGTTAAATCTAACTTACCTTGTAAGGTAAATGTTCCTATATAGGGTGTATTATTTATCTAAGGTAATTGAAAACTCATCTCAGATGAAGTCGGAGAAGTAGGTCTCCTAGGAACTGAACTAGACTCTGGTTCTTGGCGATAAACACCTTGAGGGATTTGAGAGGAAGATACTCTTAAACCTTGAATTTCTTCTGGAGAAATTTCAGAAGGAGGTTCAGACACTCTATAAGGATGTTGAGACCTGATAGATCTAGAATCTACAGAAGATCGGGCCGATAAAAACCTAATTTTGTTGGTTGGAGAGAAACTAATTTCTATTTCTCCAGTTTCAAGTTGGACTATTTGGTCGACTTCTTGCTGAGTTAGCTCTATGGGGTCAACTGCTCGTGGAAGAGTCCATTGAGAAGGAAATTGAATTTCATCCCATCTAAGGACTCGATTTGTGGCAGGATTAGAAGACAACAAATTTGTCTCAATAAAGACAGTTTGGTCTTTAAAGGTTATATGCTTAGCTCGAGGACATAAAGTTCTCAGAAGCTTAAAATGGATTCTATAGATTATGGCTATAGTCTATGATCCAAGCAAGAAATTATATCCATGCGTCTGGACTCTCAAACTTAAAGCTTTAGAGAGATTTCTATCAGTAAAGCTAAGACTTAAGTTTGGATAAACATTAAAAAAGACTGGTCCATGACACAAACTTGTTTGAATCACTCCCATAAGTGATTCTTTCCAATCTTTACATCTAGAATCTGTGAGACTAGCTAGAAGAGAGGTATTAAGACCTGGTAATGTCAAGGGCTTAAAGGCAACTTGAACTAACCCAATATGGAGGTATTTATAACCATGCACATAGGGCGCAAGGTTTGCAGGGGCTAAAAGCTCTATATCTTTGATGGAGGAATCCATAGTGATGGTTTCTTCCATAGTCTTAATAGCCAATTTAGACTGGTCAAAATGTTCTGTGAAACCTAATTTATAAATTTCTTTAGGAGCTACCTTAAGAATAGTCCAATCATTAAGTTCCTAGATTTTGTCCGGGAAATCTACCAAAGAGGTATGTTTAGGGACAGTATTAGATCTGTCCGAGCTTGTAGAAGCTCGAGAATTAGTCCGAGTAAGCTAAGACATGGAGAAAAAGGTTCTAAGGTGTAAATGAAGGAAATAAAACTTTAATACTTATGCTTAATTTATTATATTCTCAATTCTTACTAAGTTTTCTAATCATTCACAATTTTTCTTCCAAACAACGACGCCAAAGGGGAAACACCAGCAAATCTCATGCCTAACACTCACCCTTACCAGGTGGAAAATATGTAATAAAAACAGAAAGAGTAGAATGAGAAACAAGAACATAATAAAAAAAACATAATTAAAAAAGTAGTATTTCATTCATACACACCTTAGAAGGGAGTAGTTTAGAACTACATTTACAACTTGGCTCTGATACCAAACCCTTATCATAGGTTTTTGGCTTCAAGATATCCACAAATATCCATAGAATTATTCTAATATTTAGGAAGTTATTAAATAAGTTTTATTAAATTCACTTAATCATAAAAATATAGTTATATAACTTGCTAGGTTGACAAAACAATGCCTAAAAGAATCAATTAAAATAAATCAAATTTATTTAAAGAAGACCAAATGAGGAAAGAATAAGTCCATTGTTTTATTTGGCATTTTTTATCAAATACTAGGTTCTAATTAGCCATTTTAGTTTGAATAAGTCATCCAACTATCTATGATAAAACTGATTGTCTAAGTCAGTTATCATAAATATTAGAGTGTCAAATGATACATAATATCCAGTTTAAAATAATTCCATATCAATTAGAAAATAATTAAGTAGAATCAACCTAACAGTCCACTTTAGTATTATATCAAAATAGTATAAGTGTTTTACTATATCAGGTCTTATGAACAAAATTACACGTCAATAGAAATTATTAACATGATAATAATTAACAAAAGGTAATTGAAAATTTAAATAAATATTTAAACATAATATTCTAAAAAAAATCCAAACAAGCATCAATTAAAGGCTAAACAAAGATAGCAGCTTAAAAGAAAATTTATATAAAATAGAGTAGAACTCCAATATCTATAAACTTTATATCTGTAGAAATAGACTTTAAGACCTACAACTTTCATGTTTTACACTTTTTAAAATTTTAAGGTCTAAAGGTGCAAAAACAGTCTTGAATTCAGTTTGTTCAGAAGATACAATTTTACACGTGCTCAGTATTTTGGGCATAACTTTTGACTCACAAATCGAATTGATGCAAATCTTTTTGGGTTGGAAAGAAAACTTAAAGGGCTACAAATTTTATGTTTTAGCCGAAGCCTAATTCCACCATTTTAGGGGTCAAGAACACATTAGAAGTTACAAACAGTGAGCTGCCAGTATATTGGGCTACATCAATCAAAGTTTCGGCTTCCCTACCCCCAATATATGGGTATTATATTTTTATCACAATCAAATTTCATACTTTAAACCCAGAAAAATGCTTTAGCTTTAAATTTGAAGGTATCAAATATATTTTATAAGGTTCATCATCCTACCTCAATGAAGATATTGGTGACCAAGCCTGTGAAAGAAAAAGGAGTTGAGCTTTGAACACCACCCAATTGAAAATTTTCAAGCCTTTCTTCTTCCTCCAAACAACACCAAATGTCCAACCACACTTGATAAAAATATAAATTTTTTTCTCTCTTTTTTTTTTTTTTCTCTTTGAAGGCACACAATTTATAAGAATCATGGGAGTGTAGAGAAAATTATTGGTGGAGAAAATAATCATGCTTCAAATCAACTAAGGTAAGATCATGCATATACAATTGATAGCATGATCCAAGAATCATGCTTACTTTTTGACTATCTAACCATATCATTTAAGAAAAGTATTGGGGAAGATGTATGGAGGTGGCATGATCCGGGAATCATGCTAGCTTTTTGACAAATTAAACAAAATTATTTGAAAGATGCTTTAAGTGTTTAAATCATGTTTGCTAAATAATTAAAACGATGCTTTAAAGTCATCAATGTAGGGTCTTCTTTTTGACTAATTAGCCAAATAATTTGAGAGAGTGTGAAAGATGTATAGAAGAATGGATGGATGAAAAATGAAGTTTGTCGGGAAATGATTTAGAGCTACTATTCATGAGTTAACTTAGTGAGTGATAAAGTGAGTTGAAGTGAGTTAAGGTGAGTCAAAGAAAAGGGGTTGACCCATGGGTTAATGGGTTTGGGTTGAACCAAATAAGTAATTGGGCTAGGAATCGTTTGGATAAAAGTTTAGAATTTTCACATTAAACTCCCACATAGAGTGGAATTAAATCCGAAAATCTTTCCAACTAATTTTATCATTCCAAAATTTTCAAATGCTCAATTTTCTAGATTTTTACTATAATAAATATCACCATCACACTTAAGTAAATTATTTAAGAGAAAAAAAAATTCAGGTTATTACAAGGTTGCCTATTGAGGAAAGATACGATAGTCTGGGACTGTAGGATAGGGCTGGTATGATGAGTAAATCTGAGACTGCCAGACCAATTGTACCCCGTAGCCGAGGTCTGGGGAATTTAACTTAGGTTTATTTCTGTAGCCATAAACTAACTTTGTAGAGTACCTAATCCATAGTATGTTATTGATATGTATGATGTGTATGATGTGATGAGGATTGTTTTAACATGAAACTACAGGATCATAGTTAAGTAACTATTTAATTAGAATTGTATAATTTAATATGAAAAGTATGGATTTATTGTGAAGTTGATAAGATCCTGACAAAATTAATATCGATTAAGTTGCATGATTAAGAAATGTTATCTTATATGTATATTTTGAACACATATGATTTAGTGCTCACCCTTTATAGTTGATGTCGTAGAATCAAATGCTCGTGATGGACCCATGACCTAGATTAGCTGGTCATAGACTGTCTTAAATTCATTTTAATATTTAAATTATAACTCTGAAATATGTTTGGTTATGGGCCCATATTTATGGCATTTGATTTTGTAGCTTTTAGTGGTATTGCCTAGACTTTAGAATATTCATCTTTGAATATTGATTTGTTAAATTCGCTTCTACTCTGATATAATATGTTTTGTATAGATTGGAGTGTATTTTATGGGTTTATCCTCATGTCCCCGAGTTATGGATTTCGAGGCGTGACACTGTCATCATCATATATCATGGTATAACATGTTACGACATTATTTACCATACTAGCCCATGCCATGCATGCTATAACATTATATTACCATGTCGTGCTATACCATAATACCATATCTACCATGCCATATCATCTTTACCATGTTAAACCATGCCAAGCATATTTGTTTAAATAGAATAACATGTCACATTATGCCATATATCATGCTCATTCATCACTTGCCATGCTAGAACACTACTGCGCATATAAACACACACCCACTTAGGTTGCACAGTCTTAGAAATCAAACGTTTACCAATCTAAAGCATTCACCTAAGTAAGTGAAATTCTAGAGACTGAAAATGACTTAGGATTGGCTACGCCAATGATTCTTGAGTCATGACTCCAACAGATATATCTAACATGCAAACTTCAATTGTCATCCATGATAGGGGATAAATGTTTGAATATAAATTGTCATCATATCCAACATGCTTATGACACATTTGATCATACCAACTGCATAATTCAGATCAAACTTGGTTTCTAGGCCAATATCACATAAACTAGATCATCACCACTAGGAGGTAAGCTTCATATCAGAGCTAAACTTCTTTCGTAAATGATAAAGACTCACTCATCCATGCGAGGTGCACCCCATTAGAACAAGGCCCATTTCCCCAGTTATGCATAAGGCACTAACTATCTTTTCTCATCTAAAGCGAAACTCCCTTCCCAAGTTATGCACAAGGTGCTAACTTTCATCTTAGATCTCAGGAGCGAAGCTCCTTTAGACTAATCCTTTACACGCCAGTGACCCTATTGGTTACTCCCTCATACTCATACACTTAGCTTACCTGGCCTAAGGCTAATTAGTTTGCCAGGCATGACATTTTGATCACACTTGCATCCACACATGCACATTGATTATGCTTAAAAAGTGTAATTATAAGCTTCAATTTCTATTGTTATTAGTCACTATTTTCGTTCTATTTTGTATATTTTATTTGAATTTTATTTTCTTATATAGGATTGTCATTCTTCTATAGGGATTGATGGAAAAATATTGTAGAAAAAGTTGTAGAAATCAAACAAATCAAGAAAAGGACAAAAATGTAGAACAAAGCGGAAAAAGAAGGGATGGACAAAGATTACTCTTACTGTTCAGACGCTATCATGCCATTTAGATGCCATATTCTAGTAGCCAATCATCCTAACACTTGGACAAAATTCAAAACTTTAGAGGACAAAAATTTGTTCTTGCAGTTCAAACACTAATTTGTCGTGTGGATGGTGCGGCTCAAAGAGGCTCCGTGTTTTTGTTTCAATCCTACGGTTTTGTACAGACTTTAGAAGCAGCCTTTCATATTTTTCAGTTTTATACTTTGAGAGTTCTTTGGTTTTTATAGAGAGTTTTTAGTTTAGTTTATGTTTTTTGTAGTTTAGTGTCAAGTTATATTGAAGATTGATTGTGGTTTTGAATCAAATTCAACAGTTCTGCAATGGAGTTTGTCTTTTCTTCCCTATTTTCTTTTAATTCATGCTTTTGTTTACTCTTTACAATGCTAGGCTAGAATTCTATATTTGATTCAACCCATCAATGATGAGTGATTCATTATTTGATGATTGGATGTGATCTACTCCTCGTATGCAATGTTAAACTTGTATGTTAGGGATTAATTTTTTCAGATCTATTTATTTCTTTCTAAAATCTTTCGAAAACATGTAATTTTGATCATATTTTGTTGAAATTCCTAATGACGTTACATGATTATAACTTTCATAAATTTTTGAAATCAAATAAATTGATTTTGGACTAAAGAGGTAATGATTGAATATCTTTCCAGTTTTTTTTTATCCTAAATGAGATTTCAAAACTGTGCTTTGGAATAAATATTTTAATAATGATATTTTCCAATTTTCTATTCCTAAACATGAATCATAGACTGAGATAAGTATCACATCTAATTTGAGAATAAGGGTTCCATTTGGATTTACAGGTTGAATCAAGATCCTTAATTTGATATCTTTCCATAGAACGTTCTACTGTGCATTTTAATTTTAATTGATTTCTGTTTATTAGATTAATTTAGTTTTGAGTTTGAATTCTGCAATTATTTATTTAGTGCAATATCTTATTTTTAGTTTAAGTTGAATAGATCTTAGAAACCCTTTTTTGAAATCAAACGTGATTTATTTTTCTGTTGCTTGAGAACAATAGATTGATTTAACCTAGAAACCCTTAGAGTTCAAAGTTTCCCTTGCTTCCTTGAGGATACGATCCTACACTCATCAGGTTAAACTACACTATACACCCTTGCACTTGTAGGTTATTTTTTACTACATATATTGGAAGCAATTACACATCAACATATCACATTTGCATGAGGTGCAAACTAATACTTAGAGCAAGGCTCTAACATACATCCAACACTGCATAGACATATCAAACCACCTTAAGTCTGAACAATGTTGACCTAATCTCTTCATATGGTATGTAGATAGCTCAAGCACATAGCTTGAGTCTAGTCACATAGGTCTTCATAGACCATATTTCAATATTCGCTTCATTCCTAGTACACACACACATATATTCACAAAGACTACGTAAGTCTATGTACCTATTTTAACATAGCTTCTAAGTGCAAATCTTATCTTCAGTGGGAACTAGAAGTAGACTTAGCATTTAATTTGAATTTAGCATCTATCCAGCATGCCCCTATGGTGCATTATTACCAAGTAGGCAAACATTACACTCGCGCACACGAGCTAGGCTTGACCATCACACTTTTCATCCATCATTTGCAATTATATTTTGTATTGCATTAATTATTATAATTGAGCATTATTCTGTGAGATTATGATTACAAAGAGTGGAAAGGGATTGGATATCCTTAGGTATCCAAGCGTAACGATTTCCATGCATAGCCAAACCCTAAAATCTAATATCTCTATTTGCACAGACGAGTCGAGAATCACTAAAAACAACATTTTACCATATTTTACAAAAACATAAATCAAAACATTTTAAACCAGAATTAAAACTTGAGTTTTTCAACAAAGTCATTTTGAAAGTGTCGGGCGATGACTCCCAATCTCTGTAATCAAGGTCTTATTTTTAAATAAAAGCATACTTTTTCACATTTGGGTAGTCTCAAACATACCATATTGCAATAAATACTCATGACTCGCACTTGTCAACTAGTCGTGTAGATTTGGTCATGACACCTATCACACCTCTATCATAAACTTGCATCTTACAATTTAATAATACACATAACGTTTAACATCATTATTATCATCATCATTATAAATTTATCCACATAATCACCATAGTAACCATCAACACCATCATAAACAATGTGTATATATATTTATAGATAAACTATAACTGTAAAACATCACATCAACAACACACGCAAAAATATGGGTAGGTACTTTGCATGATTGACCTGTGGCAACGAGGTCCAATCATCAACGCACCATTCCTCGGTATTTATGTTCATACTAGAGCAGTGGACATATGTGATTGTAGGCATTTTTGCATCTTTGGTCTTAACTAAAGAAATAAGTATGCTCTCGACCATTTGTATTGCTTCGTAGGATATTAGCCTAGTGGATACAAAGTTCAAACTTTGCATAGGTCTAGAGACTCTCAATCTATGTACATATACCTTCTACTTTTTAGTGCCTCTTGACTCAAAATCAATTACTAAACTCTATAACAGCAAAAAATCTCATATCCAAATACAATCACATCTTAACCATTCAAAAATAAATCTCAATTAATAGTTTAATTAGAACCCAAGTTCCAAATGCCACATACAACCCACACCTCATCTCCTAACTTCTCATTATCAAGCTTAACTCATCATATCATTCTCAATATCCTATATATCTCACAAAATATAACATTTTCAGTTAAATAATCAAAATGAGTACCAATTTCCTTAATTGTACATTTGATCTAAAAAAGAAGTAAAAAAACCAAACTAGAGCTCGGTTGTGTGCACACAGGATGAATCCCATGCTCATGCCTAGGCTCCCTTAACAGTTGTACGCACGTGGGTTAGAATCTTGTGCACACGTCAAACCTTCACCATCTATTATGTGTACACAGGAACAAGTCTTGTGTGTATATCAACCCTAAACCTGCTACCATGCATCTAGAAGTAAGCCCCTTGTATGCATAACTGACTTACAGTCAGTAAACCTATATATTCTTAGTTCTAGCTCATATGCATAACTAACCCAAGCTTGCTTAACCTCAAACCACGAACCACTACTACCTCTCTATTGCAACCAAGACACCACTACTAGGCCATGAACCCAACCATAACAATCTCACAAACTCACCTATGTTTAACCTCAAAATCACCGACCACACATAGCTAGCTCTTTCCATCTATTCTCTTGTTTTAAAACTAAAATAGAACCAAGACACACTCTCAAACCAAACCAAGATTTCATAATGAAGCAATGGAGATGGAAGTCAATGACAAGAGAGCTAAAGAAGGAACTGAATACACGTGGGAAGTTTCAATAGATTAGCCGTATACATACACGTACAAATGTATAAGGTAAGAAGCTGGTACGTGAGATTTGTTGAAAATATCTGAACAAGTCGTGTGCATGAGAAAGAGGGTGCTATGTGCACGGGAGTAACAAACACCACATGTGCACACGTCAAAGAACCTTTTGTGCACATAAGACAGCCCCACTTCCAGGTCATGCGCATGATAGAGAACAATTCTTACACATGCCAACCCTAAAATCTGAAAAATTCTAAATGTTGAGCCAAAATTCAATCATTGTTGAAATTTAAACTAACCTTTAACCAAATGACTCAACCAAAATTCAAATAACCCCACAAAACAACACAATACACCCCAAAATATATAAATAACAAAATACGAAATTAGTGTCATTACAAAATGTGACCTAAGTAGTCTTGGATTCCATCTTCCCACCAAAAAAATGAAAAAAAAAAAAAAAAAAAAAAAGAAAGAAGTTGATCAATTGTGAGAGCCAAACTCTACGAATTGAGGCTTATCCATCTTATGAATTAATAAAGGTTTGCAAAAGCTCTAGGCTTTATCCTTGAATTAATGAAGATGCGTGAAAGCTCTATGCTTTTATCATATGGTGTTTACGAATTAGTGAAAATGTGCAAAAGCTCTAGCTTTGACTTGAATAGCATGGGACTTGTGGGTTCGAAGGCAAAGATAAGGTAAAGCCACTGCACAGTTTGATTTTGATTAATAGAATTGGTTGAATAACGAGACACTTATCTATGCATGATCTGGATAGAGATAATGCATCCAGAATTGAAGTATGTGTCTCATATATACCCATGTATATGGCTGTCTTGGATAAAAAAATTTAAAATGAAAGAAAGGACAAACAAAATTACAGTATTTGTCTCTCATACATATCACAAAGTCAACAAAAAAAAAAATGCTAAAGTTGATCTTTAAAAAGCAAACAATTGGTTTCTAGCTCCAAAATCGGACAATATTAAAACTTGTAGATGGGATAGCCAGTCATACCTTGACCTCCCATGTATTTGATTTTTTGTAAAGATAATTTTATTTTCTCTTATTTTAATACTATACAAAAGCATGAATATTTGAAAAAAATTTGTTGAACGAAAATATCTTCACCAAAATTATAAATACCTACAAATTCCATGATTTATTTATTTTAATACTAAATAAGAGTGCAAATATTTGAAAATATTTTTTGATAGATATGTCCTTATAAAAATCATAATTATCTACAAGCTCACCACTATATAAAATCATAAATAACTAAAAAATATTTGGACAAAAATATCCTTATACAATAATAGATACCTGCAAACTTTATAATTTATTTTATTTATTTTTTATTTTATTTTAACACTATGTAAAAGCATGAAACCCTGAACTTTTTTTGGACAAAAATATCCTTATAAAAATCATAAATACCTACAAACTGCTTAATTTAATACATATTAATATTATTACTTAATACTAATTGCATTAAAATATACGAACTTGCTAAATTTGTTTTTTCCTTATTTGAAAATCTAATTACTCTTGATTATCACACCATCCTTTACATTTTTGTTTTACCCACCAAGATTTTCAATTTAGGTTCAAATCGATTGAAGCTATCACTATTGATTATCAAATTAAATCACATTCACTTAGTAATTATAAAGCCAAAATTATATATTTAACCAAAATATATATGCGTCATATTATATACATCCATTATAATATTAGGAAGAACCAATATTGGTATTTCTCTTTTTGTGAAACTTTATTCAATCTTTTGTACCATAAATACTCTTTTTTAACTCATACTTAACTTATAAACTTCTCTTTCTAACTTTCTATCCTATAATTTATTTGTAGGAATAAAAAAACAATGGGCAAAAAATAAGAAGTGAAATAAGAAAATTTTGAGAAGAAGAATTATTGTAACACATGCAATGTGTGCTTTCTCTGTAGTCTTATGAATAATTCAATTCAACATTGAAACTAACTTCATCTCTCGTTCTACTTTTTAATAAACATAATATTCGTAAATATAAAATTTTCCTATAAGTTTAGTAATCTCATCCAATTCCACCATTCACTTAGCAAGTGAAGCCTTGGAATATTAGGAATTTAATCCAAAGAAATTTTTTTCAAAAATTTAGAAATTTTAAAAGTCATAAGTAATAGGTTTGTAAATCTACTTTATAAAATCTGAACTTTCCGAAAAAAAAAAAAAAAAAAACGATATTCAGGATAATGTGCACCACTAACTCCCAAGTGGTTAAAGCAGCATTGGCTATAAAGGCAAAAATGATAGATATGGTTAAGATTCAAGGATCAGAGATTATGGATTAAAAAAAAAAAAAAATGGATAAAGAGTTTGGCCCATCCTCATATGAAGGATAGGCAGGCAAAGATAGGCAGATAAATCACAGGCACAACACTTGACAATAGTATCAATAGTCTAGGAACTTTTAGGGGCAATTCCAACACTAACAACAGTAGTAGCTTCCTCAGCAAAAACATGAAGGGCATCTTCTAGGTCCCAGGGTTTGTTTTCCACTGCCAGCAGCATAGGTATATTGGAGCAGCATGCTCATTGTTTGGAATAGATAGATTTTCATAAGATTAATATACAGTCCCTTATCATTTTTAGCCTTAACCAAGGAATTAAGGGCTACAACAAGGATTAAGGTCTTAGGGACTGCAACAAGTGTATAAGTGACCAGATCAACCACTAAAGAATATGCTACAGTATAGTTAGGATTATGGGTGTACCAAAAAACTAAACAACTTGGAAACTGAACCAGTTTAACCACTTTGGTTCAAGTTGATTAGGTCTGTACTAAAATCGGTTCGATTTTAGGTTAAAAAATTAGCAACCCAATATTTTCAGTTCAGTTCTCTCGTTAGTAGACAAATGAACAGACCAAATTGAACTGAACCAAACCAAAGCTTGAATAATAAATAACTCAACTTGAACCAATCCCAAAAATATGATATGCAACATATAATTATACATAATATAATATTTAAAATCATCAATAACTCAAAAATTGAACTGAATGTTATAAAATATATAAGTCGATCAGGGCTAAATTGACCCAACCCAACCTGGGCCAACCCAAAAACTAACCTAATTTGATATTTTCGATTTAGTACAATTTGGTTGTAGGTTGAAATCGATTCGATTTTGAATCCAAATTTCAAGGATTGAAAAAAATTGGTTCAATGCTAGGCTAAGTATAAACGTGAACTGAACTAACTCATGCACACCCCTAGTTAGAATCAACAAAGGAACAAAGGTGAAAACAAAGGCTGTGAAAATAATAGGGCCCAAGGATTAGTATATGCTTTGGGGTGTGTACAAGAGCCTAAGTCAGCTAAAACTAATGGCACATTAGTTATCTAGTGTATATTTCTTTTCTTCAGTACTTAGGTATTCATTTTATTTGATATTGGTGATTCATTATTTTATATCATATGATTATATGCACGACTTGAAATTGGAGATAGAGAAAATAGGAGTTCCTTCTACCATCTCTTCGACTTTGGGTGACGATGTTATTATTGATGAGATATGTCAATCTTGTGTGACACAATTTTGTGCTACCACTACTAGAAAAAAGCTAATTACTAACTAACTATTACCGACCGAATATAATCGGTTGGTAAATACCAACACATTACCAATCGATGTAAAAATTGCTAAAATTTAGATAATTATCAACTCCTTAGCGGCTGATCCAATTCAGTTGGTAAATTTTCGGTTGGTAATCGGTTGGTATATTGGCGGGAAAATTTTTACCAACCGATCACCAACTATTTACAACTAGTTGATAATCTGGCGGGAAGATTTTTTCCACCAAATTACCAACGGATTACCCACTAAATAGTGTAGTTGTTAGATGTTTCGGTTGGTCTTTCGGTTGGTAACTTGATGGTTAAATTATTACCAACTGCATTACCAACCGCGATGTTCGGTTGGTCATGTAATCACCTGATGGGCAAATTGATACCAACCGCATTGCCAACTTGTAGGTTGGTTGGTAATTTATTTAGTTGGTGTTTAGTTGGTATTCCGTTGGTAATTGGACAGCAATGCATCGAGAATATGTTTAGGAATCAAATTACCAACCGACGGTATTGGGTGTTAATTTATTTGGTTGGTTATCGGTTGGTAATCCGTTGGTAATAAAGTGTAAATATTTACCAACTACATTAACCACGGCCTTTAGCGGTTAGTAATATGGTCGGTAGGTAATTTGTTGCTAATCCGTTGGTAATCAAGCGAAAAAAGTGTACTAACCAAAATATCAACTGGATTTTTCAGTTAGGAATCTATTGGTAATCGGTTGGTAATCTATCAGGAATATATATACTCTTAATGATTTTATAAAATTTCTGAAATTTAAGGTCCTGTTTGGTAGCACGCAAAAGTGCAAAAATTTACTAAAAGTTGCAAGTTGAGCGTTTGGTGAAACCTTAACTTTTACCACTTTTTTACTTTGTTACAGTAATTTGTTCCACTTAAAGTTTCACTAAACACACAAAAAGTTGCTAAAATTTGTTAAAATTTTACCAAACACTCAAAAGTTTCTAAAAATTATTAAATATTGCCAAAAATTTTACCAAATATCCAAAAGTTGCAAAAAGTTGCTAAAAATTGCAAGTTGTTTCACAAAAAAAAATCTAAAATTACAATTAGCAACTTTTGACTAAAAATTACAAAAAATACAAAAAATTATGCTACCAAACGCCACCTATGTATAAAACAATCTATATTCACTTGTGATTGGACATTTATGTGCGTGTCAATCTGAGACAGAGAGCAGAGTGAGAGCTGGGGGAGACGGAGAGGGAGAGGGGGTGGGGCTGGGGGTGCAGGGGAGAAAGAGAGTGAGTGAGAGAGAGGGAGATGGGGGGAAGGAGAGGGGGTGGGGCCAGGGGTGCAAGGGAGAAAGAGTGAGTGTGAGAGAGAAGGAGATGGGGGAGGGAGAGGGAGTGGGAGTGGGGCCCGGGGTATAGACAGGGTGGGGCCGAGGGCACAGGGGAGAGAGAGAGTGCAAGAGAGAGATGGGATTGGGTTGGGGCGGGTGAGGGTTTCAAGGCACAAAAATGAGAGGTTTTCAAGACACGAAAATAATTTTTTAGTTAAAATAATATTTTAATTTAAATTTAAATTTTAAATTTTAAAATATAAAATTTAAATTTAAATAAAAATACAAAAATATAATTTGACTTACAAATAATTCAAATGTAAATTTATTTTTTTATTTTATATGAAAAATTATAAAAATAACTTATAAAAATAAAAATTACTAATCAAAAAAGGTGTAAAATTTTATTATTTGTTACAAATATTATTATCAAGACACAAAAATAATTTTTTATTTAAAATAATATTTTAATTTTAATTTTAAATTTTAAAATATAAAATTTAAATTTAAATAAAGATACAAAAATATAATTTGACTTAAAAATAACTCAAATGTAAATTTGTTTTTTAAATTTATAAGAAAAATTATAAAAATAACTTTTAAAAATAAAAATTACTAATCAAAATAGGTGTAAAATTTTATTATTTGTTACAAATATTATTACATTAATATTAAAAATGTGATAATATTTTTTTATAAAAAATTTTAATTTAATATTTTCCAAAATTTGATATCTTTTGATTAATAATTTTTTTTTACAGGGGTGGGGGGTTTTAAGGCATAGAAAATAATATTTTTTATTATTTTTATTTAAAGGCACAAAAATATAAAATAAAGGCACAAAAATATAAATTTTTTTAAACTAACATTTAAAAAAATATGATAATACTAAACAATAGATGGATACCTAATAGACAAAGTTAATTAATTTTTTTAATTATATTTTTAGATTTTAATACTCTTTAAAATTTTATTGAAATTAAACATTTAAATTAAAATTTCTATTTATGTTTATAAATTTTTATAAACTGACAACAGAAAAATATTTGTTAAATCTGTTTATATTTTTTTGTTTTTAAAAAAATGTAAACTTAAGTAGAAAAACGTAATAAAAAAATCTTTTTATTCTACATTTTCTATTGCAAATATTTTGTCAATTTTAACACTTTGTCTATTTTTATTGTATCATATTACAGTGAATTATTTAGTTTTATTGTATCATATTATAGTTAATATGTATATTATTCATTAATTAATTTTTTTTACTGCATAATTAAATTAAATTAAATAGTTTTTAAATTAAATAAATAATTCATTCATTCATTCATTTTAAATTATTATGATATATATATTATTGAAATTTTCAATAAATATTAAAATTATATTAAATAATTTAAATTAGTTAATATATTTAATAATTTAATTTAATTTAATTTGTTTAATATAAAATATATTTTATTAAATTATTTTTAATAAATATCATAATTAATTTAATTTAATTTAATAAATAATATAATTAAATTAAATTGACATGAAATATATTTATTAAATCTAATTAAAATATATCAATTGATGTGCCAGTTATATACGTAACATGAAAATGAAAGACTATACTGAGCAGTCCGTACTTTGCACGGGCTTTATACATTAAATTATATTTTTGTACATTTAAGCACAGGCAAAAGAATTGGAATTTGGCATTTTTTAATTAATGAATTTATTTAATGGTTTGAATTATTTTTTTCTTTTTCTTCCCACTTTAATTGTCTTTTCAATCACTTTATATCAAGATTTTTTAAAATGTGATTACAAAATTATTTTTATTTTTTTAATTTTTTAATTTTGTAGATTTTTATTAATTTTTTAAAAATTTAAAATTTTTTTGAATGTGATTAATATACTTTAAAACTGCAGTATGCCGGCTCGACATGCACATAAACGTCACATCCAAATGTTCTTAAAGCTTAAATTTTAAATACATACACTTTAACACAATGTGTCATTTATATAATAAGGAAGTTTAAAATTTTCTGCTATTGAATTTGTTAAATGGTTAGAATTATTTTTCTTTTTCTCTCACTCTTTCCATATTTTTTAATACTTTTTATATAAAAAATGTCATTTATATAATAAAAAAGTTTAAAATTCTGAATTTGAGATATTTTCAACTGTTGAATTTGTTAAATAGTCAGAATTATTTTTTTCTCTTCCTCTTCTCATATTTTTTTAATATTTTTATATTAAATATTTTGAATTAATATTTTAAAAAATGTGATAATGTTTGTAATAAATAATAAAATTTTATACTTTAATATCTTTTGATTAATGATTTTTATTTTTATAGGTTATTTTACACTTTTTTTAAATGGTTAGAAGTTTAAAATTTTCTGCTATTGAATTTGTTAAATGGTTAGCATTATTTCTCTTTTTCTCTCACTCTTCCCATATTTTTTAATACTTTTTAAATAAAAAATGTCATTTATATAATAAAAGTTTAAAATTTTGAATTTGTGGTATTTTCAACGGTTGAATTTGTTAAATGGTGAGAATTATTTTTTTTTTGTCCCTCTTTTCATATTTTTTAATATTTTTTATATAAAAGATTTTAAATTAATATTTTAAAAAATGTGATAATGTTTGTAATAAATAATAAAATTTTATACTTTAATCTCTTTTGATTAATGATTTTTATTTTTATAAGTTAGTTTTACACTTTTATTAATGTAAGTTTGCTTTATAAATTTAAATTTAAGTTATTTACACGCTAAATTACATTTCTATGCCTTTAGGCACGGGTAATTGCTAGTAAACTTATAAAGTATGTTGGTGAAATAAATCTTTAATTAATTCAGTTTGTGAATCAATTAAATTGAATATTTTAAAATGAAATAATCCATTAATTAATTCGTATGCGAATCGATCAAATTGAAAAATTTTAAAATATTATGCCCTAGTTATCGTAAGCAGTCAGCCGTTTAACCAAGCCTTCAGAACAGTCCATCACTGAGCAGGAGTAGCTGCTGGCCGGGCCAAGCATAGATCCATGATTAACCCAGCTCCCTACGCCATAGCAGCCTCTTCCCCGGCTGACGCTAGCATCCAGACACCGGCCTTCGTCAGCTGTCGCCAGGCGCCATTATCGGGCAGCCCAATTTTGAATATATATTGAATTAAAAAGGCACGGGTGGAGTATATTTAAATTAAACTTATTATTGTTAGGTTATTTTGTGAAAATAGTGGATCGGGAAAACAAGAGTAATAAATTTAGTGGAAAAGCTTGAGATTGTGAGAGAAATAATGATTAAATCTTGTAAACTTTGTAATTTGTGATTAGAAACATGGGAATTCTGTGTCTGGATGACTACTATTTGTTGTGAATCTGATTAGAGGAAACTTTATTTGTTGTGAATATGGGAATTCTGTGTCCTCCACAAACCTTCCATGGAGCCAAGGATGAACCAGTTCATAGACTTTGCTTTGTTTTACAGCAATCCCATTCACTTTTCTTCCATTCACCGTATCCAGACCACCCCCACCATTATTTGCTTTCATTATGAACCCTTGTTTCAACCTTCTGGGATTTCTCATTAATCCACAAAATCCCATCTCCAAAACTAGAATAGTGTTGTCCCTAAACCTATTCTTTGCATTGCACAAATCCCTTGAATAGCACAGTCCATTGTTCTTGATTGAAGCCATTGATTGTTTTCACCACTATAGATTTGAAGGAAAAATTAAAATAAACTGAGATTAACTCTAGCCACTGTTAGAACAAAAATTTTAAATGTCAGTAAGTATAACTACTGGGTAGAAAGGAAGGGAACAAAACTATGTACGTCAAATACTGAGAATGGAAGAAAAAGGAAAATCTCCCTTAAAACATGGATGTAGAATAAGATTACTGGCGGAAGAGATAGGATGTTGCAGGTCAACCACCTGTTCGGGTGGGGGAGAAAATGGAGGGCTCTCTATCGTTGGCTTAATTACACGCAAAAGTAGAGGGTAATTTGAGAGATTATGCTCATTTGGTCGGTCATTAATTAGTTGATTGTTAATTTTAGATTGATCAGATATTTAATTGACCAGGTGCTAATTACAATGGCAATTGGCAAGGTTTATGTTTCATGGTTGGGAGAAAAAATAGTCTTGTAAAATTGTAGGTTTGTCTGTCTGCCAACTTTAGTCCATTTTAGGTGCTGGTGGAGGAGAAAGAAATCTCTCTATCTCCCTCTCTCTCTCTCTCTCTCTCTATTTATATATGTAAATAAATATATTGAACCAATTTAAGTACTTCTCTGGATAAGTTTTGGAGACATGGTCTACAACTCAGCTAAATGAACTAATAATGGTAACTTGGAGAACTCAAAATTAGATTTCTTTAGGTTTGGGTTAGACAAGCAAATCAAAAAAATAACAAACACTTTCTTATAAAATTAAAATACAACCAAAATAGCAGTTTTTTATAATGTGCAGTTTTTTTTGATAGTGTGCAGTTTTTTTTTTTTATAATGTGCAGTTTTTTTATATTGCGCAATTTTTTAGATGGTTATAATGTGTGGTTTTTCTGCAGTACTGCACAATCATTTAGTTTTTTTAAGAGCTAAAGAGCTGTTAATTTTGAAAGAAAAAGTAACAAAAAACCAAAAAACCAAGGGCTTGGAATTATGTGAGGGAGGTACCAAAAAACCAAGGGCTTGCTACTGTTTGAACGAAAATGCTCGAAAAATATTGTTAGAATGGATCAAATCTTTGAAATTTCCAAATGGTTATGTCTCAAATCTGTCAAGATGTGTGGACATGAGAGAATGCAAGTTGTTCGGCCTCAAGAGTCATGATTGTCATGTTTTCATGATTCAATTAATCCCCATTGCATTTCGTTATTTGATTCCTGATAGTGTGTGGAAAGCATTAACAGAATTGAGTTTGTTCTTCAAAGAGCTGACTTCTAGAATGTTGCACGATGATCAAATACTTAAATTAGAAGAAAACATTGATGTCATCATATGCAAGTTAGAGAAAAATTTTCCCCCCAGCTTTTTTGATTCAATGGAGCACTTGCCAATCCATTTACCCTATGAAGCTCTAGTTGGAGGACCTATACAATATAGGTGGATGTATCCATTTGAAAGGTTAGTCAAATATTTATAAATAGTAGAAATTATCTGTGTATTTATTGTATGATGATAATTCTCTATTCTTAGGTTCTTATATAATTTGAAAAAGAAGGTGAAGAATAAGGCAAGAGTTGAGGCTTCATTATGTAATGCGTACATAGTTGAAGAAGTGTCAAGTTTTTATGCCCATTACTTTGAACCTCATGTCCGAACAAAGAGTAAAAGAGTCGAGCAAAATGATGATAGTGGTTGTGAGGAGTCAAGCCTTTCAAGCATTTCAACGTTTAGTTATCCGGGACGTCCATCAGGTGCTTCAAAACAAGATTCCTAACAGATAAGGAACACAATGCAGTGACACTATATGTGTTGTTGAATACCGAAGAAGTCCAACCTTATGTAGAGTAAGTCATTCATTTGTTTAGTGATTTGAAATGAGTCATTTGGTTTTATAACTTACTCTTTGATATTTATTTAAAATCTAGATTGTTTAAGGTTGAAAAACATCTTAACGTGCTACAATGTCAGAATCCAAGATTGAAGGAGCATTGGAAAGAGAGTTTGTTCAATGGTTTGAAAGATACGTAAGTATTATCAAGGGTCTTTACCTTAAAAATAAATTTTCTGTTTAACTTAATACTTAAAAATTGTCTGTGTATGTATGGAAATTAGGTACATGATCCAATCAACAATGTCGCAAATGAGAAAATAAAGCACATGGCTTGGGGACCAAAGAGAATTGTTCAAACTTACTCGCAATTTTTCATTAATGGGTACAACTTTCACACTGTTGCCCATAGTAAAGGATAAGAAACTACAAATAGTGGTGTATGCATAAAAGGTACTAACAATGATGATGAGGACACGGTGAATTATTATGGTGTGCTCAAGGAAGTAGTGGAGTTAGAGTACCTAGGAATGCCAATGAAACGGGTTTATTTGTTCCATTATGATTGGTATGATCCACGGCAAAATGTGGGAGTGAGAATCCATTCGAAGTACAAAATAGTTGATATTACTCAAGAGATTATGGAGCAAATATGAGCCATTTGCACTTGCACATCAAGCCTTCCAAGTGTGTTTCTTACCATACCCAAGTTAGAGAAGAAATACTGCAGATTGGTTACATGTGTGTCCAGTACCTGCAAGACAGACTTTAGAAATGGCGATTGTAGATACTGCACTGCAAGAGAATAGAGTTCAAGCTTTAGATATTGATATTGTAGATGATCAGTTGGATAGTCTTAGAGATCATAGTGGTACTTTCGATGAATTGGAGCCTACGATTAATGTTAATTTACAAGAGGATGAGATCGAGTTCTTGAGTAGTTCTGGTGAAGAAGACTTACAGGAACCTATCTATGAAACAGAAAATGAATTAAGTCGTGATTACAACAGTGAGAGTGATTAAACAAGGTTAGTTTGTTTTATAGTTTGAATTATAGCTAACCATCTCTTTGTTACATTTTGATTGAATTTATTTTCTGGGACCCATAAATTTGTCCTCTAATATGTCTCTTTTAATTGAAATAATGTATTATTTTTGCTTTTGCTTTCCCGAGTAAGTGTCTTTTATTCAATCTACTTTGTTTTGTAGTTTGAATTATACTTAGAATATCTTTTTGTAACATTAATGTTATATGCATATATTTTGATTGACGGAGCATCATCTAATTTTCTATTTTTAATTGGAATAGTGTACTATTTATACTCTTGTTCTCATGAGTAATTGGTGTGTTGTCTTCAGTTATGGCGCGTGGCAAGAAATTGGGTCGTGCAGGATCTAATACTGGGAGAGGACGGGGCCGAACTGCATTGCCCTTAACCAACCGGGAAACAACATCTACTCAAGTCTCTAATTCTACACCCTCGCATTCGCTGTCTACTCATAGCCCAAGTAATCAGGCCAAGCATACTTTAGGGCCCGAGAATAGCTTAGGTGTGGGCACTACTTCATCTCATTTTCCATGTACTCTTGATGATCAAGCCCAGCATACTCTTAATACTCACGCCCAGTCTCAGTCTATTCCTCTTGATGTTCGTAATGAGTCACAACCTACTCCTGATGATCAATCCCAACCAACTCCAGGCCCTGAGGTTGTACAGCCAGCTTCTTCATCCTCAGCTCTTGATGCTTCATTTGAGGGCAAGATATATGTTTGGATCGAGGGAGATGAGTAAGTGGATTCTTTTTAACCATTGATGTACAATAGTTATCTACTATTTCGCATGTCTACATTTTTTAACACTAGTAATTTTCTTTTTCAATTCTGACAGTAGCCATTTTGTTTAATAGTTTTTTCGGTAATTTTTATTTCATTGTAGAATTCTTTGCAATGCTAGGCCTAACAACAAACCGATGCGATCTATTCGACCAATTGTGCAAAGTATGTTTTTAGGACCATACCCTAGCTGGACGAAAGTCCCACCTATAGTTAGGGATATATGGTATGCTGAGTGGATGGTAAGTACTGCTTTTTTTGTTTGTAAAATAGTTGTTGGGACATGTATTTATAGGCTTAAGTGATTTGACAGTTCTTATTGGCAATGTGCAGAAACAATACAAATGGGATGCCAAATATAATTCAATCATGAGGACAACATGGGAAAAGAAAGGCAATAAGAGTTACAAATGCTTGATGGATTAAGTTCGCAATGGAAAAATCAAGCATGAATTTATCAAAGTTGAGCACTATGAGGAGCTGTGAGCACTTTGGGATATGAAGGATACAAGAAGCTCTCAAGAACTATGTCGGCTAATAGAAAGAGTGATTGTGGGGGTTCACATCATTCTGGAGGATCCATCCCAGCCACAGTGCACAAGAGGAAATTGGTAATCTAATCTCTCTAAAGTTACTCTTATATTATGAATTAACTAGTTTTTAGTCTATGATTAATATACAATATCTCTTTATTTCATGATTAAAATAAATGTAGGAGGAGAAATATCAAAGGGACTATTCATAGTGTGATGTTTATCTTTTTACCCACATGACCAATACTGAAGAAGAGGTTGAGCAGGCGCTTGAAAGAGAACACCTAATGCTAGCAGGGGAAGAGGTAGATCATGAGGGGCCACAACTTGTATTTGTTGACAAGCAATCAGAGGAAACCTATGTAAGTATCAATAATTTGATTTTTTACATTTCTATGTAATTGTTTCTTTAATATGGTGTTGGAGGTGTTGGATTTGATTCATTTGCAATAATATTATTAGCTCTTGGTGGTGTTGGAGGTGTTAAATGCTCTTGGATATGGTCTTGGGTCATATATCTAAAACCAGTTTACTTTACTTTTAGTTAATTTGTATAGGTTGCAAGCTGTCCAATTGATTCCACTTCACTTTCGTTTAACAAATAGGATGTGTAATTAGTTTTAATTTTAATATTTGGATATATATCATCTACTGTTTATCAAATTCAACTAGTTCAATGTAATAGATATGATTGTTACTCTTTAAATCATGCAACTATTAGGTGATATTGGATGCAATTTGAATATTCTATATATATTCTATAATTTGCCCGATTGAATTTAAACAGTTTTGTTCATGGTCTTGGGAACGTTGATTCATTTGTAATAATGTTGGTGAAAATTTTGTATTTACATTTTGGTGTAGATTGTGATTGGATATGATCTTAGGGATGTTGAAGTTGATTAATTTTAGATGACATTGTTGAAAAATTATTTTTTCTTTTTTTCATATACACGAGAACAAATTACCAACTGAAAGTTAAACACTACCAACTAACAAATCGGTTGGCAATTAGCAACCAAAGAATCAGTTGGCCATAACAACTTCGGTTGGTAATTATCAACCAAAATTTTGAAACTTAATTTCATACCAATAACAAATTACCAACTAAAATATTTAATTTACCAACCGAAATTCGGTTGGTAATTACTAACTGACCTTAAAACTTTTGGTTGGTAAACATTACCAACTAGGGTTTTCGCCACCGACCAAAATCAGTTGGTAATCTATGATTACCAACCGAATTTAGCTTATTACCAACTGATTTCGTCAGTTGGTAATCAGCCTTTTTCTAGTAGTGTACTCTGTTCGAGTGTCATCTTAAGAGTTGATGAGTAAAGGCTTTATCTGACCTAGCTCTTCTCAATGGGGTTCCTCAGCAATATTTGTGAATAAAAAAAGATGGTACCCTTTTATTTTTCATCAATTATTAGTTGTTTGAACAACGTCCCACCAAGAACAAGTAACCTTTACCTCGCATTGATGACATATTTGATTAGGTAATGGATTCTCAATTAGTTTCCAAAACTACTTTTCATTCCATATCATCAGCTCTGTATCTAGGAGGATAATATTCCCAAAATAGACTTTTGTACCTAATATGAGCATTTTAAATTTGTGGCTATGCCATTTAGCTCACTAATGCACCATAAGCTTTCATTGATTTGATGAACTATATCTTTCGCTTGTATTTGAATTTGTCCATCCTAGTCTTTATCGACGACATTCTAATTTATTTAAGATGCCAACAAGCTTGAGTAACAATTTTTTATCATCTTACAGACTCTTCAGAATCATTAGGTATATACTAAAGAAAGCAAGTGTGAGTTTTGGTTGATGAAAGTTTCATTCATCGGGCATGTTGTTTTGGTAACTAGGATTTTGGTGGATCCTTCTAAAGTTGAATCCATCATGAAATGGGAGCCACTGAAATTAGTTTTCGAGATTAGGAGTTTCCTTGGGTTAACTGAATATTACCACTAATTTATCAAGGACTTTTTATTTTTTACAGCACTAATGACTTAATTGATTAGGAAAGAAGTTATGTTTGAATGAGATGGTGACTGTGAGACAGCTTTTCAGGAATTGAAGGCTCAATTGGCACATGCTCCAATCCTTGTTGTAGCAAAAAAGAATTGGATATATAGTCTATTGCAATGCTTTTACAGAAGGTTTGGGATGTGTTTTAATGCATTTGGGGTCTAAGATCACCCATGGTTCCAAATAATTAAAGGTACATGACAACTTTATTTCCCATATTGTAGTTACTTAAATGAATGCGTTAATGTAATCAATCAATATTAAATGCAATCCTACCATTTTTCTATGTAAGCGATGATTTGACAGTGTGTTCAGACTTGTTATTGTTGATATTATAATCAAGAAGCCAACTGAGGATAGTGTCTAGCCTAAATGAGAGAGAGAGAGAGAGAGAGAATAGTGTCTAATCTAAACGCAAGAGAGAGAGATATATATATCAATCCTTGAACAAGCTATGCAAGAGGCTATGGTCTTTTGTGGGCATAGATAAGATGCCATGGTTGGGAACCTCGTATTATAGCAAAATAGAGACAATCATTTTTTACTGAAAAACTGACCTCTTTTATTTGATTAAATAAGGGCATTTTGGTAATTTTACGTAATTTTGCTCAAAAAACCATGCGTCACACTTCTTTTAAACATGTACATGACAATGCTGGTTAAATCTAACTAGTGTTTTAACAATTTCATCTTGTATGATGTTTAAGAATATCAGCGTGCCTTGTAATTCGGTGAAATGAGATAAAAAAAAAAAAGAAAAAGAAAAAAGAGTTGAACTTTTTCTTAAATTTTTTTTATTTCTTGATAAAATTTAGAGTTTCAAATGGAATCAATCAACCACACCGGCCCCACCAAAATAAAAAGTAAAAGAAAAAGTAGCTAATAGTGCTAGCTTGCTAGGGGGCCGAAGCAACATATCCTTCAAAAAGCAAATTATGAATTTTCAATTAATTTTTCTAATATTAACTAAGTTTTAAAAAATTGTATACAATTGGAGTTAGGAAAAATAAATGGAAAAGCATTGTAAATTATAATAATAGCTAGTATAATCCTTTCATGTATATATATTTTTTAAATATTAAATTTACCCATCTCCCTTACTTTTTTTTCCCTTTTTGGGGACGGGAGGAAGGGGGTTACTTTTTAAATATTAAATTTGTCCATCTCCTTTTAGAGAGGGGGTTAGTTTTTAAATAATTAAGGGTAACATATATTAACACTCCCTAAACATTTCAAACAATAACACTTACACCCATTATCCCCTCAAATTTTTGAAATCACAATATAACCCCTGGGAACCACACTAGGCCACATAAGTAATTACAGAAAAACCTTGTAAGCTTCTATTAATTAAAGAACATACCTTCATGGAGTAATATGCTTACAATCACGACCTCAAAACCTTCTAGGCTTTAATACCATTTGTTAAAATGCTCCAGAAAATTAACAACTCTCTTTAATTATTATTAAAACACTCAGAATATTATTAATTATTATTAAAACACTCAGAACATTACTCAAAAATATTTAAACACACAAACTTTTATTACTAATAATGATATTACATAAGAAATATTACAGAAGACTAGAGAGAGGAGAGAGCACTCTTTTTTTTTTCGATGCCTCTCTCTTACAACTATAGACCTATATATAGACCACAACTTTGAATTTCAAATCCCGGGTTTCAAACAGTTCACAATAAAAAATAAGGATGGAAAAGGTTAAAAAAAAAGACAGATAAAATTATTATAATAGTATAATTATTAGGGAATCTCTTTTGGTTAAAGCAAAGTCCTTCACATGGTCTTCATATAGGCTTTATCATGTGTTGGATAAAGGTGCATGCGTCTATGGCCCGCTTTAGAAAACATTTATTCTTTCTCTTTTGAAAGTATTCCTGGTTACTCTACTACACTTCTATGATAGTTTCGCTTTTGTTAACCTTCTATCATATTTTTTATATTGTGCCAAGTCTCTTCATCTGTATTTTTTCCAATAATCTTGCTCTCCTTAGGCTTCTTCAGCTAAGACAATGGCTTTCAATTCTTTTTTTTTTTTTTTTCAAATTTTTCATATTGATCATCAAGATAAATATTATTACCTTTGATAATGCATCAATTTCCATCTGACTAATTTTATTTAAAAAGTCGAATGCTTTTTTTCTTTGATTTTCAGTAGCTTGGAACATTAATAGAACAAAAGATACAAATAATCTCTTGCCATCAAAAGCCATATGTTTTTTTGGCATATTTTGTAGAATCTTGGCCTGGCACACAATTTCTACCCAAGACAATAATAGAATTTGTTCTTCTAGAATGACCTCTCATTTTTGTATCCCATCTTCCTCTTGAGGAAAGGTACGTACCGAAAGAGGAGTATTCCTTTAATTTCCAGATTTGGCATGGCTCAAAAAATATTTCATTATATCACCATCCCATGAAACTATAAGCTTTAAACACAATGACTTTTCTTTTAAAGTCATAGAGAATTTTGCTAATCATGGCTTTGATCAATACTGGAAAATCTTGGTAAACTATTGCCTCTAGTGGATTGAAGATGATCTTTTTAACCAAACCCCAATCAATTGATTCAAACCTCCAATTATCCAACTAAAGGTCAAAGTAAATTTTTCTGCCATGAAAAACAGGATCATATGTGGTTTTATCAAAAAATTTTTGTTGGATCAGTTTAATCCTTTGATCATTAACACAGTTACCAATCATCAAAAATATTGCTCTAAGAAGGACTTATTTAACCTCTTTATAAAGTTTAATTCTTTTGTCTTTTCAAAAATGAGTATTACCAGTAGAAATTTTCAAAATCTCCATAATTTGTTAGACTTCAGAAATTCTTTGGCAATCAAATAATGAAGTTTCAAAATTAAAATTTAAAATCATGTTTCTTGACAATTCTTTCAAATTGTTGATTTTGTCTTAGAGATTTTTTAGCTCGTATGCCATTCCTGTCATTACTTTGTGAAATTCATAGTTTTTTTTCTAAAATATAGCTTTTTCATATTTTGTTTAGAGAATTACGGAGTTTATTCTCTAAACAAGGATTGAAGAAGTTTGGAATTCTTTCTTTTGCTAAAGCAAGTGGCTTTTCTAGCACTGCTTGAGCGTAGATTCCATGAGTAAGCGTTTTTAACTTGTTTAGCTTATAGCTTGAGCGTAGATTCAATGAGTAAGCGTTTTTAACTTGTTTAGCTTATACCTCTTTACCATTAGAGCTGGTTGCTTTGGACATCTCATTCTTATTTGGCTGTTTTAAAATTTTCTGTAATATTAAAGACTTTTGTTAGCCTTAATATCTACAAGAACGTTTTTAGTAGATCCAATATGTTCAACTTCAAATGAATACTGAGAAATGTAATTGAACCATCTAATTCTTCTAAGGTTATCTTTTTAACTCTCTTTTTCTTAAAAAAGTTTTTAACCAATTGATTATATGTTCTTATAAAAAATTTGACAGGAGTTAAATAAATTTGAAATCTCTGGATACCATTTTTTGTGGCTAAGAGTTCTTTTCCAAAAATAATATAATTAAGTTCATTTGGTTTGAACTTTCCAAAATTATATCCACATATTAATTTTTCAAAACTTTTTTATCCTTTAAGAATTTGGAGAATATCTTCTTTTTCAGATTTTTCTTTAATTTTACTGCTTTTAATACTATTCCCCAGAACATTTCTAATACTTCTGTCTCTAAGATTAAGAGATCAAATTCTGTAGGAAAATAAACCTTAAAATTAGGTTTAAATAAGGTTTTGATTTCTTTTAATCTCCTTGAATATTATTCATTCCATTTATTTTTATATTGAAATTCTTTTCATTCTTTTAAACTTTTTTCAGTTTTTCTAGGAACAGTTTTTTTGATTTTAAAAGACTCTATACAAATTATCTTCCATAATTTAATAATCCAAAAAGACTTTGTAAGTCTTTTAAAGTTTCTAATTTTTTGGGAACTATTTGATTTTTGTGAATAGATGAGGTTATAACACATTCCTATTGAAGCGAGTACAATACCCAAATAATTAATTTCTTCTTTTTCCTATCTTAATCTTTTTTGGACTAAGAATTATTCCATTATTTAATAAATTTTTCATAAATTGTTTCTAAATGATGTTTATGTTCGTCTCTACTTTTAGAGTTTATCAATACATTATCTATATAGACAAGACAAAAATCTTTAACATTTTTAAGGATATCATCCATCTATCTTTGAAATATTTGTAGCGCATTACATATTTCAAATGGTAAAATTGTCCACTGGTACTGGCCATATGGTGCAGAGAAGGCAACCAATGGTTTTAACTCTTTTGGAAGCTTGATTAGTCAAAAACGTTATTTGCAATCAAACTTACTAAATATTTTAGCACATCTGGTTTGAGTTACTAAAATATTTTTTCTAGGTATAAAATACCCATCAAATATCATATTTTTATTTAATTTTTTTAATAGTAAATGACCATCTTAGCTTTTCCTTTCTTTCCTTTCAATGTGATTTGTTATAAGAAAAACAAGATTATAATGTTAACTTTTAGTCGTTTCTATACGTCTTTTATCTAAAAGTTTTTTTATTTGAACATGAAGTTCGTTTATATCCTATTTGATATAAACCATAAGTTTTACCCTAACTATTTTCTATTTATCTTTTAGTTTTAGATAATAGTACATGGGAGCTTTTTCTCATAATATTAAAGGATCTTCAAAAAAGATTGGTTTAACTTGTTATGAACCCAATGTGATTCATCATTTAGTTTTAATGAATCTGTTAAAATAGAACAATTATCACCACGCTTGACTGGCACAAATCCTTTACTGCAAATTGAATCATGGGTTTTTAACCAAGAAATCTAATAAGATTTGTTTCTATCAGTTAAGGTTACATGATCACGAGATGCACTCATAGGACAATATTCAGTTAAGAAATTATTTCAATTTTTTTACCTTTTGTTGTTTTTACTAAAAATATAATGTCTTTCTCTTTGAAGTCTATTATAGATGTTGTGTCGTTAATATTTTTAGCTAAGACAAGATTTTTCATTTGAATCCTATACTCCTTAGGTATATCATTTTGGTTCACACACTGCAATTGTAGTTCCAGTGTCTATAAGTGCATGTAGGCTATATGGTTTACAGCCTTCAAATTCAAATATAACTTTAATATAATAATATTTTCTCTTGTTTTGGTTACATGAAAAGAATATTATCTCTAAATCTATATTTAATTGTTCAAAAATAATCATTTATATTCTTTTTCGTTAGAAGAACCTCTAGAAAGAACTGGAACTTGGATTCTTCTTAATCCAGTTTTCTTATTAAAGCTACTTGAGCTTGAGGAACCTTCTTTAATGTTTTTGAAGTTATCTATTTTGAATGATTTTCTACTTACAGATAATTTGTTGTTTCTCAAGTAGAGTACATTTTCGGATGATTGAAATTCAATTGATTTACAAGAAGATTCTAATTGATCTCTTGTAAAATTTTCAAATGCACATTCTTTAGGTATTCTTAAATCTTTTATATCAATTAATCTTTATTTAATTTTAGTAACAAATGGTTCGGGTTCATATAACTCAACTATACCAATGTCAACATTTTTTATCTTAACTTTGGTATAACTGGTTAAATATGGATAAACAGCTTTCCAAGAAATTTTTAAATCCTTTACATTGCTGTCCATCTTAATATTCTGAGTTTGGATCCTCAATGTTAATTTGTCTTATATTTTTTTATCGTTTATAGACACAAAGTAATTTAGTTTAATTCTAAAGATGATATCTCCAGGAACCAAATTTGATTCTATTCCTCTTATCAGTGATTGTACAAGGCCATAAAATCTTTTATCTTGGACCACACATAGGATTGGTGAGTCCACTCCAACTCTAAACAATAGTCTAATGTCTATTTGGATTATACCATTGTGAATGAATCTTATCCTAGGATACTTTTGGTTAAGTCTCCTAATTTTTTCTTTATCAAAAATTTTTATTTCCACTTGCCCATTAGAGAAGGATTTTTCCTCTGTTATTCTTTCACATCTTTCGAAATGTTAGGCTTGCCATGATTTAAATTGGGATTTTTTATATAAGTCTTCTATTTTAAGACTTTTTTACTTTATCAATTTACTATTTTCAATGGTCATGTCTTCTTTGGTTATGTCTCCCAAACAAATTTGATTTACTTCATTTTCAGGGATTGATTCAAAAGTTCATATAATACTTCTTCTTCTGAATCTACTTCTTCTCCCAAACAATTTTTTAGGTTTTTTTTTTCTAAAAATTTGATTACCTCATTGTTTTTTTTTTTTTTTTTTTTTTTGGAGAATCTGGTGCAATATGACCTTTTAAATTGCAAAATAGCATGTACAATTTTTTAATCATTTCTTTTTGAAAATTTTCTTTTCAAATTTTCTAACATATTTCTTTTTTGGAAATATTCCTTTATTTTCAAATTTCCACTTTTTTTATTTTAAAGTGTTTTTTCTTGCATCTATGATATGGTTTATTCACAACGAGCTTTTGCTTCGCTTGTTTTTGGAAATTGATTTTTTTACCTATTTTTAGGATTTTCTTTGACGACAATGCTCGGTTATTATTTTATAAACCAAAACTTACCCTCAATCCTAAAGAATCAGAACTACCTATCTTCTATTGGTGTTCTAGATATTTTTTTTCACATATTTCATCCTATGAGCTTGGGAGCTTGTGGAAAAACTAATCCTTCCAATGTGTCATACTTTCTGGGGTTAACATCCAGAAGTATTTTTGATACAAATTTACAAAATTTGTGTATTTATAGATGTGGCAAAACTTTATTTTTGATAAAACATATTCACCTCTTTTTGGTGTTCTTCTAAAGATATTAGTTCACAAAATCTCTTTTGATATATATAGAAAATTTTAAAAGAATTTTTACGAAATCATTTTCTTTATCTTCACTTAGCAAAATAGAAATTTTCTTTTTTTTTTTTTTTTTGCTTTTCATTTTCTAATCTTTCCCAAACTTTTAGCCAATTTAAAACATTTCCTTGTAATATTCCTACTATGTAGTCTAGGAATCTTTTCCTATTCCATGTATTTTTTTTAATGGTTATAACTATACACATTGCATAAGCCCATTCTTTTTTATAGTCTTTGAGATGTATATCATTAAGGTTTAGATATTTTGCAGCAACATTAACTTTATTTAAGTCTTCTCTTTTAGAAAGACTAGGTTCATGTTCTTTGTTAGCATAAATCTTATCGAAGTTAGATTCACCTTCTTTTACATGAATATCTTTAAAAAAAAAAAAAAGTTCTTTTTTTAGTAATTGGTTTAGTTTCTGGATCTTTATTTACATGATCTGATACTCATGCCTTTCTCTTTACTAGGTTTTTGTCTAGGTTTAAAGGTTTATCTAGCTTTTTTGCTTGCTCTTCTTCTAATTCTGAAACAACTATTGTTTCAGTTTCAGAATCAATTTCATCCTCATTCACTGCACTGGTTGCGTCTTATTCTTCATCTAAATTTTCAAAAACAAAGTCTAAAGTGAAAACATATTCATATTTTTCAAATAGGTTCTTATATTAATTATAGAGAGTTTGCATTTGATTTAGTAATTTATCTCTCTCTTTTACATCGTTTTCTTCCTTATATCTACATCTCTATATTATAATAGTTCTTTATTAGCTTAGAAATCTTTATAAGTATTCTCTTTAGTAGTTTTTGTTACTACTAAAATTTCATCAAATCCTCTTTTTCCTCCTCTGTATAACATAGGAATTTTATCATCTTCACTTGTTTGAAAAGTAGATGTTTCACCTTCATAGTCTTTGTTGACTACTTGTTCTAGCAAAGTTTTTGTGTTTCCTGGTAGATCTACATTATTTATTTTATTTTTTATTTTATTTAAAGTTTAATAGTTTCAAACATACTATTTACTAGGAAATTTAAAATTCTAGCAATATTTAAAATTCTAGCCATTTTCAATTTATTTATCCTAAAGGGACCTAATTCACGAGCTCAGATTTAGCTTAAATAATCCTAACAATGACTAACAGTGGCTTTAAGATGGATTAAAGTTGGGCTACTCTTCTACACTTAAAATCTCTTGGCATGGAAATAATTAACTTTTAATAGTTGTAAGGATATATATGTAAGAGAATTAAAATTATAGGTTCAAGTTCACAATTTTTGCTAAAGATAAGGGGTCAAAACAAAATTTTCTTTTACTTTTAAACTTTCATAAATAACAAGGGGAGGTATATGTACCTTTTTCAAATGTTGAAAGGAGGTATGTGTATTTTACCTAATAATCAAAGTATCAATTAAAACAATATAGAATAAAAATATTATTATGCTTTTTCATTAAACTTGCATCTTGAAGAAAGATTTCGAACATTTCACATTTATCTTTCAATTTTGAACAATTAAAAAAGTTACATGTAAATTCAAATTAAGTGATTCAAAAATCTAAGGTACCATTTAGTATACATACGTTGAGTCAATTTTTCATTTTGCATTTTAAAAACATGAAAAATAGTTCAAAACGTATTTGATCACTTGTGTTTTTAAAATCTATTTTAGAAAATAGAAAAGCAGGTTTAAACATGAAATACAAAATGGCAAAAAGTTATTTTGAGTTTTTTTAACCCAAAATAAGGAAAATCTCAAAACACAGAAGACAGAAAAAGTCAAACCAAATGTGTTTTCTGTTTTGTGTGTTTTAAAATTTTCAAAACATAAAACACATAAAACAAAAATTAAAAATACAAACTAAATGCCACCTAAAATGTTTAGAATTACGTCTAGTTTAACATATAAAATATCCAAAGACAAAGTTTACCATTAACTAGGTTAAGGTGGAGACCAACATATTATCTATCAGTCACTAGTTCAAGTAATAAAAATTTTCAAAAAATAGGTGAGTGTATTATATTTAAATATAACAAATAAAGGGTGATAATAGTTTGATATAGTCTAACATGTATATTTTCTTACGAAATTACTGGATATTATAATTATAATTATATGAGATGATATAATTATACGAGATATTGTGAATGTGAAGTAGTATATTACTAAACTGAAATTATGAAAAATTATTCTACCTCATTGTGTGTGATTTTTTATAATTAAATAATATTATTAATATGTTAGATGCAATTGGGTTGTTTGGTGTTTATGGAATTTATAAAACCCACTCTTTCATCATCTTTCATGACCATAGTAACAAATTCAACAACTGAAAATTACTCGGTAGAAGGAAAAATTTATAATTCAAAAATTATTCAGGATAGTTCAGAAATAAATATAAAAAATCTCGGCATGACACCCAAATTCATTAAAAAATAAAAAATAATTCACCAAAATATATATCATTAATTTTGCTATGGTCATAACCTTTTTTAACAAGTAATAATTTTTCTTTATTATATTTATTTTTAATTACATAGATAAAAATTATTCACTAAATTAAATTTGTAATTGTAAAATTTTATAATGATATAATATATTTTATTTAATAAATTTGAGTTATAAAATAATAAATTAACTTTAAAAAGTAATATTGTTAAATCTAAAATAATTATATATATTTAATGAAATTATAGATAGAATAGTTCTTTAATGAATTTATATTCTAAACTTACGAGACAATATATCTAAGTTCTGACAGCCAAATTAATTAATACACTTAATTTTCAAAGACACTCGCATGTATTGTGTTATTTTATGATGATTATGAAATTTCGTGGCCCTCGATTCGGGTCTCCGAGAACTCAGTCTGCCAGAAATAATGAAAATCTGTTCGCCATGAACACTCATGTGTTGCCTGCCCAAAAATCTCTAATACTTAAGTTAGCAAAGGTGGCAGGGTTTTTGTATAGAATGAGAGAGAGAAAGAGTTTTTCTCATACCTGTTAGGGTGATTTCATCCCTTATTTATAAGAATATTTTGTAGAGTTGTAGTTGGAGTCAAATCGGAAGTCTTCCCTGATTTGTTGTAATTTCCTTATTTGAATAAGGAAAATATTTGAATGGTACACATCTCTATTAGATTTAATATGATTCCACAAATCTCACCCTTAATTATGGATATAAATCTTGCCCCCAATTACAGATATAAATCTTCTCACTAATTATAGAAAATTTCAGGGTATCAAAAATCACACTAATTAGATACCCCCGATTCCCCTGGTTTCCTGAGTAGGACAAGGGGAATCTAAAGGTTGGCTACTTCACAAGCTGTGTGCAAATTTTGTGTTCTGCTTTGTTCGACTTTGTGAGTGGACTCGTGAACCAAACAATTGTAATTTTTTGAATTATGTGTTTGCTCTCCTTTGGCTTATTGGGATTCTGGTCTGATTGATCTCGTGGATCGAGTAGAGCTTTTGGTGCCCGTAGGCTTTTGATTTAGTCAACCTCACGAACCAAGCAATTTCTAACTAGTTTGACCTCTTGGGCTTCGCCAACATTCTTTGGCTAGTTGTCATTTCTCGGATGCACTAAGCTTTCTCTTGACCTTTTAAGCTTTACAAACCTAGCAGGCAATCTTTGGTTGAACAACCACTCTCAAATTGACCGAACTGTCGTCAGGCCTCGTAGGCTTTTCGAGCCTAGCAGGCATTTTCCTTCATCAGTCTGTCACTCTTGGACTAATCAAATTTTCGATCTGTCCCTTAAACTCTCTTAGCCTAGCCGCCTATCTCCTTGTCGGTTGATCGCTATTAGACCGATCGAGTTGTCAATCTACCCCTTAAATTCTCTTGGCCTAGCGGGCTTTTTCCTCGTCGATCGACTGCTCTCAGATAGACTGAGCTATCGATTTGTCCCTTAGGCTTCTTTGCCTAGCCGGCTTTCTCCTTATCGATAGGCTGCTCTTGAACCGACCGAGCTATCAATCTACCCCTTATACTCTCTTGGCCTAGCGGGTATTTTCCCGTGTCGGTTGGCAGCTCTTAGACCGACCAAACTATCGATCTGTCCCTTAAGCTTTCTTGGCTTAGCTGGCTTTCTCGACCTAGCCAGCTTTCTCCTTGTCGATCAACCGCTTTCGGATTGACCAAGCTATTGATCTACCCCTTAGGCTCTTTTGGCCTAGCGCACATTTTCCAATATCAGTTAGTCGCTCTCAGACCGACCGAGCTATCGATTTGTCCCTTAGGCTTTCTTGGCCTAACGGGATTTCTCCTCATCGATCAGCTGCTCTCGGACCGATCGAGCTGTTGATCTACCCCTTAGACTCTCTTCACCTAGTGCACTTTCTCCTCGTCAATCAGTCGCTCTCGGACTGACCAAGCTGTCAATCTACCCTTTATGCTCTCTTGGCCTAGCAAGCATTTTCTCGTGTCGATCGGTTGATCAGCCGAGCTTTCGATCTGCCCCTTAGGCTTTCTTAGCCTAGTAGGCTTTCTCCTCATCGACCAGCCATTCTTTGACCAACCAAGCTGTCGATCTGCCTCTCAGGCTCTCTTGGCCTAGCAGGCTTTCTCCTCGTCGATCAGTTGTTCTCAGACTGACCAAGCTGTTGACCTACCCCTTTAGGCTCTCTTGGCCTAGCATGCGTTTTCTCGTGTCAATTGACCGCTTTTGGATCGACAGAGCTGTCGATCTACCCGTTAGAGTTTCTTGACCTAGCAAGCTTTCTCCTCGTCGATAAAGTATCTTGTAGACTTACTAGTGTTGATTGATAGTTCCTAGAATACTTAGTAAGATTGTTGAGTTCTCAATTGTTTCAGGATTAGCTGGTGCTTGACCTACTCATGCTCAGCATGCTCTTGCTCCACCTACTCTTACTCACCTATATTAATTCGTGTTTAGGATATCTGATAATTTTAAATCATACCCAATCTAACAAATCATGATCAGTATGTAAATTTATAATTGAAGATATGAATAAATCATAATCGATAATGGCCTAAAATCATGCTCGATAATGTACACCATTGTTTTATTTTTTTATTTTTAGGAAATATGTTAATAAATGAATTTAAAACTATATCAGGTGCTTAAATTCATGTTGTGCTCATATAGATAACAACTAATAACACATGCCAAACAATTCATTAAATTGAGCTTCAAAATATGGTAGCAAATGTAAAATCATGCTAGCAGTTGAAGTTTTGTAATTATATATTTCACTTGAAGTATAGTGCAATTAGTCATCCTTACTGGTGTGGTTTGAGAATATTTGTGGGTGCCTCTATAATGCACATATATAACTTTATGCTATAAATGATAATACAACTAAAATTTAATGCATTTATGGATGATAATAAAATTCGGTGGGCATGGCATAATTTTTAATATATCGCAATTGGTTGTATTGCCCTTGTGCTTGGGCAATAGTAAATAGTTCTGAAATATACTTGCTGCGCTGAGATAAGACTTGGAATTAATTGACATAAAAATAATACCTCATGATTTTTGGAATAAGCTGCCATAAATACCTCGATCAAGTGAGGTTTGGTTGGAAAGAGTTTGGCTTCATGATTTAGGGTTGATAGCTGCTCAGTCGACTCTACTCTTGCTCAGCCAAATTTGCTCGACCCTTTGATCTTTTTTCAATTGTGTTCCTCTTACCAAAATATCGACGTAAAGATTTAGAGATAAATGCTTAATTTGAAATTTGAGGGTAAAAATTTAAAAATTAACGTGTGAAATTTAGGTAGAATTGACCCGCCGTTTTTTTTTTTTTTTTTTTAAGAAACAATATGGTTATTGTTCCGAATTGGGAGAATGATTAATTAATCTACTTCCCCCTCATTGTGATAGAACGACTGAATGACTATTCAGTAGATATCTTGCACTGCTTTCGTAACATGAATTTGCAAAGAAAAATAGAGGGGGAAGGAAAATAATAAAAATCTAAAATTGGATGAAAAGATTAAATTTATTTTATTCTTTTAGTTGAATTAAAAAATTAAACGAAAGTAACTAAATATTTGTGAATAAAAATTAAGTATGAAAAAGTAACATAAAACTAACATTTTTGTTTTTTCTTTATTTTTTTCACAAATCTATGTTGCTAAAAATAGCTAATTTCAGTAAATGAGGGGTTGATTAACTATGTATTTACTCTCTAAAACTATACAAATAATTAGTGTGTGACACATCAGATCAAAAATTAAACTCAGGAATTTAACAATTTCAGTTCCAGTAGCAAAGTGAAAGCTTTTTGTTTCATCTATTACTAATAGCTAACACTCTACACATCCTCTATTTCTTAAAATTTAGGACCATAAGGGAATGCATCATCATATTCCATGTGAAGTCATTGCGTTGCACCCCAATTCTGGGAGTACTTTTAGCAGTCCTAAATATAAGGCACCCTCAGATTTTTCTTGAGTAACAACATTACAAGTCCCTTCTTGATGAAGACCCTTTTTAGAAAAATAAGAAAAATAATAATAATAATAATAATAATTTTATTTAACTTAGTCTACTACCTAAGGGCAACACTAACAAGGGGCGGTCCCAAGGGGGACAAGCGAGGACCATGGCTCCCTCTAAGTTTTGAAAATCCTTCGATACTCTCATAGGTTTTAAGATCTTTTCATATAATAGTGTTTGGCCTTTCCAAAATTTATAAAATTTTATTTTACTCTCCACCCAATACAGAATTTTTTTTACATTGACCCCCAAGCCAAAATTTTGGGTCCACCACTGACAGTAACCTTCAGTTTGATGTTGAAACCAGCAATGTCATTACTGGGCCTGCAATAGATGCAAGGATTGGCATAGGCGAATGACATTCAGATTTGCTACATATCAAGCAAGAAAAGATAATTTTCCCCACCTACAATTTTTTGAAACTGCACAACCAAGTAAAAGGATCTGTCCAGATGTTGAAAGACCATAGCCAAGTTGAAATTTTCCGGGGAAATTTTTAAATCAAAATCTCCAAAGAAATTCAGCCAGCAAGAATAAAATAAACAAAAATCATACTCTGTTTATTTTGCTGGCAAGTGTATAGGAATATAAAAATTAAGAAAAATACTATTCACTCCCACGAACTTCTAACAGTTACCTCCATTCAACTGAGCCAAGTATAACTGTTTAACATATGGGGAGTATGACATTTTTTACCATGTCAGCATTGAAACAAAATGAAAGACAAAAGACTAAGATTTGAACACTCAAGACATCATTTTCTATCCTTGGATATTTTAAGGCAACCCAACAAATTAAATAGCAAAGTAGAATATTAATTTCAGTAAACCAACAAGAAATGTTGCCTCAAGGATGAGGACTACTATCTATCTAACTAACAAGGCAGTGAATATTATATATAATAAAGTAATAATAATAGTATGTCTTCAGATAGAAATAGAGAACTGGAAATACAAAGACTGAGCATTATGATGAAGCAGATCAGATTGTCGTGATGTTATCCGTGTTTAAATACACTAGTAACTTAATTCATGATGCATTACTTGAAATTGCAATATTGGCGAGAGAAAAATTTGGACGTCCACTTTTGGCGGTCGCTAAAGCATATAGGCAGTCGCTAAAGATGTGGTCACTACTAAACCGCAGCAAGGTATTGGCAACGGGATAATTCGGGTAACCGCCAAATACTTCAATGACAATGGAATTAGTGACCGCCGAATAGTCTCCTTTTACTTGGGCAAACCGCCCCTCTTTTTCCCCTCCCTCCCTCCCTCTTTTTCCTCTTCCTCTCTCCCTCTCCCACGCTCTCTCCTGTCTCCCCCTGCCCCTCTCTCCTCTTTGCCGCTCTCTCCTCCTGCGCCACCAGCAAACCGCCACTGCCGCTGCCGCTGCCACTGCCGCCATCTACCACACCGTGTAGATGGTTCTTCTTCCCTTCTTCCATCCCATCTCTCTCTCTCTCTCTCCCCCTCTTTAGTTTTGGTTAATATTTTTTTTTTTTTTTGGCCAAGGTTGTTTTGAGCCCTCAAATCCACCACGTTCCTTTGCTCCAACAGTTAGATATAAGTATGATTTTTTTTTATGTACTAACTTTTTTTTATATTGTAAGTTGATTTTTTTTTTTTTTTTTTTTTTTTGTGGTTTGCATGTCGGAAGCAGTGATGATCATGCATGTATGTATATTTTTTTTGATTACTCATTTGTTTATTTCTATATACTGATGATCATGGATGTTGGTTGGATTTTGTTGTTGTTTTGGTTGATCTTGGCTAGATCTTTTGCTTGCTGTCATTTTTTTTATTTTGTTGTTTATTGTCTCTTTTTTTTTTTTTTTTTTTGGTTGCATGTTAAATGTAATGTGAGAAACATGTCTGTTTTTTTTAGGCACTGTTTTTTGTCCTTTTTTTTTTTTTTTTTTGGGTTAATGGATGGGATTGAAAGAGGTTTTGAAAAATTTTTTGGGTTATGGCAGTGTTGAGAAGTGGAAATTATGTTTAAATTTATTTTTTTAGCCATTCCAAATGGATTTAAAATAATAAATTTTCTCAATTTTATTGAGGAACGTTTAATTTTTTCAAAGTTCAAAAATATTTTTAAATTCAAAAAATTTAAAATAACATTAATGCGTAACAAAAAATATAATAAAATATAATTATTTTGTTAAATTATATCTTTTATTATCATTCACTAAAACAACTATAAAAATAATTTTAAATAAAGAAAAGTAAATTCTGACAAAATATTGATTAAAACAATTATGAAATAATTTTAAATACTGAAAAATAATTTTGGACAATTTTTTTATTTTATTGAACTAAAATTTTGAAATTATAATGGAGCAAATGTTTAATTTATTTAAATTTAAAATTATTTTTAAATTCAAAAAGCTAAAATTTAAATTAACTCCTAACAAATATATATTATTTTTCCGATGATTTATATAAATTATTACCATTTATTAAAGAAACTATCAAAATGATTTTAAATACATAGAAAAGAGTAATTTTTGACACCCAATCTATTAAAACAATTATAAAAATATTTTTAAGTATTAAAAATAATTTTGGACAAAGTATGTTATTTTGTTGAAGTAATTTGAAATTATAAAGGAGTGAATGCTTAATTTTTTTAAATTCAAAAAGGTAAATTGAAATTATCTCCTAGCAAGAAAATATAATTTATTAAATAATTTATATACATTATTATCATTCACTAAAACAAGTATAAAAAGTATTAAATAAAAAGAGGCAAGTTTTGACAAATTATGTTATTTTATTGAGTTAAAAATTTGAAATTATAAGTACGTTAATATTTAATTTGTTAAATTCAAAAATATATTTAAATTCAAAAATTAAAATGAAAATTAATTTCTAATAGAAAATTTTATCAACATTTTTTTGCTAATTTATATATATCACCATCATTCATTAAGCCAACTATAAAAATAATATTTAATATGATTTTTGATAAAGTATTGTTTAAACAATTATAAAATTAATTTTAAATGGGAAGAATATTAAACTACCATATTTGGAATTATGAACACATAAATGTTTAATTTTTTAAAATAAATTAATTGATGTTACTTTAAGTAAATTAAACTATATTATAATCTTCGTAATATTAAATAATAATATTGAAAATATTAAAATTATGTAAATAATAATATTAAATTATAAATATTAAGTTCATTAAATATTAATATTAGTTAAAATATTAAATAATGAATTAGAATATTGATAATATAATTAATTTACTTTAAATTAAATTGCTTGGATTAATATCGTAACCATTAGATTAAGTTACATAAATTATTAAAAATATTATTATTATTATTTAAAATACTAAATAGTGATTCGATTAATGGTATAATAAATAAATAATGATTTGTTAATTTATTTGTTGTAAATTTATTTAGTTATTAATTAATTTATTTTGCATCATATATTTTTATTTGTTGTAGATTTTTATTTTTAGATAGTTTATTTAAGTGTTAACTTTTTAACATTAATAATTAAGTTGATAATAATACACAAATTCTTAATCCTACTTGGGTCCAATTCAATATAAACCTTAGGCCCAATCAAATCTAATATTAATAATAGTTAAAAAATTAGGTAAAATAATAATATTAAAATATTATAAGTAGTTAATTTGTAATAGCTAATTAATAATATTTAATTAGTTAAATTCATAACTGATACATAATCTCCCTAATCTTATTTGGACCCAAGCAAATATCTTTCGTAGACCCAATCCAATCGAATATTAATACTATGAGAAAATTAGGTAAAATAATAATATTCTAATATTATAATTAGGTAAATTAAGTAATAATATTATAATTAGATAATTAACAATAGTTAATTAATAATATTTGATTTTTTAAATTACTAATTAATACATAAACCCGGCCCAATCCAATATCTTACTTGGGCCCAATTAATAATAGAATTAGGTAAACGGTAATATTATAATTACGTAATTAAGTATATTATAATATTATAACTAGGTACTTAATGATGTTAAATAATAATATTTAACTAGTTAAATTAATAGGTAATACACGAACCCCCAATCTTACTTGAGCCCACTCCAATGTTTTTCTCGGGCCCAACCAATCGAATATTGATACTATGAGAAAATTAGGTAAAATAATAATATTATAATATTATAATTAGGTAAATTCAGTAATAATATTATAGTTAGATAATTAACAGTAGTTAATTAATAATATTTAATTGGTTAAATTACTAATTAATACATAAATCCTAATCTTACCTGGACCCAATCTAATATCTTACTTGGGCCCAATGAATAACGGAATTAGGTAAAAAAGTAATATTATAATTAGGTACTTAATGATAATTAAATAATAATATTTAACTAGTCAAATTAGTAGGTAATACACAAATCCTTAATCCTACTTGGGCCCACTCCAATGTCTTTCTTGGGCCTAATCTAATTGAATATTGATTTTATGAGAAAAGTAGGTAAAACGACAATATTATAATATTATAATTATATAAATTAAGTAATAATATTATAGTTAGATAATTAACATTAGTTAATTAATTATATTTAATTAGTTAAATTACTAATCAATACATAAATCCTTAATCTGACTTGGGCCCAATTAATAACGGAATTAGGTAAAATAGTAATATTATAATTACGTAATTAAGTATATGATAATTAGGTATTTAATGATAGTTAAATAATAATATTTAACTAGTTAAATTAATAGGTAATACACAAACCCCTAATCTTACTTGAACCCATTCCAATATCTTTCTTGAGCCCAATCCAATCGAATATTAATGCTATGAGAAAATTAAGTAAAACAATAATATTATAATATTATAATTAGGTAAATTCAGTAATAATATTATAGTTAGATAATTAACATCAGTTAATTAATAATATTTAATTAGTTAAAATACTAATTAATTCATAAACCCCTAATCTTACCTGGATCCAATCTAATGTCTTACTTGGGCCTAATTAATAACGGAACTAGGTAAAATAGTAATATTATAATTACGTAATTAAGTATATTATAATATTATAATTATGTACTTAATGATAGTTAAATAATAATATTTAACTAGTTAAATAAATAGGTAATACACATATCCCCAATCTTACTTGTGCCCACTCCAATGTCTTTTTTTGGGCCCAATCCAATCGAATATTGGTACTATAAGAAAATTAGGTAAAATAATAATAATATTATATTTAAGTTAATTCAATAATTTAATAATATTTAATTAGTTAAATTACTAATTAATACATAAAACCTTAATCTTACCTAGGCCCAATCCAATATCTTACTTGGGCCCAATTAATAATGCAATTAGGTATTATAATTACGCAATTAAGTATATTATAATATTATAATTATGTACTTAATGATAGTTAATTAATAATATTTAACTCGTTAAATTAATAGTTAATACACAAACTATTAATCTTAGTTAGCCCATTCTAGTGTCTTTCTTGGGTCCAATCTAATTTAATATTAATAATAGTTAGAGAATTAGGTAAAGTAATATTATTAGTTAAATTCATAACTGATACACAATCCCCTTAATCTTACTTGAGCCTAAGTGAATATCTTTATTTGGCCCAATCTAATCGAATATTAATACTATGAGGAAATTTGGTAAAATAATAATGTTATAATATTATAATTAGGTAAATTTATTATATGTAATTACTTGAATTACTAATTAATACATCAATCCCTAATTACCTGGGCCCAATCAAATATGTTTCTTAATACATGTCCTTGTTTTGGCTCAATCCAATAGCTTACTAGGGCCCAATGAATAAGGGAATTAGGTAAAATAATGATATTATAATCACGTAATTAAGTATACTATAATATTATAATTAGGTACATAATAATATTTAACTGGTTAAATGAATAGGTAATACACAAACCCCTAATTTATAATTAGGTACTTACTTAAGCTGATCCTATCCAATCCAAATCTAATTTAAATCCAATTCAAATCCCAATTTATTCTAAGATAGGAATCAAAAATAAACTTAGAATTCTTTTACCTTATTCTAAGTTAGGAAACAAAGAGAAATTTAGAACTCCTTTACTTTTTTCATTTGCACGCATTAATGAAACTTAAACCCATTTGAGAATCTTGTACACCACCTCTTTGGTCATCCTTAGGCAACAGAATAGGTCTTCAACCAGGTTCGTTGTTTTTCTGATGAACATGTGGGGATTGACGTACACGATTCTTAAATTGTTCAGTTCAGACAGTTTGGGAAAGCAACTATCAATCTTGTCTTCAACAACTTATGTAATGTCCAATGTTAGATGGAGTTTCGGTTGAAGTCTTATTGTTCTCCAGGTGCATACATAGAGTACGACTAATGTTGTATCTGTGTCGTGTACTTGGAGAACCATGCGGACATGTTACCAAAATTTTATCTACTTAAGGGACAAAGGCATCGAGTTGTTGGGTGCAAGTTGGATCGTGCATTCTTGAATGGGATAGGACCAACCACCCTGTAATAAGAAGGTAAAGTTTAAGATTTGGTACTTTGCATATTACACGATTCTTTTGGGGTAATTGTTCGTCTTCATTTTGGGACTCTACATAAATAGTTAGCGAAATGGACAAGAGTTTGATTGATTTGCTGAATTAGATGTCTATAGAATATATAGAGATGATTAATCAGTTCATCACATTCACCAACGGGTTTTCCAGTAAGTATGTTAGTTGTCCCTGTAGAAAGTGTACGAACCAGTATTACTATACACGGGAGCCTTTTATGGAGCATCTGATCTGTAATGGATTCTTGAAGTAGTATAAATATTAGACTCTCCATGGAGAATAGTATACACCCTATCATCAGGAGGAAACTGTTGAGGTAGAGGCTGAGGCTACGGAGGAAGCTGATCCAATGCTCACGATGCCAGCTGATATTGCGTGTAGATTGGCACTTGAAAATAGAGGTTGTGATATTGATCTGACGGGTGCAAGTAATCCTTGCTCAGGTGCATATGATGAAGCCTTGAGATATTTTGAAGTACTCGACGATGTGCAAATAGAATTGTATCCTAGATGCCAGGAATTTAGTAAATTGTCATTTATCGTTGAGCTATTACATTTAAAGGCATTGAATCACTGGTCAGATACATCATTCAATATGCTACTGCAATTGTTACGCAGAGTTTTACCAACGGGAGCTAAGCTTGTTGATTCGTACTATCAAGCGTGCAAACTAACTGAAAATTTGGGATTCACATACCATACTCTGGATGTATATCATAACAGTTATATGTTGTTTCGAAATGAGAATGCCTGCCTTGATATGTGTACCGTGTGTTAGACTTCAAGGTGGAAGGATGTCGGCAGTGTCTAAAATTGTCAGAACAGTTCATATGTTTAAATCATGGTTAGCTTATGGCTGCAAGGCAAGTGCGCTATTTCCCACTTAAGCCAAGGCTGAAGAGACTTTTCATGTCAACCAAGATTTCTAAACTAATGAGATGGTATGCTCAGAATAGCAGGCAAGACGGGAACTTATCGCATCCAGTAGACTCCTTGGTGTGTGCAGCTTAGCTTAACTGCAGATGGATTTAACCCATTTAGAGCCATGACTAGGGCAACTCACAATACATGGCCTGTAGTGTTGGTTCTATATAATCTTCCGCCTTGACTGTGCATAAGGCAACCTTTCCTCATCCTATCAACACTGATTAATGGACTTAGAGGTCATGGGGATACAATAGACATATATATGCAACCTTTGATTGAAGAGCTTAATGAATTATGGGCCGATGGTGTGATGACGTTTAACTCTATAAGAAACAAAATGTTTAGATTTTGGGCAACATTACTATGGACAATTAATGACTTCCCTGCATACGCTTACTTGTTTGGTTAGAGCACAAAAAGGGAGTTTGTATGTCCTTGCTGCAACTAGAGCAAAAAGTTAACGTAGCTAAAGCACGGTAGAAAGTGAGCATACATGGGCCATAGACGTTTCCTACCTTCGTTGCATAAGTTTAAGAAGGACAGAGTCTCATTTAACGGCACTGAGGAGTATGGTCTGGTACCACGGACAATGACTAGGGTTGATTTGTTGGCCCAGATCGAGCGGGAGCAAATACGAATAGTGTATAATTTTCAGGATTTTTTGGCCCCCTGTTGGCGTCTATTCTGGGTGCAAACATGAACCGAAGTCATAATTGGAAGGAAAAGAGTATTTTTCATAAGTTGCCTTACTGGAAAGACAACCTACTGAGGTACACTTGGATGTCATACACATCGAGAAGAATATTTGCGATAATATATTGTGGACCATCCTTGTTGTGAAGAGGAAGCCAAAGGACACTGCCAATGCTTGAATAATTTACAAGAGATAGGATTGAGAACTCCACTGCACTTGCAGGAGAGGGAATCCAATAGGGCATACATGCCACCTGCATAGTACATAATGACCAAAGAGAAAAAGGATGCCTTCCTATTAATTCTGAAGGATATGAAGGTGCCGAATGGGTATTGCTATATTTTCAAATGAGTGAACATAAGTGAAAGGATTTTATAGGGTTTGAAGAGTCATGACAATTATGTCCTCATTCAACAGTTGTTGCCTATAGTAGTAAGGAATTGTCAGCCTAAGAATGTGGTGCGACCGTTGATTAAGCTCAGTAACTTCTTCAAACAATTGTGTCACAAAGTTTTCCATACATAAGATTTGAAGGGTCTATAGGAGAGGATTACTTTAACATTATGCCATCTAGAGAAATTTTTTCCACTGGCATTTTTTGATGTAATGGTTCACTTAACCATACACTTAACTAAAGAAGCCTGATTTGACGGCCCCATCCAATTCAGGTGGATGTATCCAATCGAGAAGTATATGAACACACTAAAGAGGTATGTGCATAACAAACCTCGACCGGAGGCATCCATAGCCAAGGGTATTTGATGGACGAGTGCACCAATTTTTGTGCTGCATATCTTAACAACGATATCTAAATAAAGTTAACCAGGCTAGAGCGGATAAATGAAGGCCTTATTGGGGAGGGCACATTATTTGAACTCAACCACATCGAGTGGATCCAAGCTCATCGATTCATGCTCTACGACATCCAATTAGTTGTGCCATTGACTCAGTAAGTCATTTTTCGTTATAGAGAAAGTAAATTGAGCAATGCTTGTAATAATTATCGTGCTTATTGTTAATCCAATTTGATTTGCATTGCAAGAGACACATAAATGAGCTAAAACAGTACATGTCTCACGTAACAGACAGTGAAATTCGAATGTGCCATTATCGATGTTTTCACGATTGGTTTAAGAATTACGTACATGTTAAACATTTACATATACGTTTATATGTTCTTTTGCATTACTTAAAATTTGTGTTCAATTAATACGTGAGAATTTACATAGGTTTACAATTTACATAGTACTACCAATCTTGCTTTGACCAATGAAATGAACTAATTAGCTGATGGCCTTTACACGACGGCCCGGTGTTACACAACTTGTGACATCAATAGGTTTCGATTTCGCATTAACTAAGTAGACAATAGGCGAGCTACGCAAAATAGTGGCATCGGTTATCCATCTGTTGATGGTGGTTACTACTATGGCCAATTGAATGACATTATTGAAGTCGTTTATAATCACAGTTTGAGATTTCTATTATTTAAGTGTGTCTAGGCCGATCCAATCTGCAGGGCTAAAATTGATAAGTACCAGTTTAAATTAGTAAATTTCAATAATTTGTTATATCGGGATGCACGAATAGAAGATGAACTATATACTAGCGTCGATGGCAGAGTAAGTTTATTATGTCGGAGATCGAGCCGATCCTAATTGGCAAAATGCAATTAAAATGTTGAAAGGGGGTGTATTAGATCGAATGCAATGAGCCAGATATTGGTGCATTCACACCCAACAAACTCTTGACAAGGATGCAATTTTGCAATGTGATGAAGATGTTAATTAGGTTAGGGAGACTGTTGAAGGAGATACAATTGATTTACATATCTAATACAGGGTTGTATACTTTTTTATCAAAACAAAGTTGATTTTAAATATTTATTTTTTTCAAATTATAATAAATCTAACTTGTGAACATTTAGGGAGACATGTTCAAATGCTCAAGGAGGAGGACTGGTCCTAAAACGATGGCTAAGTGCCTTGGCCTATCCTATGCAGGCAGCAGCTCAGCAAATGCTGTCCTGCCATCACCCTCTATTTCGGCATGTCCTTCGACACACAGTCAGGCACCTTCGGTGTCTGACCATACAGGGGCAGGTAAAGCTTGTCAGTTTAAGATTTTTTCTTATCCATTGAAAATATTTCTTCCGTAAAATAATAAACTTAATATTTTGTTTGTAACAAATTCTCCCACTTTAAACAAGCCTTCGAGGTCTGGTAGAGGGCCCTCGAAGGGATTACTATAGTGGAATTGCAAGTCACAATGGATGACCGTACAGTGGGATGACATGCCCCACCCGGTAAAGAAGGACAGACAGTCCCTCATTTCTTAGCTCGGACAATTGATTCGGAATCCGATCAAATTTTCATTGACCACCCTCGAGTAGGACGCTTTCTTGGATGTTACATTCAAGGGTCTCTGGACCAAGGTGTAGGTATCAAATTTTCTATTTCATTTGTACGTGGTTTCTATGCTGAAACTTGTAATATTAAATAATATTTTGTAATTTGTCATTTTTCAAGCCAATGTAGTTGATGTTCCTCCAGACTTCCGGGACGTTATGCACGGCAAATGCCGAAAGATGTGGAAGGACCGTAAGAATAAGGATAAAGAGAAACATTGGAAGGGTCATGAGAATGACCCTGACATCATCCAGTAGGTCTCACCAAGACATCGTCCAGTAGGTCTCACCGGGTGTCCTTCCCCACTAGTGGGTTGAGCTCATCAGGTACTGGTCGAGGCCCGAGGCACAGGTGAGTAAATTGCGATTTAAATTTTTTTTTTCTTTAAGTTTTTAAGTTATAAAGCGTAAGTTACAAAAGCTAATCGAGAAGAAATGAAAACAAGAGAAGGTTGAGAGGAACTCACAGAACTGAGGGATACAAGGCCTTGGCCACAAGGAGGGGACTCAGCATTTTACTCAAGTCCACCACGAGATAAAACGTTAGCCTATCACGTAAAAATTTATTTATTTTCATGTCATACAATAACAAATTATTAACATATAATTTACCATTCATCAGAGAATGGAAAGAGCCTGAGGATTGATCAGATGGCCATGTGGTTGGCAACTCGATGTGCCAATTCGCCAGAGGCTCGGGCCATACAAGTAATTACTTTATATATTTTGGCCAATGAGCAGATTTAATTTTGCTTTAGATAATTTAGTTACCTATCTTCTTTATCCATCTTGTCTTGTTTCCTTAGGCTCAGTTTGAGGCAAGTCTGGTTGAGCTGCGGTCAGATGAGAAGAAGTCCGAAGAGAGACGGGATAAGATATTTTTCTCTATCGTCGAACATAACGGCCACGGATACACGCTCACGAAGGGCGCTGGCATTCCACGCTGGTCCATCGCATGACCGGAGTCATCCTCTCAGGCCAGACGTTGTGACCAGGACCTGCTCTAGACCCTCTGAGCGAAGATGGACACGCAAGAGGCATCGCTTCAAGCCGAGATGATCGCCAAGATGGAGAGGCGCTTATCTTAGAGTCAGAGCCATCCTTCTCCTCTTTCTCCTCAAGTTAGAAATATTATTTTTCATTTTTATACCTAATTAAATTTTATAAATTTATTTATTTGTGTTCTATTGTCACGTTCTCATTTCGTTATTACTTCATTGTAGGACCCGAACAATGGCAGCTGACCTTCTTGGGCTAGAGTAGGATGATTAGGATGAAGTTATCAACATTGATGCTGATCATTTGAGAATAACGATTACTACACTTGTATTTTATTTTTGGTATTTTGTACCTTTGTATCTAACAATTTTTTTGTAATTAAATTTCATATTATTTTTGTATATATGAATGTAGATTTTTGTTTTATTTTTTTTAAAATTTTTTTGTGACATGTTCAATTTAAATTATACAACCAAATTAAATTAAATTTGAAGTAAATATTTACAAATAAATAATATAAATAATAAACTTAAGTAAAAAATTAGTAAAAAAAGTAATTAAAATAATAAAAAATAACAATCATTTAAAAAAAAATTACAGAATTTATTACGATCGCCACAAGCGATCGCTAATGAAACAACAATTAAAAGCGTAATTTAAAAGGTAATTTAAAAAAAAAAATAGGTATTAGCGACTACTTGAAGCCCCTAAGTGGTCCCTACTAATTACGCACCAAATGGTGGGACTTGAGCTAATTTTCGCAGGGAAGAAACAGCGACCATTTTTTAGGGTATTAGCAACCGCTCTAGACGGTCACCAAAGATCTCCACTTTTCCTTAACGACGGTTGCTGCACGGTCACAAATATAATAATGATTGTCTTAGCGATCGCTAATACTTTTTAGCAACGGGCCAATTGCAACTCCTCGTCGGCGTTCACCAAGCGGTGTTAAATACCTTTTAGCAACTGCTTTCTTTTTTTTAGCGACCGCCAAACTCGCTTTTCTAGTAGTGATGTTTAAGGAGTTGGGCTACCAAACAATAACACTTTTTGAACCCTATAGTCTTTTTAGGTAGGAAAAATACTTCTTATAATTTTTAAACAGAATAAAATAATGTGTAGGAAACAATATAATGTGTAGGGAAAAACACTTCTTGTAATTTTTGTGATCATCGATTGTAGATGATTGATTACACTAGATTGGTTTGGACCACGAGAAATTACGAGAATCTTATTCCCACGGACGATACCAACTGATGATGGTGAAATTTTATGGCCTTTGATCCGAGTTTCCGAGAACTTGATCCGTCGAAAATAATGAAAATCTGTATGCTATGAATACCCATGTGGTGTTTGCCAAAAAATCTCCAATGCTTGAGTTAGTAAGGGTGGAGGGTTTTTCTATAGAGAGAGAGAGAGAGAGAGAGAGAGAGAGAAAGAGTTTTTCTTATACTTGTTAGGGTGATTTCGTCCCCTATTTATGAGAATATTTTGTAAAGTTGTAGTTGGAATCAAATTGAAAGTCTTCCCTGATTTATTGTGATTTCCTTATTTGGATAAGAAAAATATTTGACCGATATACATCTTTATGAGATTTGATATGATTCCACAAATCTTACCCTTAATTATGGTTACAAATCTTGCCCAATTACAGATATAAATCTTCTCCCTAATTATAAGGAATTTCAGGGCATCAAAAGTCACACCTATGATATTATATATATCATATATGCATACATATATTAATTAAAGTCATACCTATTTTTTTTATCAGTAAATAAATATATTTATGATCAAAAAGAATGTACAGAATCTTAAGGCTTACCCATGAGAAAGTTACAAAAAAGCTAGTGCCCAATTCAAGCTATAGCAGCCTAACTCAGAATAAATTCAAACAAAGAAGGCCATTCCAAAGTAAAGTCCCCAATTTAAAACCCAGACATGCCTAAGTATAAGTGATTTAATACTCTATATACATGAATTTGAATTTTCCTAAAAATAGCATTTGGAGATTGTATTTTGTCTTCAAAAATTCTTTGATTCCGAGTCTCGCATGAAACATAAATGGTACTTACGAGGCCTATTCTCTTTGCTTTGGCTTGGATACTGGTTCCCCTGAATGATTTGATTAGCCATTTCATTACTGCCTTGACAATGGACAGTGTTCTATGGAGTCACAACCAAACTTTGATTTGGATCCAAACTTGCTTGACAAAAGAGTATTGGAAAAAATAGTGATCAACAGTATCTACTTCTGCTGTAATAACCTGAATTTTTTTTTCTCTTAAATAATTTGCTTAAGGGTGGTGGTGATATTTATTATAGTAAAAATCTAGAAAATTGAGCATTTGAAAATTTTGAAATGATAAAAATTAGTTGGAAAGATTTTCAAATTTAATTCCACTCTATGTGGGAGTTTAATGTAGAAATTCTAAACTTTTATCTAAACAATTCCTAGCCCAATTACCTATTTGGTTCAACCCAAACCCATTAACCCATGGGTCAACCCATTTTCTTTGACTCACCTCAACTCACTTCAATTCACTTTATCACTCACTGAGTTAACTCATGAATAGTAGCTCTAAATCATTTTCCGGCAAACTTCATTTTCCATCCATCCATTCTTCCACACATCTTTCACACTCTCTCAAATTATTTGGCTAATTAGTCAACAAGAAGACCCTACATTGATGACTTTAAAGCATCTTTTTAATTATTTAGCAAACATGATTTAAACACTTAAAGCATCTTTCAAATAATTTTGTTTAATTTATCAAAAAGCTAGCATAATTCCCGGATCATGCCACCTCCATACATCTTCCCCAATACTTTTCTTAAATGATATGGTTAGATAGTGAAAAAGTAAGCATGATTCTTGGATCATGCTACCAATTGTATATGCATGATCTTACCTTAGTTGATTTGAAGCATGATTATTTTCTCTAGCAATGACTTTCTCTACACTCCCATGATTCTTATAAATTGTGTGCCTTGAAAGAGAGAAAAAAATAAGAGAGAAAAAAATATATATTTTTATCAAGTATGGTTGGACATTTGGTGTTGTTTGGAGGAAGAAAAAAGGGCTTGGAATTTTTCAATTGGATGGTGTTCAAAGCTCAACTCCTTTTTCCTTCACAGGCTTGGTCACCAATATCTTCATTGAGGTAGGATGACAAACCTCCTAAAATATATTTGATGCCTTCAAATTTGAAGCTAAAGCATTTTTCTAGGTTTAAAGTATGAAATTTGATTGTGATAAAAATATAATACCCATATATTGGGGGTAGAGAAGCCAAAACTTTGACTGATGTAGCACAATATGCTGACAGCTCACTGTTTATAATTTCTAATGTGTTCCTGACCCCTAAAATGGTTGAATTAGGTTTCAGCTAAAACATAAAAGTTGTATTCCTTTAAGTTTTCTTTCCAACCCAAAAATATTTGCATCAATCCAATTTGTGAGTGAAAAGTTATGCCCAAAATACTGAGCATGTGTAAAACTGTATCTTCTAAACAAACTGAATTCAAGGCTGTTTTTGCACCTTCAGACTTTAGAATATTAAAAAGTGTAAAACATGAAAGTTGTAGATCTTAAAGTCTAGTTTCTACAGATATAAAGATTACAGATATTGGAGTTCTGCTCTTTTTTATATGAATTTTCTTTTAAGCTGTTGTCTCTATTTAGCTTTTAATTGATGCTTGTTTGGATTTTTTTTATAATATTATGTTTAAAGACTTATTTAAATTTTCAATTACCTTCTGTTAATTATTATCATGTTAATAATTTCTATTGATGTGTAATTTTGTTCACAAGGCCTGATATAGTAAAACACTTATACTATTTTGATATAATACTAAAGTGGACTGTTAAGTTGATTTTACTTAATTATTTTCCAATTGATATGAAATTATTTTAAACTAGATATTATGTATCATTTGACACTCTAATATTTATGATAATTGACTTAGACAATTAGTTTCATCATAAATAGTTGGATGACTTATTCAAACTAAAAAGGCTAATTAGAACCTAGTATTTGATAAAAAAATGTCAAATGAAACAATGGACTTATTCTTTCCTTATTTGGTCTTCCTTAAATAAATTTGATTTATTTTAATTGATTCTTTTAGGCATTGTTTTGTCAACCTAACAAGTTATATAATTATATTTTTATGATTAAGTGAATTTAATGAAACTTATTTAATATCTTCCTAAATATTAGAATAATTCTATGGATATTTTTGGATATCTTGAAGCCGAAAACCTATGATAAGGGTTTGGTTATAAATAAGATGATGATTGGAAATTTATTCAAATTATTTTGAATAAAATAAAACTTATAAATTTTTCTAAAATTTAATATGAGTCCAAAGAGCTATTTATTATCTTTATATTCCATAAAATAATAAAATAAAAAGGTAAAAGAGGCAAAAACCAAGATCACAGCCAATGAGGTTCAAACTTGCAACTTCAAATTGTAATTAGGGTCACCCACCCACTAAGCTGCCAACCTCAGCTTAATTAATATACCATTGTAAATAATTTTATTCTTATCAAAGGTAGAACGGAAAACTTGTCAAAATAATTAACTAAAATACTAATTTGAATTCTAAATTATTTCTAGCTACTCGCTACTTGTTAATTTACATGTAGTACCTGCCTTTGTGATGATAATATTGGTGACTATGTTAAATCTTTGATTTATTAATAATTATTATTGAATTAGTAATTTAGATAAAGTACTTAAAAATATACTGCATGTGACTAAATAATCCCACTTTTGATTCATCGCCGGGGGACATTATCGGTTGTAATTAAAAATGTCTTATTACCCTTGGGAACATAAAAGGGTGAGAAAAAGATTTAAGGCACTTGGTGCCAAAGTTATTTTTGGCAATAGGGTGATGGGTGGGTAGAAATGGCCTTTTAGATGAAGATGGGAACATGCATTTTATTTGGGAGATGCTCCCTTTTGACCTGGCCAGTCAGGTAGCCGGTCGCAACGGCTAGGTTTTTGGTGGGTAACACCGTCGGTATGCATTGGATGCTAAGCCCGTAAAGTCACTAGTTTCTAAGGCTGAGGGTAGAGGAGGATAAGAGTATGATTATCCTAGGAGGATTTAGATTAAACTCCTTTACCAAATTTTCCTGTGACTAGCAACCTCTCTTGTTTATGTTTGAATGATGTGTTGGAATTATTTAATTATATTTCATTCCTCTTAATGAATATTTTATGTATATATATATATATATGAAACCTGTATCGCTACGAGGTTTGATCCCGAGACCTTGAAGATTTGAATTTGAGATCCCTACCACTGCGACACATAATTCATTGTGGTACACACATCAATATTTAACTATTTTTACATGTAAGTAAAATAGTAGTTACGGTGACGGTTTCATCAAACCGTTGTAAGTATAATTTACATTATTCAATTGGGATCTATTGAATTAATTGTTGCATAAATAGTATGTCACCTAATCACATTCACTGTAGTGTGTCACTTAATACAGTGTAGCATTACAACCACTGCATATAGGCACCTAGAAGATTCTGATTACTGGGCTTTAGTAGCTCACCCCTTGTGGGAATATTTTTTTCAGGATATTAAGTATAGGGATACTGAAGATGAGCTGGAAAGAGATTAATTTCTCTTAAATATTCCATCAGAAGAGTTATCTATTTTTTTTTCTTTCCTGCACAAAGCTGGAAGACTTTATTTTTGTGGTCTGTAATAATAATTGTTAGATGATTGCAATTATTAAGTTTAGACCTAATTTGCTTTTATTTGGTATATAATGTTAATTGCGTGGTTGGGACACTTAGATGACTCTGTAATATTTTTCTCTATCTTTCTTTTGTGCCCTGTAATTGAAATCTCATCAAATGATTCAGTCCAATGACTTATAAATATTTTTTGGGATAAACAATGGATTTTGAATATCTTAAATTTTCCTTATGGGTCAACCCCAGTTTGGAGGAAAATTTTAGGGTGTGACAGCGTGTTATTATCATCTTATTTTTATACCCAACAAATAAATCCCAAGTCACCCCTGGGCATTCAGTTATGAAAATTCGGGGCGTGACATCTGCATTACATGACGAGCACTGTTGATCTATTATTTGATCATGCTGCTTGTCTTTAGTTAGGAGTTTTCCCTTCATGGCCAACCAAAAAATGAAGGCCTATTCTGGTATGCTACCACTATTCCAGATTACCTTGGGCCATTTGAGTGTATGTCCCTTTGGCCTAAAGTACTCATAAGCATTTTTGGTCTGAAAGACACTTTACATAGTCCATTGCTCTAGCTTTGACAAAGCTGCCAGATGTGATCCTTCTATAGTGATCAGTTCATCTCGTAATGCCATCACCTGTTTAAGTAGTGGTGAGTCTTCATGCTTTATTTGATAAGCCTAGAATGTGTTTTTTTCAAGTAGAAGTAATGAACCCACTGAACCCACAGGGAATCGTTTTTAGCTTGGATATCCCATAAGGTCCTAGATAACAAAGCTTTATTCCAAGCTTTTAGATTTCTAATTCCTAGCCCCCCCTTCTACTTTTGGCAGTGTCACATCTTTCTATGCCACCAATGGCTGTTTATATACACTGCATTTTCCGCCCCAAAGGAAATTCCAACATAATTGGATTACTTTCGCTGTAACACCAGCTGGAATAGGCAGAATTGAAAGCCAAAAACATTCCACCCCTTGGAGAACTGAATTTATCAGCTCCAGTCTACCTGCTTAGGAAAGTGTTGAACCTACCTAGGCACTTATATAATCTGCAATCTTATCAACAAAAGGACCGAATTGGGCTAAAGAGAGCCTTGAGTTAGCAACAGGAATACCCAAGTATCTAAAAGGGAAGAAGCCTTGAGTAAAGCTTGTAATGGCTAAAATAGCATTCAAATCAGTATTACAAATTCCTGCAAATAAAACACTGGATTTGCTCATACTGCTTTTAAGTCCAGAGCAGTTCCCAAAATGAAGCAAATTTTCCATTAGTAATGAAACTGAGGTTGGGTCTCCTCTTGAGAACAAAACTAGATCATCCACAAAGGCAAGATGTGTGATTTTCAAACCTCCATACTTAGGATGAAAATTAAAATCTGCATTGTGCTAAAGTCTACTAAGGCCCCTAAAAGGATAGTCCAAGCATAGCACAAAAATATATGGAGCAAGAGGATCCCCTGGCCTAAGTCCTCTTTTACCTTCAAAAAAACCATACAACGAACCATTTAATGACAAAGAATAAGAAGTAGTAGTTATGAAGCCCTTGACCCAATTCACAAACTTGGAGAGGAACCTCAAAGCCACTGGAAGGTCTTGAACAAAGGTCCAGTCAACAAAATCAAAAACCTTTCTTAGATCCACATTTAAGATACATCTAGGAGATGATCTCCTACCATATTGCCTCAACATCTCTTGAAGCAAGAAGATAATTTCAGCCATACTTCTTCCTTTGATAAAGGCTACTTCTGCTGGGTCAATAATATTCATCAGAGTGGGAACCAGTCTAGAGGAGATGATTTTAGAAATTACCTTATAAAAAACATTGCAACAGGCAATTACCCTGAAATTCTTCACTTTAGCAGCTTATTTTGTCTTTGGAATCAAGGCCTGAATAGTATGATTTATCTCTTTTAAAACTGCCCTGAAAAAAAGAACTCTTTTATAGCATTACAGAAATCACCACCAACAATTCCCCAAGCTTTCTTAGAGAAGCATGAGGTATAGCCATCAGGGCTTATAGCTTTATCCTCCCCTATGCTGAAAAGTGTGTCCTTGATTTTAGCTTCTATGACTGGTCTAATTAGTTTGATAGCTTGTTCTTTTTTTAAAAGCTTACCATTTAAGACAATATCCATATCTATTCTGTCGCAAGGTAGCTTAGTGCCCAATAAGTCCTTGTAAAATTGAACAAATGCTTCACTTACTTGAGTTGCTGAATTTGATCTAGACCCATTCCCAAGAATAATTGAAGCAATATGATTCTTTGTCCTGTGACTTTTGATAATAGCATGGAAGAATTTAATACTTCTGTCACTGTTATCTCACTTTTGCTAACTGCGAGCAATAACTCCTGTCAGCTTCTGCAAGGTTGAGAGCCTTTATTTTTAAGGCTACCATCCTGTTTTGCAATTCTATATCAGTGGGACAATCATGCAGTTGTTGCTAGACTAAAAGTAGTTCATCTTCTACAGCTGTAGCCCTCTCTGAAATGTGCGAGAAGTGCTTCTTATTTAGAGACTTCAAAGGTTCCTTTAGAAACTTTAGTTTCCTGCATAACTTGAATATGTTGCTACCCTTTACATGCATTGCGCAGAATGCTCAATTGTGCCTAAAACGTCCTCATGCTTGGACCACATATTAAAAAATTTGAAGGAGCGAGGTCCTTGTTGAGAATCATCAAATAAATAGGCCACAACTGAAGCATGGTCTGAAATAAAACTAGGGAGACCAGAGTTGGCAAGAACACTAAATCCCTGCTGCAACCAAAAGTTATTAGTCATAACTCTATCTAGTTTGCACCATATGGTGTTGTTAGTCTATGTTAAGAAGAATCCATGGAAATTTGAGTCAGCTAGTCCAGTGATGTTGTAACACTGAGCAAAGTCCTTAGTCTAATAGCTTGTCACAAGTATTTCATTTACCTTCTCAGCGCTATTCAGTAAATTGTTGAAATCGCCCAAGGCTATCCACGGGGAATCCAAATTTAGGCTGAAATTAACTAGATTGTCCTAAAGAGGCCTTCTACCAATAATAGTGTTATACCCATAAATGAAGCTCATATAGAACTTATTTCCACTAACTAAACAAGTAGCATCACAATGGATTACCTGAGTGTGGCATTCCACAACTTCTAATCTAACCTTAGTAGGATTCTAAAGGATAAGGATTCTGCCTACTTGGTGATTGTTAAAGTTATCAATGGTTTCCTATCTCCTGAATTTATGTTTGACAAGATCCCTACTCTCTTGCTTTTTAAGCTTAGTTTCAAGGATACCCATAACATCAGCTTTATGTTTTTTTAGGTGGTCAATGACCCTTTTATGTTTCAGAGGCTTATTGAAGCCTCTGACATTCCAAACTGACACTACCATTGCTTGGACGGTAAGGGGAAGTCATCTCCCATGTCAGCACAGAATTGTGCAAGAGCAGTAGCTTGCTCATACCTTAGTTTATGCTTCTTACCTCTCTTGTTTGTCGATCCAGCTTTTTCCTATCCTATCAAGGCAGGAGTTGCCGTTTTATTTTGCACCTAAACTGCACTAGAATTACTATGTTTATGCTTCACTATTTGGGGGCTTGTACTACTCCAAGAATACTCTATTGCTGTTACACAGTTTGTAACACTTCTAACTGAACCTACTCTCTGTTCTGTTGCTCTTGCTACTCAAGATTAGAATTCTGAGCCTAAACTTACAGTTCCAAATCAGCACATGCCTTGTTCTGCTGTCTAACTTCAGTTCTTTCTATATTTACAAAAGGCTCCAACTAACCTTCAGATTGGACAGCTACAGCTGCAGGTTCTAAATCTACAACTGCCTGATCAACATTATCTAGTGGTTGAAATTTGTTGCCATTGACTGCTGAAACCGAAGCTTACTGCTGCATTAGTTTGGCATTAACTAAGGCATTATTCTTGGAATTAGGAGGAACTTTATTACCTTCGGCAGCTACTTTATCCTTTGCTTTCTCCAAAATTTTGCAAGCACTAGCCAAGTGCCCTAAATCTTTGCAATGAGAACAAAACTTAGGCAAATTTTCATAATAGATAGCCTAGTCTAAAACCTCCCCATTTGGTAATGCTATCTCAATGTGTATTTGCACCTCGTTGGCTACAATAATTTCTATAAGAGCTCTAGCATAAGAAACTCTTTCCATGTTAGTAGTAAATTTATCTACACAAATGGGATTACCCAGCTTTGAGCATAATTTCTACAATGCATTAGTACTCCATAAAGAAATAGGCAAATGAGTGAACTGTACCTATACTAGAAAACAGCTAAGTTCCTTATTATCAAAGGCAAAGAACTTGGGCATAATTTTAAGAAGCAAAGGCTTACCAAATATCATATAAGGACCCTCTTGGAGCACCTTTGTCATGGTTTCCTCCCCATAGAACCTAGAGATGATCCAACCACTTGAGTGGTGATGAACACCAACATTCACCTTCCAAGATGAGACAATTTGGTTAAGGGTTTGCTTACTCAGGAACTTCCCCCAAAGTAACCAACCAGGCAGTGCTCTCATTTCCTGGTTGTTTGATCAACATCTTCAATAAGAATCTTGACAGGCCCATCTCCTACTTCAACCTTATCAAGCTTAGTCCCTTCCTTTCTTTATCTATTCGCTACAAATAGACTAGCAAAGGTAGGCTTATTTGGTGGTCTTGAGTGCTGCTAAAGCATTGAGGAAGCATCCCCTTTAACATTAGTCTCCAGAACATGGCTCACCAAATAGTTGTTGTTATCAGTGTCCATTTAGCGAACACTTGGTGTGCTTTCTAGAGTATCATTTTCTCCAAGTGGTTGAGATTGAAAATCAGTCTCAAACTCATCCTCAGATGCTTCAGACAGGTCAATAGCATGCTCTTTGCCACTCTTTCTTATTACAGCATCAAGTATATCAGCCATTTCTTGATAATTTCTTGAACATGGCTGCACAGCAGAGGAGCTCGCTGCAGTAGTTCCAACACCAGAGCTAGAGTTATGCTCCTTGTTGATTAAAGCCTTGACAACACTCATCCCTTACCCTTTTTTATTTCTTTTACCTTTGCCGATGACAAACTGGGCAGAAGGTCAATGTTCTTCTTTAGATTTTAGGGCAGTGCATAGTTGAATCCCAAATCAAAAATTACAGCAGCAAGCATAGCTTCAATCCCCTTGAACTCAGCTTCAAGCCCTTAGCAGATCAATTAACAGCTGCTTTACCACTGTAAATCATAGAAATCAGCACCAAATTGCTTGGTTTAAAGAAGCAATAGGATCTACAATCTGCTCCAGCAAGCCCGCGAAACACAAATTCAAAAAATCTGAACAGAAATCACTGTAACAGCTCCTTTAAATCTTGGAATTAGCCAAGAATAATCAGAATAGAGAAGAAAATCAGATTGAGATGAACAATTAGAAGGCGTAGGCAGCTAAGATCCACGAGGAAGTGTTAATCTCCATGAACTCGGCCGAGAGCTTCTCTCTCTAACCAAAGCCGACTAAGTCGTACCTACTTGATTGAAGTTGAACTGGTTAAAGTTGAAGAGGAAGTTGAATTGAAGGCTTCAAAATCACTCCTCGATTCTAGTGCCATAGCTATACCAACTCTGAGGATTCTTTTTTTTTTTTTTTCGGGCTTTAGCTAGCTTAGTACTTAACCAGTGTATTAGGTTTCAAATTTCTGGGCCAAAGTTTCCAATTAAAAGAAAAGTTGCGAATGTCACGAATTTTTCATAAATTTTGTGGTTTTTGTCATAATATCACGATATTTTGATTAGCTCGTGATATAATCAGATTATTTATTTTTCATAAAAATCTCCTCAATGTATCATAAAAAATTAAAAATGTCATCAAGTTTTGTTACTATGTCCATGAATAAAAACAAAGTATTTGTTTACTAATTTGTGGTTCGCATATTAATGATTAGGTGCGTAATTATGCAAAGCGACTAAAGGTACGTTGCTGCAGTGAATATTATAGTCTAATATGTATACTTTCTCACGAAATTATTTGATATTATAATTATAGGAGATGATATAATTATACGAGATGATGTGAATGTGAAGTATATTATTAAACTGAAATTATGAAAAAAAAATTTTGGTAATTAAATTATGAAAATTTATTCTAACTCGCTGTGTATAATTTTTTTGATTAAATAATATTATTGATGTATGAGATGCAATTGGGATTGTTTGGCGTTTACGGAATTTGTAGGGCCCACGCATTCATCATTTTGCATGACTAGAAACAAAGCATTTGTTTACTAATTTGTGGTTGGCATATTATGGATCGGGTGCATGATTGGATAAAGTGGTTAAAGCTATATTGCCACGGTGAATATTTTAGTTGGAATGCCTTGCGACCGCTACTTTAATGCTAAAAATGGGCCCTCTATATAAACTTTAACGACAACGTGTAGCATGACAAAACACTTTTAAAATTGGATTTTGAAATTTGTGGCTGTGAAAAATATTTGCCATTGTATGCTAAAAGAAAGAAAAAATAAATAAATAAACAGGATTAATATACATAAATCCGGCTAAGAGGGCTTAATACAAGTGAAGATTTGTTTTTTGGGCGTGCCTAAATCGATTCGGGTTGGGTTGAAATTTTATTCAAAATCGAATCGATTTTAAATTAAAACTAAACTAAAAATATTGGATTAGTTTAATTCAATTTTCAGTTTAAGCTAACTCGAGAATAAATTTTAAGATTATATAAATATTTATATATAATAATATTCGATAATATTTATATGTGATATATTATATTTTTTGAGGTTAGTTTGGATTAGATTGTTTTTAATTCGGGTTCGGATTAATTCAAATTGAATACCTATTAATTTAAGAATCAAATCAAAAAAATCAATGTACTAATTTTTAACTCAAAATTGAATCGAAAATAATATAGAAGCGAATCAATTCAAAATAATCGATTTTGTTTGATTTTCAATTTGTCCGACTTTTACGTGCACTCCTAGTTTGTTTTGTCTCAAGATAACTCATTATTTTTATCTTAACTGTTTTCTACTTAGAACCAAGGGAGGAAAGTAACTTCAAATTTCCTTGCATTTCCTTTCCATTTCTGAAACTCTCAATTCTATACATCCTTAACAAATTAAAATGAATATTCAAGCATAAATTTTGAGAAGTGATCGGAGAACACGGAATCCATCCTATTCCATGTTAATATTAATTTCATATTTACATGCATTACATTTCTTGTTTATTGATGATCATTGCCTTTTCCTTTTATTTTTTTCGTTTTTTTTTTTATCAAATATCCTGATTCTTGAATAAACTAAAAAAAAAATGCCACGGAAACCATGAAAACTGTCGAGTGTTCACAGCCCACCACAACTGAAGAAAACCCACCCGTGAACTAACCCTGTCAACAAGTTAAGGTCACCACCTCTATAGGTTTATTCAAGAGAAAGTTCACCTGATCAGATCTATATATCTAATGGCTAGCTCTTCTGAGAGCATCTGCATCTGAGAATGACATAAGAACTGAACCTGTAAATCAAAATGAAACCCACCATGATAACCACATTCCTCCATCTGTAGGTCTCGCGATCTCCGTACCCTTCCTCTCTCAGCACATCCTCACCCCTCACTCCACATCCCCCAAACACGTACTCCAAGCAGTTGTTCTTCCCAGCGAACTCATTTCCCAACAACCCTTCAAACGGGTACTTAAATAGCGACACATAGTGCATGAATACCCAATAACTCGGCATTCCATTCTTGGACACGAAGTACCCAGAGAACAAGAAGAACGAACCCATCACCCCAGAGATAACCGAGTTCCCTACTATGAAATCAGGGACAAGGGCACTGAAACATACCACTACTGAATTTGCGGTGTAGAGGATTAGCCAAATCAGCAGCAAGAATTGCGAGAATGCCCCCGGGCTCGGGTTTAGTCCCACAAGCCAGTAAATCGGGACTGTAAATAACACGGCCAATATGAGTAGAAATGGCATATAAACAACACCGTTGGCTATGGCGTAGGAGGAGACTCTGTAGCTCCCACTGGAGGTCTCCTTCATTAGTATCTCCCTCTCTTGTAAGAAAATTGGCAGGGCTTCAACTGTGCTCGACAGCAAATATGCCAAAATGAAAGCAAAAAGACCTACCTTTTCTTCGGCTCCGGCTAAATCATTTTTGAGATTGAAAAAGATGGACCCCAACACCAGCCCGGATAGCAACATTTGAAGGGTCCTCCACAGGAACAACTCCTTGGTCCGGAATATGTTGTTGGAGAACCTGTGAGTGAGAATTAAGGTTTCTCCCAATCTAGAATTTGCAAAGCCAACATCGATGATGGTGGTGGTGGTAGTGGTGGTACTAATTTCTTGGTCATGGTCAATTACCTTCGATTGTTGAAAGAGCTGTTGCAGAGTGAGCTTCCCACTACCAGTTCTAGTATGTTGCGGTGCTTGCTGTTGGCGGTGGTGTTCAATGGCTGAAATGGAGTCAATTGCAAACTCTACGACATTCACATGAAGAGGGATAGTTAAACCCATCAGCCTCAAGTTCAGACCCAGCTCATCAACCGTGCCGTGGTGAAGAACCGACCCATCATTTAGCAAAAGAATGGAATTGAAGAGCTTGACAATTCTGAACCCGGGTTGGTGAATGCTGAGAATTATTGTCCGAGCCCTGGTCTCAGCCATGGTCTTGACCATGTCAATGATCTGAAGAGCCGATTTGTAGTCGAGCCCCGAGGTGGGTTCGTCCAGAATCACCACTCTCGGGTCGTGTATGACCTCAACGCCAATCGACACGCGCCTCCTTTCTCCCCCCGGAGATTCCTCGGACCGAGTCGTCGTTGCCTACTCTTGCTCCGGCGACGTGGTCTAGTCCCAGCTCTTGAACCAACGACTTCACTCTCGAGCTCAGCTGCGAATGAGGGAGCCTCAGTCTCAGCTTTGCGCTGAACATGAGAGTCTCTTCGACGGTGAGGAGCGGAAACAACGTGTCCTTCTGAGTGACGTAGCCTGATATCTTTTGGAATCGGGGTTTGTCAATTGGGCTTTTATTGAGAAAAATGGTTCCGCTTTGGGGTGTGAGTTTTCCGGCGAGGATCTCGAGCAGTGATGACTTTCCGGCGCCGCTTGGTCCCACAATGGCGAGGATTTCCCACGGTTTTGCTTGGCAATTCACGTTCTTCAGGACATGCCGGACTCCGGCGGGGGGGCTCGTTGCATCTCTAACTTGGAATTGTTGTTGTTGTCGTAGTTGTGACTCTTCATCACCTTCTTCTTGTTTTCCAAAGAAACTGAATGCGTCTCGTTTTCTTGGTGTACAGATTGTGTAGTTGATAGCAAACGCTTCAATCTCGCAAACTTGTTGCTTCATTGAGAAAGCTCTTTCTCTCTCTCTCTCTCTCTCTCTCAGAAGTTCGACTTGTGTTTACGCAAGGCTAAAATCAATTTACCGGTCTTAATTGTTCCCTCGATCCAAGTTGTTAATCATATATAGCTCACATGCACTTGTACTGTAGTATATACGTACAGCTATCATATGTGGCAAAACGTGCTGGTCTGTCACCTTGAAAACAGCAATATTTATTATATATGACATTGCCACGTTATTTTGATATACGCACACATATATATGTATAATATATATACACATATATTTCGAGGGAGGATTACGTTGACTAGAGTAATAATTTTGTTAGTGTATTGCTTAATGTTAGGTATAACAAAACTATTAAATTTTTTTTTTCACTCTATTCTTTTTCACAATAAATAATATTTGTTTAAAGTATAATTAATTTAAAATACTAATATAATTTGCCAAATTCTATTACATGTGCTACTTTAGAATGGGTTATGAAGAAACTCGATCACCTTTTATACACCTCTTTGTTTGGTTGCTTGGAAATTTAATATTTGGGATGTTATAAGATTAAAAAAAAAAATGTACTAATTTTAAGCTTATTTGCATCTATTATTCATAAAAGTATGGCGCCTCCCACACATTATTTTTATACAATTAAAAAAAAAAAAAAAACAAATCAGGTGAAATACTATTTTTCATATATATATTATATATATATATATTTAAGGACAACTACTTTCAGTAAGTATGATTCACTAAGTTTCATTATATTAATTTTTAATTAAAACTGCAATTAAGTCAAGTCGAGATGAATAGTATCTCCACCAGGATACCATTTAAGTTTAGTTTAACAATCCTATAATTGATTTTAAAATCTTCTCTTAAGTTTAGCATGTTAAACTTTCGAGTGGTTGGGTTTAAATTGAATTGAATTTATGCATTTAATTATTTTACTTAAATTTAAACTTATCAAGCTAAGTTTAAGTTATAGATTGTGTTTAATTTGATTTTATAATAAATTGATTTTGATTAAATTTTTAATAAACTTAAATACAAATTAAACTCGAATTATGTGACTTGTTTAATGGCCCTATTCATCATTTCATATGTATACCAACTTTTTTAAACGTCCAAATAGGTTCTTTTGAGTTTATGCCATTAATTAATTAAGTTGAAAGAACGAATTAAACAAATAGCCATTGACAACCGGTGAAGAGTAACTTTGTGCTAAAATGATATAATGTGAGATTAAATAGAAGGTGCCAATTAGAGCCTTTAAGTTATATAATTCGGTTATGTTTGGTATGGAGGTATTTTTTTAAAATTTAAGCATAAATGTTAATTCTTTATTATTTTTTTTAATCACTTCACTCTATTATATAAAAAGTTAAGGTGGCATTTGGTGTATTTTTTTATTTTTATTTTATGTTTTTATTTTTTATTTTCTGTTTAAACTCATTTTTTATTTTACATTTTTTAAAATAAGCAAAACAGCTTAAAACGCATTGTTCACTTGTATTTTCAAATATGTTTAAAAATAGAAAATAAGTTTACACATAAAATAAAAAATAAGAAAAGTCATTTTAAATATTTTTAATTTAAAATAAAAAATTCTCAAATAAAAAATAAAGCATTTTTTTTTTGTTTTTGAAACTTTTAAAACATAAAATACATAAAATAAAAATAAAAAAAATCAAATGTCACCTAAACTATTAAAAAATAGTAACTTTTTATAAAGCCTAATACTTAACATAATATAAAAGTTTAATTACAAGATTAATATTGGCCATTTTAATTCCATAGAAAACGCACCCCAGTGACGGAACCAGCGCAGCTACAAGTGTTGGCTCAAGACAACGTTAGTGACATAGGTATTCGTCACAGTGCCATTTTAAAACTACAAAACAAAGCAATTTTTTAGTATTTTAGGAAATTCGGGAAGAGCCGTAGGTGTCCCGAACATTGCCCAAGTTGCTTTTTATTACTCTCTGGCTGGAAATCAATTTAGATCCTAGGCTAGGGTTTTGGACTCTTTTATTGCATGGGCATAATCTTTGCCTTTTAGCTACTTGATTTTTCTGTGTTCGAAACATGCCATCTGGCAATCAAATATTGAAACTAAGGAAAGACGGTGACCCCAGATGACTCTTTTTTCGTGGCTGAGGAAGCAAAGAGCTAGGGCAATCAGTATTTACACCCACAAATATTTCGCCCGTGACTGAACCAAAACATCTTCCTTTTAGGTTCTGATTGGGGCTCTTGTGGGCTCCACTGGCCCCACCACTGGCTTGAAGGCTTCATTGCCACCCACTTCCCAAAATCAGCCCGTGACTAGAGTTTGTCTCGATCTCCTTGTCTTCCCCACCCTACGATGGGTTACAACTCTCGCGCGTTTGAGAAAATTTATGGAAGTTTTTAAAATCGTAAAGCTTAGTAGAATTTATAAAAATTATAATTTTATAATTTATCTAAGAAAAAAAATTTATATTTTATAAAGATTTGTAAATTTTATCTAAGTTGTGTAAAAGTTCACCCTGATATAATAAGTTTTAAAATAGTAGTCGAATCTATATGTATTGTTAATTTTACCTCATATATTTAAATTGTACTAATGAAAAGTCTAGTGCTATAATATGTATAATAACTTTATAGATACAAAATCTAATTGATAAACATAATTCTTTAGAAATAATTGTGATAAAAGGTAAGAGCATTCGTCATTAAAAAAAATGAAAAAGAAATAAATATTTCACAATAAATTACCAAATATAGTAGTCGCATGAAACATTAGTGATACTTACTAATTGAGTACTGCAAATTTCCGTTCAACTATAATATATATATAGATATATATATAAAATTAGCTAATAAAAAAATAGTCAAGACACTTTTTTTTTGAAGCTGAAATAATCAAGACACTTGCCCACCGCTATAAGTGACATGTCAATGGAAAAAACAAGACGTATAAAAAAATACAAATAAAAATAAAAATACGTGTCATTAACAAAAATTTATAAATATTTGAATAAATGAAAGAATTTAATGCAATTGTTATTTTAGTTTCATTTATTTCAATGTAAAATATTTTTGAAAAAAATATATTTATTCATATTTTAACTTACCAGTGAAAAATAAGTACAACATTTAATTTATTTAAGAAATGATGCAAATACTCCCAACAACGACAACAAAATACTCTGTTTTCCTTGTTTTGAGATTTTCTTTTTTTGGTCAAAAACTCTCAAAACGATTTTTTATCATTTTTCATTTCATATTTAAACTCATTTTCAGTTTTCGAAAACAAATTTTAAAAAACAAGTAACCAAATGAATTTTGAACTGTTTTCCTTATTTTCAAAATACAAAATGAAAAATAAGCTCAAAATAAAAATAAAAAAAATAAAATAAAATAAACCAAATAACCCGTTAACTTTTAAAATATTTCTCAAAAACGAGGTCACACTTATGTGATTTGATCCAAAACTTCGCACGTGAACTCAGTCACAACATTGATTCTCACCAATTAATAATGGCATCGTTAAAATTTGGTATTTGAATTAAAGCGCGGCAATGAATTAGTATAAATTAATAAAATTTATAATCTCATAATTTACATAGTACATACAAAATTTGAATTTTGTAGAATTTTTTTTTTCTTTGGTGATTTAGGGAACTCTAAAACGGGCCTTTTAGATGTTAAAATTGGAACTCCTCCTTTGCTATTGACGTTTGGGAACTAACAATTTTTTTTTTTTTTCCTTTTTTTCGTGTCATGGACGTAGGGTTATTGACGTTTGGATATATTGATGTTTGCTTCAATAACATTCTTTTTGAGAAGGAAGTCCTAAAAAAACAAAGAAAATAATTAAAATTGTGACCCTATCGATATTTTTTTTTTTTTGAAGGATTGATTTGGTTACAAAAAATAATTTTTTATTTTTTGCTATTTTTTTGTTTGTTATGATTTTTTAACCATCATTTATTCTTTTAAAAATTGTAATATTTAAGCGTTTTAATTATATTCGTAAAAAAAATCAAGAGATTCACGACTATTTTGGACCTGAATAAAAAATAAAAATATTAGTTTTTTATTTTATTTTTCTCACTTTTATTTAAACAGTGCAAATTTTTCAATTTTCTTTTTCTTTTTGTTTTACAAATGCGATTATCACGTCTAAAAATTACAATTTCTGAAAAAAATTAAATTTTAGTGAAATAAACTATATAAGACACAAAAAAAAAAAAAGTTAAAAAAAGTTCTTTTTTTCTTTTTTTTTTTTTCTTTTTTCTTTTTTGGTTTTGTTTTGTAGCCAAAAGGTTAATTTGTATGCTTGAATATATTTTTTTGTTAACCTTACGTTCTAGCAAGTTGCTTTGTTTGCAAATCTGGAGACGTGACCAATGTGTACCCAAAACTGCAAAGTCAAAACTTACAGCTCGCACAGTTTGGGCGGATTTGGATACGCTTATAAATGAGTCGTGGTAAATAAGTTAAACTCAATTATACTTATTTATTTAATAACTGGTTATTATTAACGAATAGAATATGAGTTATCAAATTCAAGAATTTAAATTTAACTCGATTAAAATTAAATTAATAAAATGAAACAGATTTATTATTTTATATTAAGTTGTATCACTAACATATTAATGAATATATATACATATAATCAAAACATATGTTTAAATTAAAAATTATTAAATAAATAAAAAATAAAATTTAAAATTAATTTTCTAGGTTTGGATCTGCATATAAATGAGTTGTGACTAAAACAGTTAAACTCAATTATACTTATTTGATAACTGGTCATTATTGGGCAGATAGAATATGAGTTATATCAAACTGATTACCTAGATTCAACCAGATTCAACCCGTTTAAAAATTAAACTAATCAAATGAAATGGATTCATTATTTTATATCAAATTGTATCACTAACATGTCAATGAATATATATTATATAGAAACATATGTTTAAATTAAAAGTTATTAAATAAATGAAAAATAAAATTTTAAATTAATTTAGAAAATTAAAATTATATTTATTTCAAAGATTATCGTCAGCATGGCATTGCATATTATTTTATTTATTTTTTGAAAATGGATATTGCGATCAAAAGATTTGTTACAAAAAAATTGAAGTTTTTTTGAACTTTAGCTTTTCTAATAAAAAATACTATTAAGGTGCCTTTTTATTACAAAATTATTATTAATAAATTATTTTAATAATTTTTTGATAATTTTTATTATGTCAAAATAATATATTAATTATTTCTAACTTAAAAAAAATTAAAGCTGTTATTATATGTATATATTAGTAACTGCACATGCCTAAAGATGTATAAATATAATTTGACATGTAAACGGCTCAAATTTAAATTTATTAAGCAAATCTACATGAAAAAATTGTAAGTGTAACAATAAAAAATAAATTACTAATAAAAAGAGATTAAGGTATCTAGACAGCGTTTAATAAAAGTGTAAAATTTTATTATTATCATATTCTTAAAAATATTAATCTAAAAACTTTTATATAAAAAGTATTCAAAAAATACGAGAAGAGTAAAAGAATATATTTTCATATGAAATGAACCAAAAAAACAATCAAGTGGAGAAAAAAAATAAAAATAATTCCTACCATTAAACAAATTGAACGGCTAGAAATATTCCGAGGTCAAATTTTTAGGCTTGTATTGTAATGGGACAGCGATCTGGTGCCAGCCGGGGCATGGTTTAGGCGGCAGCAGCAAAAACGTTTAGTGCCCTTCGTCAAGGGTAAGTCTGTGTTTCAAAGTTTGGAAATAAAAAATACAAAGAGCTGAATTGAAATATAGTAGTTGAATTCAAAAATTGTAGCACATATTAAATTTGAATTCAAAGATTGAATTAAAATTTTCGTGTTTGAAACTTAAGCATAATTATATTGATAAAATATTAAATTTAACTCTATATATATAAATGCGATTAAAAATTATATTTATTATGGTTGAAAAATAATTAATTCTCACTAAATTTTATAGTTTTGATTAGATTTCAAATGATAAGAAAATATCAAAATTTAAATCGTGAAAATGAAATCAAATCCTAGTCTACGGAACCTAATCCCATTGAACACATATTCAAGACCTTTACAGTTTTAGTTAACCAGTTGCTATACCATTGTAAACACGGGCGGAGTACGTTGGGGCAAGGGAGCAAGTGACCCCTCAATTTTTTAGATAAAATTACTAAAATGACATCTTTATTATTTTAATTTTATTTAAAAATTAAATTATAAAAATTAGATATTTTGATTTTATTAAAAATTTAAAGTTAATTCAAATTTTTTTAACATATAGAAGTTTAAAAGAATCAAACTTGGTATTTTTTATGAAATAAAGTGTATCTTTTAATACATTATTGCATATTTTTATACTATCAGCAAATTTAGCATATAAAATAATAAATTCTATAGATAAAAATTTAATAATAATTATATTTTTTGTAGTAAGGGATATCTCTAATAAATTTCAGGTGTTTGAACCATTAACTGTGAGAAATAATTCACTAGTTAATACTCAAGAATAATTTATTTTCTCTTTAAAAATAACATCGTTTTTCTCCTACTCTTAATTGAATAAGTCGATTGTTATTTTTTCTTGGATGTTCGGTGCCCCTTTGACGCCCGGTGCCCCTGGTGTCCAGTGCCCCCTGCGCCTGATGCCCCTGGGTAAAAATTCTAGCTCGACTCCTAATTGTAAATCACTAAAATCAACACCAATCAACTGTATTTAGGAGCAGTAGAATCACGATCTGCTCCCAGTTAATTCCATAGAAAACACAATCCTGAGACGGAACAGCACAGTTACAAGTGTTGGCTCAAGGCAACATTAATGACATTCGCCACAGGAAAACAAAGCAATTTTTTAGTATTTTAGGAAATTTGGGGAGAGCCCTCGGTGTTCCATACATTGCCCAAGTTCCTTTTTATTAGTTTGTGGCTAGAAATCAATTTAGGTCCTAGGCGAGGGTTTGGACTCTTTTATTGTATGGTTCATAATCTTCACCCATTTAGGTTTGTATTTCCCTCTATTTTTTTTTTAATTTAAATAATAAATTTACTTATTTAGGCCTAACAAATTATGTTAGCTTAAGGTTATTTATATTTATGAATTTAAAATTAAAAAATTTGTTTTAATTATTTAAGAAAATCACTCAAATGTATAATTTTGTTAGTTTAGATAGAAATTTAATCATAAATTTATAGTTTACCATGATAATTTTACAAAAAATTTTGAACTAATTATAAAAATTAATTATTTTAAATCGCTGATAGTAGTAGTTCCATCGTTTTAAAGTAATTGTACCACTAGTTAATTTGTTAGTATCATTAATAATTATTAAAAAACTTTCATTTGTTATTATATTAATTAACTCTATTACTTATATTTAATACAATTTAATTTCAAATCTCTTAATTTAAATTATTAATCATATAATAAAGCAAGATCATTAACTTATTGCATATATACATATACAATCTGGTCAAGTTGAGAAATAGTAAATATATTCTATTTTACTTCTTATACTTCTCTCTTCTTCACGATAATATACTTATTTCGAGTATGAAAAGTCAAAATTAGAATACATTTAGCATTTCTCATTTTATAACGAGAGTAAAAATTTGGATTTAAACCTTGATTGAAATAAGTTTTCATTTTTTTTATTTTTTTTTATCTTTTTTAGGGTTAAAAATCTTGGATTAGTTTCCATGAACATATTTGTTTTACTCACGGCCATTTAATTTGTAAATATTTCTGGTTTTTAATTTTAGTAGCTATTTGATTTTTCTGTGTTCCAAACATGCCATTTGGCAATCAAATATTAAAACCTAGGAACGGCGGTGACCCCAGACGGATCTTTTTTTTGTGGCTGAGAGAGCTAGGGCTAGAGCAATCAATATTTACACCGACAAATATTTCGCCCCAGAACGATCAACATCTGTCCTTTTAGGTTCTGATTGGGGCTCCACTGGCCCCACCATTGGCTTGGAGGCTTCATTGCTACCCACTTCCCAAGCTCAGCCCGTGACTAGAGTTTGTCTCGATCTTCTTTCTTTCCCCGCCCTACGTTGCATTTACAATCTCGCGAGTTTGTTAAAATTTATGGGTGTGTTTAAAATTGTAAAAATTAATATAAATTTATAAAATTATATTATAATAATGAGTAAAAAATTTATATTTATAAAAATTTGTAGAGATTTATATTTATATAATAAAATAGGATAATTTTTGAAAATAATTTTCTCACAAACTAAAATCTAACGGTTAAGAATTATTTATTCTTTCATTTAACGACTAATATTATTTTTAAATTTTTAACTTCCCGTTTAGTTCTTATTTTAGTGGACTCCACTATCATATATTAAATTTGACCATAATTCAAAAGTGAAGATTATATACAAATCAAAACTAATTTAAATTCCGCCTAATTATAGTTTATAGAAAGCTGAATCTTGTAAATTAAAATAATAATTTGTGTTTTTTTACGGTGCTTATCAAAAATTAATTGGAGAGATAAACTAAAACACATGCAGTAGTTGCTAAGGCTTAAAGTTTTGAAAAAAAATAAATTAAAACTCATGAATTATCATAATTTTTTTGATTTAAATTTTTGTCCAAAATTTTAACTATATAAGAAATTTAATACTAATTTTGTTTAGAGTGCCGTATGTATGAGTTATTGCTAGTAATTTTATAAAACTTCAAACCAATATTATAGGTTTTAAAATAGCTAGCCGAATCTACGTGTATTGTAGATTTTTATGATATTTAAATTTATAATGAATGAAAACTTAGTACATATAATATGTATAATTAACTCTTATAGATATAAAATTTAATTGATAAACATAAATTCTTTAAAAATAATTGTGATAAAAGATAACAGCATTCGTAATATAAAAGAAAAAGAAATAAATATTTCAGAATAAATTACCTAAATCCAGTCATAGCATGAAACATTAGTGATACTTACTAATTGAGTACTGCAAATTTCCATCAACTATATATATATATATATATATATATTATTATAAATTAGCTAATAAAAAAAATAATCAAGACACTTGCCCACAACTATAAGTGCAAGACGTATAAAATAGTAAAAATAAAATACGTGTCAATAACAAAATTTATAAATATTTAAATAAATGAAAAAATTTAATGCAATTGTTATTTAAGTTTCATTTATTTTAATGTAAAATATTTTAAAAAAAATATATTTACTCATATTTTAACCTATCAGTGAAAAATAAGTACACCATTTAATTTATTTAAAAAATGATACAAATACTTGTCATAGCAACAAATGACTAACTATCAACTTATCCAAAAGAATAAATAAATAAATAATAAAATAAAACAAAAATAAAATGAAAATAAAACACAACAAAATGGATTCTTGTCAATGTACTATCAAACTCTCACGCTTTAACACATGTATAGATTACAGTGTAATTTTGTGTCAGATTAAAAATTAAAAAAGGTAAATATTAGGAATATAATTGTCAGCATTTTATCCCTAAAATTTTCATTCAAATTTTAAAAGGTTTGACATTTAACCTTTCAAACCGTAAGGGAGTACTAATCTATTTCAATTTTAATGAAGTATATTTATTATAATTATGAGAAATAAAATTTTACAAAAATAACATTTACCATATTTTTATATTGCAAGATTTGATTGTGAAATACAGAAAAAGACAATAGATATCTTCGATATCTAAGCGTAATGATTTTCGTGTACAGCTAAATAATCATACCCATTATTTCTAATTATGTAGATTATAATGAAATCATTAAAAAGTGTCATTTGACATTTTTAAATAAAAAAATTTAAAAATTATATTTTAAAATAAAAAATTAAATTTAAATTTCTTGATTCTTTTAAAATCAGGCCCTGTTTGGCTTACAAAAATTTACCAAAACTCACCAATTTATAACTACTTTTGTACTTTCTTTCAATTAAAATTTAACACCTATCACTTTTATGTCACATATTTCTATTTTTGTTGTATTTTTGGCCAAAATTTGGCCAACCAAACGGGCCCCAAGTGATCGACTCTACACTTATAGCCTGTTTGATTGATAAAAAATGAGACAAAAAGTACAATAAAAGTAAAAAGATGAGATATAAAGATGATATGTGAAAATTTTTGATTGCATAAAAGTACAAAAATTAATTAAAATTGGTGATTTTTAGTGCCACCAAACATGGCCAACAAATATTTTCCAAAAGTTGACTTTTAAAATGTTTCTCAAAACCGAGGTCACACTCATATGATTTGATCTACTTTTTTTTTTTTTTTTTTTTGAAGCTGAGAAATTGAGATTTGATCTACTATTTTGCACGTGGATTCAATCACAACATTGATTCTCACCCATTAATAATGGAATCGTTAAAGTTTAGTATTTGAATTAAAGTACGACAATGAATTAATGTAAATTAATAAAATTTATAAGCTCATAATTTGTATAATATATAAAAAATTAAGATTTTATAGAATTTTTTTTAGTGTTTCATGGAACTCTAAAACGGGCCTTTTAAATGTTAAAATTGGAACTCCTCATTTGCTATTGACGCTTGGGAACGAACATTTTTTTTCTCTTTTTTTTTTTTTTTTTTGGGTCATAGACGTATGGGCCATTGACGTTTGGATACGTTGATGTTTGCTTCATGGACTTTCTTTTGAGAAGAAAGTCCTAAAAAAACAAAGGAAAAAGAAATTAAAATTGTGACCCTATCGTTTTTTTTTTTTAAGGTTTGATTTGATTATGAAAAAATTGATTTTTGATATTTTTATTTTTTTTGTCTTACATAATTTTTTAACCATAATTTAATTTTTTTTAGAAGGTGTAACTTTTAGACGTGTTGTAATACTCGTAAAAAAG